>OW121741.1:53075185-53675185 GCA_933228675.1 Stomorhina lunata | reverse complement strand
ATGTACACCAGGAGTACCTTGTTTCTCTTATTATTTAAAAGTGTGTTTCAATCAAAAATTTTAAAATTTTCGTCTAATTTTTGGTATTTTTTCGATATTTTCGGTGTTTATAAACCGATTTTAATGAAATTTAAAAGCGTTCATTGCGGGAGAATTTCCTAAAATCTGGTATATAATTTATGTAGGTCCACCCTCCAGGGGCTTCAGAAACTTGATTTCAACAGACAGACGGACGGACAGACAGACAGACAGACAGACAGACGGACATCGCTTAATCGATTCTCCTCCCGATTCTGAGTCGATCGGTATAATTTTTATGGGGTCTACGATCACTAATAAAAAAATTACAAACGGAATCACAAACTTATAATACCCTTTCACCTATTGGTGAAGGGTATAAAAATGCTAAAAATATTATTGAAAAATGCTATAAAAAATGCTAACTGCAAAATGGAAAGTTTGCAGCTAAATTAAAAATAAAAATGCTAAATCTAGCCGCAAAAATGCCAAAATGGCCACATTGGTCACTAGACCAATAAGTGAGATGACCGCTTGATGTTACTTCCAAACCTAATTTTAAGATAGAATCAAACAACACTCTACCTTTAGGGGTAGAGTCGCGATCCCCAGAATGTGTGCTTTGCATTATAATCTCCAGCTGCTAAAAAGCGGGGTCCAAATGATTTGAAGAATTTGCTATTTTGCTCCTCATTGAGAACCTAGGGGGAATATATTGACGATATTACTAAGTTACGACAAAAATCTTTTAGACAAATTGTAGTTGCTTGAAGATGCATGCTCTACCTCTTGGGTCCTTGATATCAGAGAATGCGTAAGCATGTATTTGAAAAAAACTGTTTGCAGTTAAATGGGTTGAGTAGTGTTCTGTCCTTCGTCTCGTTAGATCGCTTCCGTTTCTTAGTCCGTCAGATAAATGTTTTAGTGTCCGTGATGTGTTATAAATAATAATATTAAACGGGATTAAAATAACCAAAATCATAAAAAAAGTTTAAACTTTTAAATATTAACAAAATTATTTCAATTGAACTTGAAAACAAAAGAAAACTAAAAAGAAAACAAAATATCGCCAACAACAAAAAAAAAATATAAACCAGCATAAGGCAACTCCACAAACAACATTCACATATTTTTTAAAATCAACATAAATACAAACGCTACACGACAACAACAATAAAGCAAAACAGTGTTGGGCGCAATCGATAGTGTAACTAAGCCAACGATATTTTTCGAGCTCGGGCAGTTAAAAGGGTTTTATCGAATCTCAACATAAACATGTCTTCAGGGCCGGATGGTATTCCAGCGCTGGTTTTGAAGCAGTGCTCTTCGACGCTAGCTCGTCCATTAGCAAACTTCTTCAGTACCTTATACCATGCCGGTGAATTTCCTACGTGTTGGAAGGTTGCTAATGTAACGCCAATCCCTAAAAAGGGCGAGGCTAACAACCCTGAAAATTACCGACCAATAGCGATTTGTTCAGCACTTTCCGTTCGATAGAGTGTGGCATGGTGCACTTTTATCAAAACTCTCTCGATTTATATCGAGCTTTCTCAGGGATCGCACTATAAGAGTTGTTGTAGTTGGGGTCTCATCAAACGAGTTCAAGATCAATTCTGGGGTACCGCAAGGCTCTGTTCTTTCTCCTGCTCTATTTCTTATATTATTTAACGACCTTCTATGTCAAACTTCCAATCCTATCTGTTCTTTTGCAGATGATAGTAACATTTGCCATTCGTATTTATTTAATCATACACCGGATCTTCCGCAGATTGTGGCTATGAGACAAAACATGAATGAATCATTAAATCGCGATCTCGGAACCGTTTCCAAATGGGGACGTGTAAATAGAGTCAACTTTAATGCACGCAAGACCCAGTGTTGTATGCTTACGCATAAACGCACGAAAGATCATGTTACTTCATCTGTATCCATGGATAGTGTAAATATTCAGGAATCAGATGCTCTTGATGTTCTGGGCATGAGAATTAAATGTGATGTCCGTTGGCCTAAGTACATCTTTCAAGTGTCGAAAGAAGCATTCAAGTGCCTAGGTTTTCTAAAACGGTGTAAGAGATACTTCACTCCAACTGATCTCCTTAAAATTTACACCACCTATATCCGACCAAAAATGGAATACAACTCTCATGTATGGGCCGGTGCTTCAAAGTCTATTTTGGAGGTTCTCGACCGCGTACAGGGGAGGGCGAAAGTGCTTATCGGTGACAGTAGGGTATCCAACTCTATTGACTCACTGGAGCACCGTCGCAATGTTGTATAACACTGTTATATCAGGGACCACTGTTATATCAGGGACCTCGTTCCCGAAACCCGAAAATTCTTATGCAGCACACGTCAATCCGTTAGATCACATGCATTTTTTGTTGATTGTCCAGTGGACCGAACAACACACTATAGAGAAAATTCGTCCTTCAGCCGTACAGTACGTATGTGGAACTCACTTCCAGCAGAAGTTTTTCCTGACAGTTGCAATAAAGGAAAATTCAAATCTAATGTCCATAAACACTACTCCCTCTTTCCTCCTTCCCACAAAATATTTCCTAGTTCCAACACAATGCATAGCATAAGTGCTGGTCCTAAATAAAAAAAGTCCTAGAGTGTCCTAATTCATGACAAACACTGTGTTTACGCGCATAATGTAAAAGGCCACCTGTCAAATTATTGTTCAGTGGCCTTTTCTATGTTTTCCTTTGGCGCAAATTAATCCGCTCTTTTTCTATTATTACATATTGTCAAATCATTTACTCTTGTAAACCCAAACCGAACGGTACGTAAAAACTACCCGATTTAACCCGAAAAGATTTAAATAAATATAAAATTAAAATTTTGTAAACCACCCCCTAACTCTGTGATTTTTTTTTATTTCTTATATTTTCTGAATAAAATATTCCGGAGAACATTTTTTGGTCCTTCGCCGGATAAATCCGAACCCCCATTGTTTGTGCAATATTTTATAAGAAAATATATTTTATTTGCAGATCCCCCAAAGATTTACCCGTTTTTTAATTTTTTATCCCAACCCAGGATTCCTTCTTAAAGAATTTTTTCTACCCAAAATAAACAATAAAAAAGGTACGTGCTAAATAAAAAGAAAAAAAAAAAAAACAAACAAGTTAAAACCAATCCCTGTATAAAAATTGCAATTTGCCGTCGGCAAAACGTAAATCCTCTCAATCAGTGTATTTTTTTATTTTCTTTACGCTTTTGTATCGCTCATATCACGCGAGTGTTATTTTGTGATTTTTTTTGTAAATAAAATATACCCATATTTTTTGGCTATTTATTCTTGTCGAATTTTATTTTATTAAAAAAGAAATATTCTTTTGTTTGCAGTGTTTTTTATTGGTTTAATTTTTATTCCTTTTATCGCTGTTAATAACAGTTTTCTGCTGTTAACATTAATACCCCAAATTAATAAGAAATAAAAGTAAACAAAAACAGACGGACACGCATTAAAAATATTTTTATTTAAGTGTTTTCAGTACCTTTAAATAAATAAAAATATTCAAAAGAAAATACAAAATAATTTGTTGTTATTTTAACTCAATCTCCAGTGATCAGTGCGAGTGATATTTATTTAAATTTACAAGCGAAATATACACTGTGTGGTTGTTGGTGTTTTTTCTTTTTTACTTGTTTTGCTTTGCTTGATCACACGCACACACACGCCGCTAGTGCTGCAACTTTTTATTCGGTCGATTAAACCGGTTACTCGTTATTATTCGGTAATAAAGTGTATTTATACCCATTTTTTATTATTGTTAATTAAATAATTTTGTGCATTTTTTACTGAATATTATTACAATAAGTAATTGTGATTAATTTTTATTCGAAGATTAACAATTTGTCAAACCCAAAGCGAGTACCCGTTTAAGTTTTGCAGTGCTAGTGCATTTCAAAGTTTGTTTTTATACTTTTTTTTTAGCGAAAGTAATTTACACTGAAAGAAATTTGTTGTTCGACTAATTTTTTGATCGTGAATTTGATAAATATTGAAATTTTAACCCGATTACTCGTTGATTTATTCTGAAAAAGCGAACGATAAGTAAAATTACTTTCAGTATATCAAACTTTGAACTAATTTAACTGTTCTTTATTTAAATTTATTTATAATAAATTTGATTTTTACCCAATTTCTTAATTTTTTGAAAAATTTATTCGATTTTTATTGTTGATTTTAATTGATTTTGTTGTTGACTTTATTGTTGATTTATTCATTCATTATTTTGAAATTTTGGACCTTTTTCTAGTGAAAATTTGTTGAATTTTCTTGTTTTTTACCCATTTTTCGAATTTATTTTAAATTTTTTCACTTTTAGAAAGATTTGGTCTTTGATTTTATACATTTCTTTTTGATTTTAATCAAAGTTACCTCATATTTTGAAGTTTTTCTTGCTTTTTATCTTTTTTTTCTCGAATTTCTTTGTTTTTTTGTCAAGATTACTTCCTATAATTTAAGATCAAAAATGGATATATCTGCCTTAATTCTTAATTGTGATCGATTGGCTGATTTCGAAGCCTATATTTCCATTATCCCTATTAATGATCACAGTATTGGTTCTCTTATGAGCCATGAAAAAGAACTTAACAGATTATGGGAAGCTGTTCGATCAATATATGACAGTCTGTTGATTGAGGCTAGCAAGCTTAAGAGCCCATTAATCGTGGAAATAAAAGCCAAGTATATGACTTCCTATTGTACATATACTCGCGAATTTTCTTTGATTAACTCCAATTTAGGCAGATTGAAAGCCGCTGCCAAGGCTGAATTATTGGAGAAAAATCTAGGCTCGTCACCTTTAGTTCATTTACCCCCATGCGATACCCCCATTTTTTACGGTGACTATAAGAGCTGGCCCTCATTCACACTCTCAGTCTTTGGGAGCAGTCTAAGAAATCTTCCTCCGAAACTTCAAAGTGGAAAGATATGGATGAATTTTTGACTGCTCGGTATAAAACGCTCGAATCAATTTCAGACATTAGGCAGTCGCATTCGAACCCTGTTCAAACCCAGAACATATCTTCTAATTCCCGAAATCAGTGGAAAGGCCAAAGTTTTAATGTCTCGAAAAAACCCCAAAATGATTCGAGAAAAGTACAAAGTTTTGCGACAAATACCAATACAACTCCAACGGTAAGTCGCTGTTACCCCTGCCAAGGCCCACATCCATTAAGACTTTGTCAAGCGTTTATGAATCAGAGTGTAGATGAAAGATTCGCGACAGTCAAGAGGCTTAAATGCTGCTCGAACTGTCTGGCAACATCACACGAATTTAAAAATTGTAAAAGTATTCACGTTTGTTCTCTGTGTAAAAAGAAGCATCATTCGATGCTTCACAAGGATTTTAGGCAACAGGGACAATTTCTTGCACCTACCACACCCCATGCTCTAGTAGCTTCTGCTACTAATGTACCTAACCAGTACACAGTACCCGTTTCAAACCCGAATTCCACTAGCAATTCATCTCAACCCCCGATAAATTTTAACCCTTCAACTTCAGAAGCGGCTCGGAATGTTCACACATATTCTGCACATTTGAACTCTTACCCCGATTCCACTGTCCTATTAGGATCAGCAACTTGTTTTGTTCCGATGAACGACATTAAATGTACGGCTCGAGCTCTAGTTGACCCTGGATCGCAAGGTACCTTTATTTCAAAGAGGTTACAAAGGAAGCTTGCTATTCCTACACTAGTCATAGTGTCACAGGCATGATGGATTGCTTAGCTGAAAAATCTTCTACAATGTGTGCTTTTACGATCGGATCGCCGATCAACCCCGATTTCAAACTTGAAATTCAAGCGTATGTAGTTGAGAAAATAACCGGTCAGTTGCCATCGTGTTCTCTAGCTAACATGGTAACCTCAAATTTCCCCGAGATTACAATGACCGACGTCATGTGTACCCGGATGGACATTCTGTTAGGAGGAAACGTTTTTCCAAAGATTTTAACTACGGATGTTAGAATACATCCGAATGGCAACTTGATCGCACAGAGAACAGTTTTTGGTTGGATAGTTACAGGTGAAGTTTTTCAACGTAGACCCCTACATTCAGTTGCATCATTCTGTAATCAGCTTGAACTGAATAACCAAATTGCTCGTTTTTGGGAACTTGAAGAAGTTCCACAAGCAACAGATTTGACTGAAGCCGAAGAATATTGCGAAGAACTTTACCGGACTACAACCTATAGAAACGCCGATGGTCGCTATGTAGTTTCACTCCCTTTTCGACGAGATATCTCAAATGAAGTGTCATTAGGCGATTCTCGAAATAGTGCTTTGTCTCAGTTCAAACGAAATGAAACGCGTCTTTTAAAAACCCCTGATATGAAATCACTTTATGATAGTGTGATACGCAAGTATTTCGAATTAGGACAAACAAAGGCAGTAGAATCCCGAGATACAAATACGACATCGTATTATTTACCCCATCACGCCGTGTTTAAACCCGAAAGTTCCACTACTAAACTAAGAGTAGTATTTAATGCTTCTAACCCTTCCTCCAACGGCGTGAGTTTGAATAGTTTGTTACACCCCGGGCCTGTTTTACAGGCAGATCTAACAGTTCTTATTCTGCGTTGGAGACTTTTTCGGTATGTCTTCAATGCAGATATCGAGAAAATGTATCGCCAGATTTTAATTCGTCCCGACCAAACCCCATTCCAGCGAATATTATATCGCTCGAATCCCGATGAAGACGTACAGGATTATGAGTTAAATACGGTCACTTTTGGTGTAAATTGTGCACCATATTTAGCGATTCGAACCCTAATTCAACTTGCAAATGATAATGAAACCCTGAATCCTTTAGCATCGGAAATTCTGAGAACCCAAATGTATGTCGACGAAGTACTAGCTGGCTGCCATGAGCTAGGAGACGCAATGAGCTAACCCATGCTATCGAATCGGCTGGTTTCGTTTTGCGAAAATGGACGGCTAACCATATACGTCTACTGGAGGGTTTACCCTGCGAGAATCTGCTTAATGAGGACTTCTTGAGAATTTCTGTTACAAGTACGACTAAAACCCTTGGCTTACGATGGAACGCTGATCACGACAGCTTCTATTTTAAACTTGTTACGCAGCCAAATCGGGATTTTGTTACTAAACGTGCTGTCTTATCTGAAATTGCAAAATTATTTGATCCCGCCGGTTGGCTATCACCGAAGATTATCGCTGCAAAAATCATAATGCAACAGATATGGAAAGATAAGACAGATTGGGACGAATGTTTGAAACCCCTTACCTTAATTCAATGGCGAACATTTTTAGATGATTATTTGAATATTGAAAAAATTAGGATACCCAGATGGGTTAATTTTCACCCAAATCAGGAAATTGAACTTCATGCATTTTGCGATGCATCTGAAAAGGCATATGGTGCAGCACTCTATGTAAGAAACTTATCATCCGATAGTATAACGTCACATTTGCTAGCATCAAAGACAAAGGTAGCTCCAGTTAAGTCCGAAACATTACCCCGTTTAGAACTTTGCGGAGCGGCTTTGATGGCGAATATGGTAGAATCCCTGTGTAGTCAATTAAATCTTGACAAGGAAAATATTTATCTATGGACTGATTCTACTATAGTTTTATCTTGGCTCAAAAAACCCCCGTGTCATTGGCCAACCTTTGTCAAGAATAGAGTAGCTTTGATCCTTAAGAAAGTTGGTACTGAAAATTGGTCTCACGTTGATTCTAAAGACAATCCAGCGGACTTGGCAAGTCGTGGAACTTCAGCCCGAGACCTAGCCGATAATTCTTTATGGTGGCACGGTCCTAAGTGGCTGCGTCAACCCCGAGAAAATTGGCCTCAACAACCCCATATCAATCATATAAACCCAGAAGTTCAAACATATTCTGCGCAGATTGAACAATCGTACGACATACTAGAGCGATTTTCAGATTTACCCCATGCGATGCGTGTTTTATCGTATTGTTTCAGGTGTTTCGAATATTTGCAAACCAGGAAATATTCGCACAACACTTTAGAGTTAACCCATTCTGAGATGAAATTCACTCGAGATCGTTTAGTTTTAACATGTCAACGAATGTTTATCCCAGAATATAACCAACTTTCTAAAGGTAACCCGTTGTCAAAGGGGAGTAATTTGCTTACACTCAACCCGTTTATAGACTCAAAAGGATATGTCAGAATAAATGGTCGACTAGTTCGGTCACCAGGTTTGACATATGATGAATGTTATCCAAAAATATTGCCGTATTCTGCACGCTTTACCCGTTTATTTGTGGAACATGTTCATAAATGCTCTGCTCATGGTGGACATTCATTAATGCTCCGGCTAGTGAGAAGTGAGTTTTGGGTCCCGAAATTGAAAAACTTGATTCGTACAGTAATTCGAAACTGCAAGGAATGTACCATATATCGAAAACAGTCCGGTCAGCAAATTATGGCTGCCTTACCCCCTGAACGTTCGTCTCTGTCGAGACCGTTTACCCACACCGGACTAGATTTTGCAGGTCCGTTCGACATAAAATCATATGCTGGTAGAGGTTGTCGAATCACCAAAGGCTATGTTCTGGTTTTCGTATGTTTTGCAACGAAAGCAATTCATTTAGAGGCAACCGGTGATATGTCGACGGAAACGTTCCTAGCGGCTTTCGCTCGTTTTTTCTCACGCCGAGGATGTCCGGCACATTTGTACTCCGATAATGGAACCGCATTCGTCGGTGCAGCTAATTTACTTGAGGTTGACCGAAAGCAGTTTTTAAGCGATATGAGAAATAGACTATTAGTACGAAACAGTTTTCAGCCAGTGGAATGGCATTTTATACCCCCGGAGCTCCTCATATGGGCGGCTTATGGGAAGCCGGCGTAAAGAGTGTAAAAACTCACCTACGTAAAATTTCTGGTGTGCAGAAATTCACATTTGAGGATTTTGTAACGATGTTAACCCGCATCGAAGCATGTCTTAACTCGAGACCTTTAACGGCAATGAGTGACGATCCCACAGATTTAGTTCCATTAACCCCAGGACATTTTTTGGTAGGAGCACCACTTTTGACACCCCCTGAACCCGATCATTCTGATCTTAGTTTGAGTATTGCCAATAGGTGGCAAAAGCTCAAGGTGCTTCACCACCAATTTGCTTTGAGATGGAAGGAGGAATACCTTAAGGAACTCCATCGTAGAGTAAAATGGAAATACCCACAAAAAGATTTTGAAGTAGGCGACTTAGTTGTGATCCGTCAGGATAATTTACCCCCAAATGAATGGCGGCTAGGTCGTATAGAGAAAACTTGTGTAGGGCAAGATAGCAAAGTCCGCACTGCGGACGTGAGAACGGCTTCAGGCGTTTTTACTAGGCCTATCGTGAAGCTAGTTCTCCTACCCAATTCAGAAACCCACTGATTTTTTTTCTCTCTTCTACGTCTTTTTCTTTTCCGTTCTGCAGTTATAATGGCATCCCGTCGTTTAGAGGTTCATCGTAAACCCGAGGAATCCTCAGCTGAGGATAAGCGCCCACCCCGTGACGAGAGCCTTAGGGACTGTCGCTTGTGTAAGAGTGAGCACGCATTAAGGCTTTGCCCCAAGTTTCGCAGAATGCCGGTGGGGGAGCGGTGGGAAACTGTTAAACTTTTTCAATACTGCTTTAACTGCTTGGCACACACTCACATGGTGTCTAAATGCAAGAGCCGTGAAAGGTGCATGGAGTGTTGTGCCGAGCACCACACGCTTCTC
This sequence comes from Stomorhina lunata, assembly GCA_933228675.1. Classification (NCBI taxonomy): domain Eukaryota; kingdom Metazoa; phylum Arthropoda; class Insecta; order Diptera; family Rhiniidae; genus Stomorhina; species Stomorhina lunata. The sequence continues at coordinate 53,665,443 of OW121741.1, read as the reverse complement.
CACCGCCATAAAAGGCAAAGTAACACCCGGAACCCAGTGCAAAATAGTGAGACTCAAGCAAGCGGTAGTTCCAAGGCTCAGAAGAAGAGGAACAAAAGAGGGAAGAAGGCCGCCAAGAAATCCGGCGCCAATAACCAGGGCTGCTCCTGCTCCTGTCAGCAGCATCACCAGCAACAACCACAAAGCCAACTGCAGCCACATATGGCACGAAACTCCACCCCGGCTACCATAATTATTAATGTCATGTCCGGGCATATTGCACCTTAGTTTTTTAATTATTTTATTTTAATATAAAAAAATATAAATGAATTTTAAACATAAGAAGAAAGATCTACTCTTGTTATTTTTTTCTATTTACCCCAAGATTTTATTCCCCCAGTCACCCGAAGCGTCACCTGAAGACAACACCGAACCCGAAGTCCATGGTCATCCTCAGCGAGAGCCTAGTCCAGTGCCACATCAGAGTTACTACCCCGGATCAACGCAGAACCCATCATCCTATTCTATTTTATTTATCTAAAAAATTGTTACAAATCGTAAACTCTGTTTTCAGCTCACGTTAGACCCGCGTTTTTTCTTAGCCTTCCTTGTTGCAGTATTGCAAGGGGGGCGGGATGTTTACGCGCATAATGTAAAAGGCCACCTGTCAAATTATTGTTCAGTGGCCTTTTCTATGTTTTCCTTTTCCAACCCCCTAATTACTCTGTGTTTTTTATTCTTATATTGTCTGATTAAAATATTCCCGAGAACACTGGCAAACATTTAAAAATTTTCAAAAAAATATTTATGAATAAAAAACAAACAAATATTCTGAAAAATTGTTATAAAAAAATAAAATACAGAAGAACTGAAATGTTTTTAACAGGTTTAAAAACATTTCTTTGGATATTTTTCAAGTTAGATCAATTGTGGACTTAAATTTAGGTGTTTTGTGTTCCCGTACTTCTATGTTAGTTTTGCTATTTGGGAGAGTAACTTCTAAATTACTCTCATTTGCAGGAACTCACCCAGAAAGTAAAGAAACAGACGTAATGGCGCATATTCAGAAATCGTAACTAAGTTTTAACTTTTTTAAATGCCTATTTAAGTTATTCACAGACGGTTACTAAAGTTTAGACTTAATTATAAGTGAAGCTATAACTAAATGTTAACTAACTTATACATTCAAAGAACAGCTGATTCATTTCATAAATTATTTGAAAGAAAAAACATTTTATTCTTTTTGGTTTATATCGTTTTCTTTTAATGGGCCAAAATATTTTTCTTTTAATGGGCCAAAATATTTACTGTCACTATGTATTAAACAAGTGTCTTCCTTCAACTCTGACGCTATTAAATTTAAAATTTCCTCGTCGCTCTCATCGAAAGAAGGAGTTGGAACATGATTCCCTATAGAAATAGTTGCTTTACGGACTGCTGCCAACTTCATTTTGGATTGAGTTTTCATCCTGTTCCATTGTTGCTTTAAACGGCAAGTGTCCCTCTTGTATCCCATCGACATCATTTGTTCATTGATATGCCTCCAAGCTTCTTGTTTTTATAAATCATTTTTGTGTCATTCACAATCACATGAACATATTTGGACACCAAATCTTTGAAAGCATTTTTTTCATCTACGGACCAATTTGTTTATCTCTGGAATGTACAAAACAATTAATATTTATTACTTATATTTTCACAAAAGTAAACGTACCTTATTATCTTTGAATTTTTCTTAAATTTTCTGTGTATTTCTGTGGTGTGTTCTGTTTGCCTGTGTTTAAGTATGCCTGACTCATGCAGCCTTAGTAGACATCTAGTTGCTGTTCCCTTTATGAATAGATCTAAAGGGAATAGAGGCAGCATCACGTCCAGGGCCGCCTGAGGAGTGCTCATTAGGGTACCAGAGATGCCTATGCTGCTACATCTTTGAACTTTGTTCAAGAGGCTAAAATAGGAAACTTTATTTACCGCCTCCCATCATACTGTGCACCCGTATGTCTGAACCGGTCTTACAATGGTCGTGTATAAGCAGTATATTACCATTGGATTAAGTCCACAGCTCTTACCTACCGAATTCCTGCAAAAGTAGTAGGCGTTAAGTCCCTTTTTCATTCTCTCAAGCGTATTCCTCTCCCAAGATAGTTTCCTATCTAGAATGATGCATAGGAATTTGGCTTCTATTGATAGTCCTCACTCTACCCCATTAAGTACTGGAAGTTTGAAAATCTCAACCTTGTACCTCCTGGTGAATAAAACTAGCTCTGTTTTTTTTTTAGGGTTGACCCCCAATCCTTTGTCACTGGACCAGGAGGAGAGGTCACCTAGTGCCGATTCCATGATTTCACTGATTGTATTCAGGTATTTGCCTGAACCACATCATCAGCGTAGGCGACAATCTTCCTACCTAGATGGTCAAATCTTTTAAGTATGACGTTGATCGCCAGTAGCCAAAGTAAAGGGGACAACACCTCCCCTGTGGTGTACTTCTTGTGACTATTCTACGAGTGTTGCAATCTCCTAGACTAGAGTTGATTATCCTGCTATTGACCATGGTTATTACCCACTCCACAAGAAAACCCCGCACACCCGTATCTATGTGTGCGTCCTTAATGGCGTCAATCATGATGTTATTGAAAGCTCCTTCGATGTCTAAGAAAGCTGCCAATGTATACTCCTTGAAATCTAGCCCTTTTTCGATAAAACCAACCACATCATGAAGTGCACTCTCAACTTTGGTATAAAAATCATCCTAACCTCTCTCCATCCGCCTGGAATGAAGCCTCCAAGTAGACAGCTAACAAAAATGGAACGAAAAATTGACAGACAATAGTCGGAGGAATTTTGAAGCATAGCAGGGATGATACCGTCCTGACCAGTCGATTTATACGGCATGAACGTATTCACGGCCCATTTAATTCTCTCCATAGTGACAATCTTATCTGTCAAGATGTTCGGTCTTTCTTTCGATTCTACCGTAATCGATATATTCGAGACAGGATCTGGATTCCTCTTACCTGGGAAGTGAGTATCAATTAGCAGATTAAGTGTCTCCAGGTTCAACTCCGTCCACGAGCCATCTGACTTCTGGACGAAACCAGGAACGATAGGGTTCTTGGATAACATCCGTCGAAATCTAGATAGCTCGTTTATTGAATCAATGGACTCACAGTAGTCTCGCCACGTGGTGCTCTTGGCCTTTCTGAGATCACTCTTATATTTTAGATGTAAGATTGCATTAAAAATAAATGTTATTATTCTTATTGCTACTAAGAGGAACTCTTTTAACATTTTATTGCTCACTTTATCAAATCCAGGTGCTTTTTTGGGGTTTAAGTCAAGAATAGATTTTATAACCTCCCGAGTCTCAAAACTAATCGTTGTTCTACGTTGCTGTACAGCAGGGGGTAACTCCATTATGTCATTTGATAAGTTGGGGGTAAATACATTTTTTAAGTGGTTTATAAACAGATTTCCTTTCTCTGAGTCGCTTCTTGCCCAGCCTCCACTCGTAGTTCTCAAGGGTGGTTTACGAAGGACAGGACATTTATAGCTTTTAGCAGCTCACCATAATGAATAGTCCGATTGTTGGGGCGCATCTAGTTCTTCTAGGTAAGTTTCCAGAGATTCAGCCCTTTGGGATGATATCATAATTGATTTTAAGCAATTTCGGAATCGGCTTTTAGTTTGGGGGATCTATGAATCCAAAATCCGTTCGACATCGGCAGAGTATATTCTATTACCCCTGACTTGTCGGGAAGGGAATGCAGCATGTTGTAGGGGGTTGGAATAGCTTGTTGTGAGGGGGTAATGAAGTACATTGTATTGTGGTTAACGTAGAATGTCGTTGTCGGGGTAGGGTAGCATGTTACCGGGGGAGTTATACAGCATATTATCTGGGGGTAATGTTGCGGGGGGTTAATGTAGCGTGTTGTTGGGGGGATGATGTATCATATTGCCAGGTGGTTAAAGTAGCATGATGGTTGATGGATAGTGTAGCATTTTGCGGGGGATTAGTGTAGCTTGTTGTGGGGGTGTAATGTGGCATATTGCCGGCGGTTAAAGCGGATGTAGCATGTTGCCTGGGGGCTAAAGTAGCATGATGATTGGGGGTAATGTAGCATGCTGCATTGGCATATTGCCGAGGGTTAACGCGGAGTTCCGTATGGGAGATGGTGTGACCTGTTGCCGTGGGGATAATGTAACATGTTGTCTGGGGGATAGTATGGTATCTTGTTCGGGGTTGGTTTCCTGTTTGGTTGTAATGAAGCAAATTGTATTGGGGTTGTGTAGCAAGTTCATGGATTGGGTATCGGATATTATTGCGGTTGATGTGGTTTGCTGTAGGGGGCAAATGCCATGCCATAGAGGTGATGTTGCCGGTGGGCGGATGTGGCATGTTCACTGGGGAGTACTGTAGCATGTTTAGCAGCCAAATTGAGATTATATTCAAGATATCTAATAGAGAGATCTATGTCTTCCGGTGTATGTAGCGGTATATCTTCTGTGCAGTGAGTGCTGAGGTATTTCTTGTATTTAAGCCAGTTTATTTTTGTGCCTGCCATTCCTATGTCTATAGACGCTTTCATCCGGCTTTAAGAGGATTATGATGGTTGGCGAATGGTCAGAGGATAGTTCCAAAGAAGATTCAACTTGGATCATTTTCCTTCTGATACTTTTCGTAACTCCGAAATCGATAACATCGGATTTTATTTGGGTCACTAGCAGTGTGGCCATATCCAAAAATATTTTATAGCTAAATCAGCTTTAAAATAATGCTAGAAAATGCTAAATAAAATCCTAAACTGTTATTATGATGGTTGGCGAATGGTCAGAGGATAGTTCCAAAGAAGATTCAACTTGGATCATTTTCCTTCTGATACTTTTCGTAACTCCGAAATCGATAACATCGGATTTTATTTGGGTCACTAGCAGTGTGGCCATATCCAAAAATATTTTATAGCTAAATCAGCTTTAAAATAATGCTAGAAAATGCTAAATAAAATCCTAAACTGTCAGAAAATAATGCTAAAATTCTAATTGTATTATTTTTGTTACTTTGGTTAATATATCATTATAAATTATTTATTTTTCAGAATTCTTCCCTATAAACGTTTATTTCACATTATATATTGAAATAAACTGATTTAAAAGTAACAGAATATTTATTTAATAAATACATATATATTTACATTAGGTACTAAATTTTACCATTTGATACCAGTTATTACAGAAATTGCGTATGCAACAAATAAACTCAAAATTTAAGTGATTTTCGTCTCATTTAGTGAGTTTTAACAAAATAGTTTGTATGGTAGCTTTGTAATGTACAAATTTGGATCAATGTCAACTAAATTTGGTAAAGTGATTCCTGTATACATAATCAGTATTTGTTTCAAATTTCATGAAAATATTCTGATATTTCTGGCCATAATACAAATTTCGGGAAGTGAGACCTGAATAATTTACCGATTTTGACGAATTTCAATAGCCATGGTCCCGCGACCAAAAGTATTGTTTGCGTCAAATTATCTTTAGAATTGCTACCTGTACTCTAATTATAAGGTTTGCATTGGTGTTCAGCCAGCCGTCTAGACGGATATACATCTTTAAACCGACTCAGGAAGTGATTCTAAGACTTTTGTATCTAACACTAATATTTCTATGCGTTACATACATCAGCACCGTACTGTTAAAACTGTGTAAAAATAACAATGCAGTTGTAGCAAGTTAAATTTGTTTCTAATACATAAACAATGTGGTGCCATTTCCATTCAGTTTAGTGCCAGAGTTACATATTTAAATGTGTAATCAACAAAAAATTGTGGTAGATTTTGAAATTAAGATTACTTATTTGAGTTAATAAATATCTTGAACAAAAAAAAAAAAAAAAAAATAATGTTAAACAAGTAAGAGTGGTATATTCGGCTTTACCGAATCTTGGATACCCTTCACCAATAGTGTTTCAAAAGTAAAATACAAAATCGTATGAATATATTGATAATTATATAGTTTCTGATTACTGACTTAGTTGAGCCCCACACAAATGCTTCATATGTATATTAATTTTCTTTTGTTCATACTAAATGTAATTCCTAGCAATATTTGGTTATACTAGTACAAGGTGGCGCAAAAGTAATCCACCTATCAGAAAATGGTCTAAATTTTGCGATTGGCCCCTAATGTCAATTCTGTTTTGGCATTTGTGTACTAAACACTTGCAAAATACACGTTAATAAACAATGTTACTTTACACTGCTCCAGAACGCGGAATATTGGTGACTATTTATTTGGCCAATAATCGGTCGGTGACTTTGGCACAACGTGAGTTTCGTCGCAGATTTCCTAGTCGTCCAACGCCTACTGGTGAAATACTGCTCGCCTCGAAGAGACTGGCACAACACGAGATGCTGCCAGGCGTGGCAGACCCCGGAGTCGCCGTTCTGCAGAGAATATTGCTGCTGTAGCCGAGGATGTCATGGAAGCGCCGTCGACATCGATCAGACGACGTGCCACGCAAATGGGTATCAGTCAACGGTCTTTACATCGAATTTTGGTAAAAAATTTGAAGATGTTTCCGTACAAAGTCCAGACGGTGCATCAGCTGTTAGCTGCTGACCGCCAATCGCGTCTGACATACGCTCAAGCCATCCCTAATCACCACCAAGAGGAAGACGATTTTTCATTAAAAATAATCATGAGTGATTAAGCCCATTTCTATCTTACCGGGTACGTAAATAAGCAAAATTTACGTGAAAATCCGCGTGTAACCCACGAAGTGCTTTTTTCGCTGGAGGAGTCATCGGACCTTTTTTATTCAAAGACGTAGCGGGCCAAACGGTTACTGTGAATGGTGAGCGCTACAGAGCAATGATTAACGAGTTCCGTTTGCCGCAACTTGATGAATTGGGATTGGAAAACATGTGGTTCCAACAGGACGGTGCAACGGCATACACTGCACGTGCCACAACCGATATGCTGAAGGATGCATTTCCCGGGCGCCTAATCTTCCGTTTTGGCGATTTGCACTGGCCAGCAAGATCGCCTGATTTGACCGCTGCAGACTTCTTTTTGTGGGGCTTTTTGAAGTCGCGGGTTTATGTCAACAAGCCTCAGACTCTTGCAGCTCTTAAAGACAATATCCGTCAAGAATGTGAGGACCTATCGCCGGAAGTTTTGGCCAAAGTGATGTAAAATGCTATAAAAAGGGCTCAAATGACAATCAACTCTGGCCGGAAAACGAAAAGCTTTTCGGTGGCGTCATCATCTAGAATAGTTATGGACCCAAAGGTTAGGTTGGGCAGGTGGCTGATGTATAAGGCAGCGTCACTTGGATTCTAAAGTTCGATAGACCAGATAAACCATGCAGAAAAGATGCTTCAAAATGTAGATGCCCTTAGATTTGCAAGAGTACATCGATTTGATGAAGATTAAGTATTCTGGCACACAACCCAAAAACACAGTGCCCAGTGAGGGTTGTGTACTTTAATTCATACGAATTATCCAACTATTAAAGGTTAATGATTAGTTATGTAAAACTCTGAAGTTAGCGGACTGATTTAGGTCAAAGTTTTAACAATGATTGTCAATGTATACAAGCCTTAGAATTATAAGGTATACACTCTTAGTTTTAGATACATGCGTGAAATATATAGCTAGCTATGAATGGATATCAGCTTTGGCGGAAAATTTATTGAAGATTTACTTATTAATCTGAAGTTAGTTAACTAATTAAGATGAATACTTCAACAATAATATTTGGGATGCATTGTTCTTTCGATCTGTCCGATGGATGTGTGGAAAGTTTTGCTCTAGTTCTTTGTGCAATTATAACATGATTTAATTTACCAGCATTAAAGTGATTCCCGGTCGGGGTTATATGGGAGATAACAGAAAATTTGAACCGAGCTCGCCCATTTTCAAAGCCGAACTTTTCAAGATATCGCCCTGAATAACGATATTGTACAACGTCTTTATACTAAATGCCATCATCGTATCTATTATAATAGATAGATAATTATAATTTGTCATTTATTAGCTACTAAGAGATTGCCTTAGGCGAAGTTATACGGGAGCAATAGTCAAACGTGAACGGATTTCTCTCAATTGCAATTAAACAATTTAAATTTTCGTTGATATGTGAGATACATACATACATATGTAGGTTTTGAACGGATATCATGTACATAGCTGCATTTTTGTACTTCCTAGGAAGATTACCTATAATTTGATATATTGTACAATACATTCACAAATGTTATCATAATGTTTAAAAGTCAGACACAAAATTAAGATAAATGCAGTGTGTCTGTCTGCTAAAATCAGATTTGTGGAGCTCCTGGAAGGTATACTCATATGCATTCTACACAAAATTTTAGGATATCGTCCCACCCTGAATTTCATCGTTGTCGATCAAAACGCCTAAATATCGCTTAAACACTAAATTATATCTACCAAAAATTATCGAGTGCATCCGAATTTAGGTAATCCGATGCGTAGAACGCTATTAAATTTGATCAAAATAAACATCTAAAATATCGACAAAACAGGAGCTCCAAAAACTTGACTACAACAGAAAAAAGGACAGACAGGTAGACGGACGGACAAACAGGCGGACGGACGCGAAATCGATTCTCCTGCCGATTCTGAGTCGATCGGTACAATTTGAATGGTATTCATAATCAGATTTGAGGAGTTTATATATCAGATTTTAGGAAATCCTCCCACAAAGATCGCTGTCATCACAATAGGTCCATAAACACCTGAGATACTTACAAAATGTAAACAAATTTTCTTAGACATGTACTTTAGGAAATTTGCTGTACATCACAAGTAGTGTTTTGGCGATATCTCAGTTGCTTATGGCCCGCTTTTGATAAAATTTAATAATGTGCTTGGCGGGGGAATTTCCTAAAATCTGATATAAAATGTATGTACGTCCGTGCTCCAGGAGGATGGTTTTTCCTATTTCTGCATTTCATTTTTTCAACAAACATTCTCTAACGCGTACTTTGGGCAATTTGCGATACATCAAATTTAATGTTTTGGCGGTATCTCAGTTGTTTATGGACCGATTTTGATAAAATTTTACAGAGTGCTTTAGGGAACCATTTTCTACAATCTGATATATAATATATTATCACGTGTACACCAGGAATATCTTTTTATACCCTTCACAAATAGGTGAAAGGGTATTATAAGTTTGTGATTCCGTTTGTAATTTTTTATTAGTGATCGTAGACCCCATAAAAATTATACCGATCGACTCAGAATCGGGAGGAGAATCGATTAAGCGATGTCCGTCTGTCTGTCCGTCCGTATGTCTGTCTGTCTGTTGAAATCAAGTTTCTGAAGCCCCTGGAGGATGAACCTACATAAATTATATATCAGATTTTAGGAAATTTTTGATTGAAACACACTTTTAAATAACAAGAGAAAAAAGATATTCCTGATATACATGTAATAATATGTTATATATCAGATTGTAGCAAATAGTTTTCTAAAGCACTCTGTAAAATTTTATCAAAATCGGTCCATAAGCAACTGAGATATTGCCAAAACACTAAATTTGATGTATCGCAAATTGCCCAAAGTACGCATTAGAGAATGTTTGATGAAAAAATGAAATGCAGAAATAGAAAAAAACCATCCTCCTTTAGCACGGACATACATAAATTTTATATCAGATTTTAGGAAATTCCCCCGCCAAGCACGTTATAAGATTTTATCAAAAGCGGTCCATAAACAATTGAGATGTCGCCAAAACACTACATTTGATGTACAGCAAATTGCTGAAAGTACGTGTCTAAGGAATTTTGTTTACATTTTGTGAGTATTGTTTCAGGTGTTTTTGGACCGATTATGATGAAATTTGACATCGTTCTTTGTGGGTGGATTTCCTAAAATCTGATATATCTGATTATGAATACCATTCAAATTGTACCGATCAACTCAGAATCGTCAGGAGAATCGATTTCGCTACGTCCGTCCGTCTGTCTGTTTGTTTGTCCGTCCGTCTACCTGTCTGTCCTTTTTTCTGTTGTAGTCAAGTTCTCGGAGCTTCTGTTTTGTCGATATCAGGTGTTTATTTTGATGAAATTTAATAGCGTCCTAAATTCTGATGCATTTGGTAATTTGTGGTAGATATAATTTAGAGTTTATGCGATATTTCAGGTGTTTTGATCGACAATGATTAAATTCAGGTGGGACAATATCCTAAAATTTTGTGTAAAATCCAGGAGCTCCACAAATCTGATTTTAGTTGACAGACACACTGCATTTATCTCAATTTTGTGTCTGACTTTTGAACATTATGATAACGTTTGAGAATGTATTATATATCAAATTATAGGTAATCTTCCTAGGAAGTCCAAAAATGCAGGTAAGTACATGACATCCGTTCAAAACCTACATATTTATGTATGTATCTCACATATCAACGATAATTTTAGTTTTTTAATTGCAATTGGGAGAAATCCTTTCACGTTTGACAATTGCTCCCGTATAACTTCGCCTAAGGCAATCTCTTAGTAGCTAATAAATTACAAATTATAATAGATACGATGATGACATTTAGTATAAAGACGTTGTACAATATTGTTATTCAAGGCGATAGCGCCTAAAATAAACTTTCGAGAGGGACAACATTTGACAAAAGTATTTCTGATTTCTTGAAAAGTTCGGTATTGAAAATGTTCACATTTAGTGAAATCTTCCATATAACCCCGACCGGGAATCACTTTAATGCTGATAAATTAAATCACACTATGATTGCACAAAGAACTAGAGCAAAACTTTCCAAACATCCATCGGACAGATCGAAACAACAATACATCCCAAATATTATTGATGAAGTGTTTATTTTAATTAATTAACTAACTACAGATTAACAAGTAAATCTTTAATAACTTTTCCGACAAAGCTGATATCTATCCATTCAAAAGCTATATATTTCACGTATGTATCTAAAACTAAGAGTGTAAACTAGGGTGTCCCTTATATGGCAAAATTTTTTTTTTTAGAATTTCGAAACGCATACCCTCCAATTTTTTTATAAATGCTAAAATGTACTTAAATATGAAATTTCATATCTGTAGCATGATTGCAACCCGTGCCGACCGAGCTCTAAAGTTTAATAAAAAATGGTGTTTTGGTCTGACATTTTGGCTTGATCCAAAACTAATTAAAATGCAACAAATAAAGTAAATATGAGTAAAACTAAAAAAATATCAATACAAACTTTTATTTAAATGATTACAAATTATAATAATAATGAATTAGGGTAACTCTTTTTAGTGTAGTTTTTTTACAGTCGGGATACAGATTTCTATGTTCCTGAACACAACGCAACAAAAACTGTTTTTGCTCATCTTCAGCCGTGATCAGACCATTAAAATCTTGCATTAATTTAACAGCTCTTTCAGCAGTGTCATTTACGACCTTCAAACGACTTAATCGTCTTCTAGCTTCCAAAAAAGCAAGATTGTCACCCCACGAAGATTGTCTTCCCGAAGAAAACTGTCGTCTATCTGAAGTCGAGATAGAAATCGTTTGCTTCTTTGAGTCACAAAATCGTCCAGCGTCATATCTGAAATAAAGAAAAAACCATTAAAATAAGCAAAAACTAAACCACAAAACTTTGAAAAAGAAACAAGAAAATATTAAGTACTTACCAAACAAATTTTGCGTAATTTCTTCCTTCGATGGGACATTGCGTTTAGAGGAATCTGAACTTTCGTCTCTGTTTAAATTATTAATCATTTTTGTCTTGGTTTTGGTATCAACTTCTTCATCAAAAAGTGACTGTTTCTTCACACAAATACCATATAAATACCAATACCATATAAATACCACTTGCTTATGGATGCCTTGGAACTTGCGTCTACTTTTTCATATTATTTTAGAGCTTTCAAAAAGGACAAGTCTTGGTTAGGTGCTTTAACTGCCATTGTACATTCGAGCCAAGGTTTGGTATACAAGGTGACGATAAATAAACAAACATCTTGTAGAGCATTTTTGTCCTTTGCAGTAATTTTAAGTTGCGATTGAAGCAAACATATTTTTATAGAATAGATTGCTCTCGCCATCCATCGCGCTTGATGCAAAGCTCCGGGAGGCCTGAGTTTTAGTTTATTCTCTGTGTCTCCTCCTAAGAACACAACGCATAGTTCAACCAATTCGCAGTAATCGTCTCTAACAAAAGATTTTTCCAGTTCAGTCTTATAAAAAGTTAACAAAGATGTAATGTTTGTCTTAGCAATATGTGCTTTAACGAAATTTAGAGGTGATTCAATGTTATCATGATGACGACAAGCAAAAAGCAGCAATTCCCTTTCTAAAGTCTGCTCCAAAATAGCACAAGCTCTACTGAAATGGCCAGTATTGGAAGCTGTTGTATCGCAGCACATTATCTGTACTTTGTCATGGAGGGTCCAGTCAAAAAGAGCAGTTGAAATGGCTTCAGCTTGATGTTTTCCAGAAGAACTCTCTAATTTCTGTACTGCAAGAAGCAGTTATCTATCGTCAAATGAAGCAATAATTGGCAAGCGTTCTTCTTTTGAACTTCGTACATCCAATCCAGGTAATAGTTTTCTATCCTAATGAACTGTGACTACGTCAGGCAAATTATTCTGGAAGTCAGTTTTTATTGCTTCTGCCTTGGATTTTCTCGCTTGAGTACGAACTCGCTGAATCGAGGATTTGTTTATAGGGAAATCATCGCTGTTCAGACCATCATCGCTTCTACAACCGCATGGAGAATGTAAACTGAGTCCCTTATGCTTAATTGGCATCGATCTAAAGCTGCTACCAGTTTAGGAGTTATTAAACTTTTCGTGCCTCTTTTAAAACTTTTTTCAGGGCAAGGAATCTGAGCACTAAGTTCAGAGTTCGAAATCTGTTCCTCATCCGAATTCTCAAGACATTCCAAGTTATCTATCGAAGAAGTAGATGCAACAGCCAATAACTCCCTTTGTTTTACCTTTCTTTCTTCTTCTTCCAATCGTCTTTGCCTAACTCGTTCTTCTTTCTCCGCCAATTTTTTGTCAATTCCACCTAAGCATCCCTGGCTCTCTCTGTTTCCTTAAGAAATCTTTGTCTTCCTCTGTCTTCATTCTGTCAAAGGCATCTGCATGTGCAATATCAAATAAGTTATCAAGGTCTTTTACAAAATTATTTTCACGATTCTTGAAAGTCAACTGAGTTTTCTTACAGTTTTTTTGCAGCTCCCTCCAAACATGATATAAATCAACAAGTTTCTTCACGCAGTAGGAATTCTGTTTTTTTCCCAAAATATAATGCACTCTCTTATAACAACATTCGCACTTTCACTAACAGTCAGCTTGACTTCACGAATATTGTAAAATAAAACGGTGAGAACTTGTCGATTAGATAATAATTTTGCACCATTTATCTGGTGGCTTGACAGTCCGATAAGGAAAATATTTTGTTTATCACTTCGTAATTCGACTGACATTTTTTTAATAATAAAACCGCACTTTATGAAACACACTATTGGAATAGCAAATTACCGTCGCACGGTGGTTCAGAATCAAATTTCATTGGCCAAAACCTATATTTTTTGTTGACATAGATTTTTAAAATGTTTATACCATCAGAAAGAAAACATATCAAAACTAAGGTGGCCAAAAAATTTGGTCAAAATATCCGCTGTAGTGGGCGTGGCATGCTGCTAAAGACAAGGAATTTTGGTTAATTTAGAAATGAAAGAAAAAATTTAATTTTTGATCTCATATTAATTACGATTTCTTGAAAACTATTAATGCTAATGGGCTGCAGTTTTTTTTTGTTATGTTGGGTGGACTGTCTTTTAACAAATGGTATTTGCGCACCCTGTATAATTTGTAGTTAAGGTGTTATGTAAAAAATTTAAAATCACCATATACTCATAAAATTTCAAGTTTAGTAGTGTATAACTTTTGTAGAAACAAATGGAAACAAAATGGAAAAAATCGAAACCACCCAAAGAAAGCCAAGAGTGTTCCCTTTAAGCCTATATATACTTTTGCACCCGCCCGGACCCGCCCGTAGAACACTTTTTTTATTTTAATGAAAATACTCAACATTTTTACAAGCAAAATTACTAGTAAATTTACTTTAGAAATCATTCACTGTCATAAATACAAATTGCAGATAGTTATTTCAATAAGAGGAAAGTTAAATATTAGTGGTTTAAATTTTTATTCAAATGGTTGGTATCTTAAAAAAAACTTCCCTGAATTTTTTAGGGAATTTTTCAAAGAATTTTGAAAATATTTCATTTTGCACAGATATTTCAATTACCTGCTAAAAAATTATAGGGAAAAAACCTTTAAAATGTATTTCAGTAAAGTACAGAATAAATTTTAACAGTTAAAATTTTCCATTTTTTAAGGAATGTTACCTAGCCTGTTACTCATCAGCGTTAAAGGGTTTTATTTTACTTAAAAATTATTATAATTGGTCTTTTATGACATTAAATAAAACTTCCTAAATTTATTCACTGCATTTTAAAAATTCCATGAAAAAATTTTTAAAATATCTTTCAGTGAAATACAGGATGAATTTGAACAGGTACAATTTTCCATTTGATTTTATGGACAGCTACCTAGGTAGAGTATAATAATATCAAAGCATGATATAAGGACAATAATTTGGAAATAAATGTTAGTTTCGAACAAGTATTCGATTTAAAAAGGTTGATAAATATTTGGAAGTTTTACTTCAAAGCCCTTTAAAAGTACATTATTTTCGGCTAAATTAAAATATGGAGACTTTCAGCTATAAAGAATTGGCCGCAGAATATTTTAAAAATAAAGATGGTGTTCTAAGCCATATTCAAACAAAACTGAATATAAATAGTCTCTACATTGAAACACAACTGGAAATAAAAAACAAAGTATCTAATTTCGTCAAAACATTGAATAGATACTACAAGGAAGTTGACTTTAGTAAAAGTAAATTTTACAAGCGCTTTGCGAATTGGTTAGAAGGTAAACTCCGTATCCAGATCATTTCAGAAACAACAAATGATGGGAGTTGTGGAAGACCACAAAAACCGTTAGATAACTGTAGCGATAGTTCTAAGAGACGAAAACTGAAGAATTTTAATGAAGAAATCGGGTGTGAAAACATTAAAGATAGTTTTCTGCATAAACTTCGATCTGAAAAACAATTAGCGAAAGTGGATATCATTCAGAAAGTCCTTTCTGCTAGTCCGGTGAGAACAAAACGGGTTCTTAAAAGCATTCCAACACCAAACGAGGAAAAACAGTTTACAAACGAGGAAGCACTTGCATTATTTCTGGATTTAAAGCTAACAAAACACCAGTATACTCAACTCAGATTGCGTGCGATCGAAAAAGGCTTAAATTTATACCCGTCATATCATCACATAATTGCAGCTAAAAATTTGAACAGGAGTGCTATCCTCCAAAGGAATCTATGAAAATCACACCAATTTCTGCACAGGTAAAACTGCAAGCTCTACTTGATCATACAGCTGAAAGGTTGCTGCAATCACTTAAAGGAAGTGATTTAAAAAAAACATGGAAACTGCAATTTAACTCTCTTTTGTAAATGGGGATGCGATGGATCTTCAGGACAAAAACAATATAAACAATTTTTATGTGAAGATATTTATGACACAGATATGTTCATGGTGTCATTTGTGCCATTGCGATTAATAAAAAACTTAGAAGACTCGGAACCTTCGTCCAGCACAATGCAAACAAATTTTATTTGGAAAAATCATACTCCATCGTCCACGAAGTACTGCAGACCAATAAAATTTGAATGTAAAAAGGAAACTCATGATACCATTAAGAATGAAATAAGTGACATCAAAACTCAAATTTCAACACTAAAGCCTTTAGAGTTAGAGATAGATGAACATACTATTAAATTGAATTATCAATTAATACTTTCAATGATAGACGGAAAAACTGCCCAGGCTTTGACTGATACAAAAGCTTCATCCAGCTGTATTATATGTAAAGCAACATCAAGTCAGTTAAACCAAGAACCTACAAAGTCACTAGATAATATTGATGCATTTGAATTTGGATTATCACCGCTACATACGAGAATAAGATTTATGGAACACATACTGAAAATTAGCTATGATTTGGACTTCGGATCTTCAGGATCAGTAAGAAATAATGACACTAACAAAGAGAAAAGAAAATTGAAAAAGAAACAAGTTCATGATGCATTTCTCAAACACGGGTTAATTATAGATCAACCAAAACAAGGATCAGGCAATACAAACGATGGCAATACCGCAAGAAGATTCTTTTTGGATCCCGAAACTACATCTGATATAACAGGTGTTGATATAGATCTTATTTCAAGATTTAAAACAATTACTGAAGTACTTGCGTGCAATGAACAAATTAATGCTAAAAAATTTGGTGATTATGCCAAGGAAACTGTTGCTATATATACATCCAAATACAATTATAGAAATATGCCAGCAACAGTGCACAAAGTTCTTTATCATGGAGAAGATGTCATTAAGCACCATTTATTACCAATTGGAGATTTATCAGAGGAAGCCCAGGAAAAAAGAAATAAGGATTACAGATTTTACAGAGAACATAATACCAGAAAAACGTCACGAAGTTCTACAAATGAAGACTTATTTCACATATTATTAGCAACATCAGATCCATTCATCTCTAGCATTCGAAGTCAATGGAAAGTAAATCCTTCGGACCTAAGTGCCGAAGCTAAAGCACTGCTACAGGAAAGCAGTAATACAGAGCAGAATATAAAATATTTACAAGAAATATTCCAGCCAAATAAACAATAATTATAATTTGCATTTAACATTTGAGTGCAATAAAGTATACAAATATCAATATTAAATATTATTTTATTTATCTACAATCTATTTATGACTACAAATAAATATATATTTAAAGAAAAATTATGTTACATTCTTTTATTTAAAAAAAAAACTAGGTAATATGTAAGTATTATTAAGCAAAAATTAAAATTAGGGCCACCCTAATAAAAATACTGTAAATACCTCAACGAGAAAAGGGGAACCCTAAGGATAACAAAATATTAAATTGCTATCCAAGGACGACTTGTGGCCCAAATTTGAGCCAAATCGGTTAAGAGGAAGTGGGTCAAAAATGAGTTGGTTGATTTGAAACAAAATAAAAATGAAAAAAATCGAAAATTGAATTTCAAGCTTAAATTTCTTAAGAACCACTGTACCGATCTTAATAAAACCTACAATCGAAAAAGCTACAGATGTTATCTATTGATTAAAAAAAGAACTACTAAAAAATCTTTAATAGTTAAAAAGTTACAGAGTTTTGGCCAATGAAAAACGATTCTGAACCACTGTGCGTCGAAAAAAAGACATTAATTTGCCAGCTGAGTAAAAAGGGGAATCACCTTTTTAGATAGACATACATAATATATATGAAAGCTCATTTTCTTGAAAAGAATGAATACGAAAGCTGCATCATGATATAATAATCAAAGCTATGTTAACAATATTTTGTCATGATATGAAAATCACTTTTATAAAATCTATATAGTTATGTATAGTTATTTTGACAAAATTGAGAAAATTGATACATACATATGTATTAACTAAAAAAATTCCAAAAAAAGGAGTTAAAAATGTATTTTGGAACAGCGAAGCGGACCAGGTTCTGCTAGTTTCATATTAAATATAAATTAACATTATTAAAAATTACTAAAATAAAAAAAAACACAACAATAAAATATTAAAAAATATTGAAAATTGAATAAAATACGTTCAAATTATATTGACCAAAAATTGCCCATACTTACAACAATTAACTTTGTCGCAAGTCTTCACGGGTTATCATTCTAATATCAAAGTTCTAATATCTGGAGCCTTCTATGATTATTTCGAAACTTTTTAGCGGGTATGCGCAAAAAAAATATTGAGGTCCAAAAATAAGGGACACCCTAGTGTGTACCCTATAATTTTAAGGCTTACATACATATTAATACAATACATTAAAATTATGATTAAAATTATCAAAAAACAAGTAAGAGTGGTATATTCGGCTTTGCCGAATCTTGGATACCCTTCACCAATGGTGTTCTAAAAGTAAAGTACAAAATCTATATTCTTACGATTGATAATTATATAGTTTCTGATTACTGACTAAGTTGAGCTCCACACAAATGCTTGATATGTATATTAATTTTCTGTTGTTCGTACTCAATGTAATTCCTAGCAATATTTGGTTATACTAGTGTTATATGCAAAGAGTCTTTAAAATTAAGAGTCGGAAAACGAAAAGCTTTTCGGTGGCGTCATCATTTAGAATAGTTATGGACCCAAAGGTTAGGTTGGCAGGTGGCTGATGTCTAGCTTCGAAATAAAACAGACACATATTTTACGAACATTTAATAAAGTTCGATAGACCAGATAAACCATGCAGAAAAGATGCTTCAAAATGTAGATGCCCTTAGATTTGCAAAAGCACATCGATATGATGAAGATTAAGTATTATGGCATGCAACCCAAAAACACAGTGCCCATTGAGGGTTCTGCACTTTAATTGGTACGAATTATCCAACTAGTAGAAGTTCTTGATTAGTTATGTAAAACTCTGAAGTTAGCGGGCTGATTTAGGTAAAAGCTTTAACAATGATTTTCAATGTATATAAGCTTTAAAATTATAGGGTATACACTCTTAGTTTTAGATACATACGTGAAATATATAGCTTTTGAATGGATGGATATCAGCTTTGTCGGAAAAGTTATTAAAGATTTACTTGTTAATCTGTAGTTAGTTAATTAATTAAAATAAACACTTCATCAATAATATTTGTTGTTTCGATCTGTCCGATGGATGTTTGGAAAGTTTTGCTCTAGTTCTTTGTGCAATCATAGTGTGATTTAATTTATCAGCATTAAAGTGATTCCCGGTCGGGGTTATATGGGAGATTTCACTAAATGTGAACATTTTCAATACCGAACTTTTCAAGAAATCAGAAATACTTTTGTCAAATGTTGTCCCTCTCGAAAGTTTATTTTAGGCGCTATCGCCTTGAGTAACAATATTGTACAACGTCTTTATACTAAATGTCATCATCGTATCTATTATAATTTGTAATTTATTAGCTACTAAGAGATTGCCTTAGGCGAAGTTATACGGGAGCAATTGTCAAACGTGAACGGATTTCTCCCAATTGCAATTAAAAAACTTAAATTATCGTTGATATGTGAGATACATACATACATATGTAGGTTTTGAACGGATGTCATGTACTTACCTGCATTTTTGGACTTCCTAGGAAGATTACCTATAATTTGATATATAATACATTCTCAAACGTTATCATAATGTTCAAAAGTCAGACACAAAATTGAGATAAATGCAGTGTGTCTGTCAACTAAAATCAGAGCTCCTGGATTTTACACAAAATTTTAGGATATTGTCCCACCTGAATTTAATCATTGTCGATCAAAACACCTGAAATATCGCATAAACTCTAAATTATATCTACCACTAATTACCAAATGCATCAGAATTTAGGACGCTATTAAATTTCATCAAAATAAACACCTGATATCGACAAAACAGAAGCTCCGAGAACTTGACTACAACAGAAAAAAGGACAGACAGGTAGACGGACGGACGGACAAACAAACAGACAGACGGACGGACGTAGCGAAATCGATTCTCCTGCCGATTCTGAGTTGATCGGTACAATTTGAATGGTATTCATAATCAAATTTGTGGAGTATATATATCAGATTTTAGGAAATCCACCCACAAAGAACGATGTCATCATAATCGGTCCATAAACACCTGAGATATCGCTGAAACAATACTCACAAAATGTAAACAAAATTACATCAAATGTAGTGTTTTGGCGACATCTCAATTGTTTATGGACAGCTTTTGATAAAATCTTATAACGTGCTTGGCGGGGGAATTTCCTAAAATCTGATATAAAATTTATGTATGTCCGTGCTAAAGGAGGTTGGTTTTTTTCTATTTCTGCATTTCATTTTTTCATCAAACATTCTCTAATGCGTACTTTGGGCAATTTGCGATACATCAAATTTAGTGTTTTGGCAATATCTCAGTTGCTTATGGACCGATTTTGATAAAATTTTACAGAGTGCTTTAGGAAACTACAATCTGATATATAACATATTATCACATGTATATCAGGAATATCTTTTTTCTCTTGTTATTTAAAAGTGTGTTTCAATCAAAAATTTTTAAATTTTCGTCTAATTTTTGGTATTTTTTCGATATTTTCGGTGTTTATAAACCGATTTTAATGAAATTTAATAGCGGGAGAATTTTCTAAAATCTGATATATAATTTATGTAGGTTCATCCTCCAGGGGCTTCAGAAACTTGATTTCAACAGACAGACAGACAGACAGACAGACAGACGGACGGACGGACAGACAGACGGACAATCGATTCTCCTCCCGATTCTGAGTCGATCGGTATAATCTAATCACTAATAAAAAAATTACAAACGGAATAACAAACTTATAATACCCTTTCACCTATTGGTGAAGGGTATAAAAATATAAATGAATTTTAAACATAAGAAGAAAGATCTACTCTTTTTATTTTTTTTTATTTACCCCAAGATTTTATTCCCCCAGTCACCCGAAGCGTCATCTGAAGACTACACCGAACCCGAAGTCCATGGTCATCCTGAGCGAGAGCCTAATCCAGTGCCACATCAGAGTTTCTACCCCGGGTCAACGCAGAACCCATCATCCTATTCTATTTTATTTATCTAAAAAATTGTTACAAATCGTAAACTCTGTTTTCAGATCACGTTTGACCCGCGTTTTTTCTTAGCCTTCCTTGTTGCAGTATTGCAAGGGGGGCGGGATGTTTACGCGCATAATGTAAAAGGCCACCTGTCAAATTATTGTTCAGTGGCCTTTTCTATGTTTTCCTTTGGCACAAATTAATCCGCTCTTTTTCTATTATTACATATTGTCAAATCACTTACTCTTGTAAACCCAAACCGAACGGTACGTAAAAACTACCCGATTTAACCCGAAAAGATTTAAATAAATATAAAATTAAAATTTTGTTAACCACCCCCTAACTCTGTGATTTTTTTTATTTCTTATATTTTCTGAATAAAATATTCCGGAGAACACACTGAATTGGGCCTTTTCTTTTGTATTGGACCTTTTCTCTTGTATGGCTCTTCAACTGTTATTTTTCGGTGCAGTAGGTATTTTAAGGTGCTTTTAAATTGGTACGTGTAAAAGCTTTCATTGCACAGCTCGAAATCATTGGCTATTTTACGGTATTCATTTTAATTATTAACCTGTATTTTGGTTTAATTTATGTTGCCGCGCTTGTACGGAACAACATAAGAAGCTTTTTCACCAATTAAGGAAACTACATTTTTTATTAAATTATTTGAGTTTTGCTCTCTCAAGAAAAATAGGACTTGACTTCTTGAGAAGTCTACTCTGAATTCTCTTGAAGAATATCAAAACGGTTTTGGGAGTTTATCCCATAGATGCTACTTTAGAGGACTTAGGACTACGTCCTCGTTTTAAAACCGTTATATACCTATCGATTCCCGTTTGAATTTGTAGTTTTATTTCGGTTGGGGGATTGCCGCTTTTTGGTATGGCTCCCGTTTTGGGGTTAATTGTATTTGTACTTATTGTGGTGAGTTTTAGTACTGGCGGTGATAACCTGAGCATGCTTTCAGGCGCGTGACTTATAGCTTTTTCAATAAAAACTAATTATATCTTTTATTTTGGTTGCCAACTCTTCAGAGTGACAACCTTATTTATTAGCATGAATCTTAAGACTGAAAAATATAAAAATTTGTTTCTTAATTTAAACTTAAAAAATATCAAATTAAAATTAAGGTGAGCAATGCAAACACAAATGCTTACGTTGCTGTCTGGCAAAATGTGGGAACGAATAATAACATATAATTGTAATTTAAGAATATGGTTCCCTACACTTGCCAGCCAATGCTACTGGTTTAGGGGATGGGTATGTAACTCCTCCACCCCTTGTCTAAAACACTCCTGGGTTTTAGTATTTCACATTTTTTTTAAAAAACTAGTTTTAAGGTTTAAATTATTATTGTTTTCATTATAACTTATATATATTTCTTCTTAATTACTTTTATGGCATACTTATTAAATTTTTGTGTTAAAATTAATTTTATATATTATTCTTACAAATTTTTTCTGCAAGTTTTTCAAATTTTATATTTTTTTATTATTTCTTCCAACTCAGTTGAACTTGAGAGCCCGGCTCCTCTACTTTTAGTGGGAGCATTTTGTTTAATATTAACATTTACATTGTTTCTTTTATTAAGGCAATATAAAGCTATAAACATCACAACAATTATCATTGCTGGTGTTATACTTATGCCATAGGAAACTGTTTTATGAAATTTTAGTTCTTGAATTTCTTTAATATTCTGAAAGTGCTCTATAATTATGTTATCGAATTTAAAATTTATATCAGATATATTTAAGTTCTCAAGTTTATTAATGTTTGGATAAAAAAATTTTCTTTTATCTTATATTTTCTATTAGAAAATGTTTGATTATGAATTGTTATACTGCAATTATTGAAGTTTATAAGAAAGTTTCCTTCCAATTCAAACTTCCTATCATCGCAATCATGCTTAATTTTTTCGGAAAAAACATTCTTTACAATAATTGTTTCTTCATCAAGTTC
This sequence comes from Stomorhina lunata, assembly GCA_933228675.1. Lineage (NCBI taxonomy): Eukaryota > Metazoa > Arthropoda > Insecta > Diptera > Rhiniidae > Stomorhina > Stomorhina lunata. The sequence continues at coordinate 53,642,759 of OW121741.1, read as the reverse complement.
AAATACAGAAGTATTATTATTAAATTTAAATTTACAAGTATTATAATAACTACAATGATTACTTTTTTTAAGTTTTCTTAAAGGTATATTTTCTTGGTATATAAAAGGCTTGTTATCAATTTCAATTATATATTCGTCATTTGAATCTATTTCAAATTTGTTTTTGTTTGGAATAGGGGTAATCATTTTTAAATCAGTCTTAACGTAATTGTCTGGAATCAAAACTGCAATAATGAGTGAGTGGTCACTATAAGACATTATCCCCACCTTCAACATTTTCAACTTATAAAAATCAATTTCAAACTGTTCTATCTCTTGTGTAGTAAACATACATGGATGTATAATATTACTTTTTGCTGAAACTACATTATCCTGAATTTTATCTATTTTATGTTCTAAGATTTTCAGTTTTGTCAGTTGGTCCAAGTAAATTATTTCTTTTACTATCTCATTATTGTTATTCTTGATCTTCTTTAAAAATATGCTTATTTCCTTTCTGTCGTTTTCCACTACAGTTCTCAGGGAATGAAGTGATTTGTTTAAAGAGTTATTAATTACTATCTGTCTATTTAAGGTCTCAATAGAATTGTGAGAATTTTGATCAATGATGGAAAGGTGTTCCAGAATTTCCTGTCTATCATCATCATCCATTGTCCCAAAAAGCCATCTGTAGACCTTTCCTCCTACATTAATCAAACCTCTACGTTTTCTATTTCGACTTGGCTTTAAGGTTTTGATTTTAGATTCAATCAATTTAATTTCGTTTTGTAAAATTATCTCTTCATGTAAAAGTAAATGTTTTATATTTCCCTTTATTTGATTTAATATGTCTTCTATTTCGACTATGTTTATGACATGTACGAGAGTAGTTGTTTTGTTAACAATTTCCACTTCGCTCATTCTAATCTTGATGAATCCAGCATTCTCCGTAATTAGATTAACCTGTAGATCCGCTTGGTTTGGTTGAATGCTCACCGTTAGCAAGAGCATCATTAGAAGCACCTGGAATTTTAAATTGTCTTTTGAGGTTCTCAAATCGTCTGGACAAATATTCAAAATCAATGTCCTCGTCATCCCTACTAAAAGTCGTATTTTCTGTATTGTTATGACTATTACAGTCGCTAAGACCTCCAAATTTGAACGGTCTTTTAATGTTGATTTCATGAATATTTTTCAAATTCCGTTTAATGAACTTAGGTTCTTCTTTGTGCCTAACACTTTTGTAATTTTTTATGAACCCCGTTTTTCTTTTTTCCTCGTAAGATTCTCTATTGCGGTTGAGTTTCTGTATAATGTAATTTTTTTTATCTTCTAGTCTACTTCTGATAAGTTCGTGACTCACGGTACCATTTAGTACATCAAAAGGGGTACATTTTATAGTACTGTGTACAGTGTTATTGTAAAATTTTATAGCCTTTGTCATTTGTGTTATAATTGGCAATTTCTCTTCTAGGTTAAGCGTTCTAATTTTTTCAGTCAAAGTATTATTAAGACGTTCTATGTCAGAATTTCCGGTATGACTGTTGGGTTTCGTAGCATGAAATTCGATCCTCTCCTGTGTTAAGAAATCCTTTACGTTTTTTGAATTAAATTCATTATCAAAAACAAACTTTTTAATTGGACCTTTTATTGCTAGAAATTCGTTTATTTTGCTTATAATTGTTTGGTTGTTTCTATCTGGCAAATAAAAACATACGGCGTGTTTTGAGAATTTATCAATGAATATTATAAATGAATGCTTACTATTTATATATGTATCAACGTGGACGATTTCATTAACTGTTGTGGGTGTTTCTGTGACGTGAAATTTAGGCTTGATCCAGAGCATATTTCACAATTATTAATTATCTCATGTATCTTTGTTTTTAGTTGTGGATGATATACCTTATGTTTTATTCCCTCATAAGTTGGAATAATTCCTGCATGACCTACCTCGTTTTTATGGAAAAGCGATATTTGTTTCTTTAGTTCATTTTCGTTTTCGATGTCCTTAGCAAAATAGGTACATTTAAAAAAAGTTATTCCATCAACACCAGAATATGACTCTACTAAAATTTTTTGTAATTTATTGAATTCGTGATCACTAAGTTCTGAAAATATTGCGATTTTTCCTTTATCAATATGTCTTCGGACTATATTGAAAACATTAGCCTCAATGTCATGCAAGTCGATAAAAAGTCGTTTCTTATTAAAAATTATTTTCATTTCAGTTTCTTTAGTTTCTGTTAAAATTATTTGATATTTAAATCGATTTACAACTGTATCAAGGATACGGATGTGATCGTTAAGATCTTCTGCTTGTGAATGTATTGTTTCACCGTCATCTGACTGATTTTCTCTTTGAGAAAGATCCGGATGAACCACTAAAGATTGTTCCTGGTTCTGTAAAACATTAATATTTTTGATCCTAAAAAGATCGTTTGAAGTGAATCCCAAATTTTCGGAATCACATAAGTTTATTTCACAGTTTTCACAATTAATTCGACTGAGGAAGTCGGCTATTTTATTTTCTCTCCCTGGAATATAATCAATTTTCGCATTGTATTCTCCTAACTGCACTAACCATCGTTGCAATCGGGGATTAATATCTTTACCCGAATATTTTGCCTGTAACCACTTTAGTGGCTGATGATCTGTTTGCAGATCAAATTCCCTTCCAAAAATATAAGGTCTATAATATTTTACCCCCCATACTATCGCTAATAATTCTTTTTCGATAGCGGAGTAGTTTTTTTCATGATTGTTTAATGTTCGCGACGCAAATGAAATCGGATGACCTTCCTGGGTTAAAACTGCACCAATTGAATAATTACTTGCGTCTGTTATTAGCTTAAAGCGTTTTTTAAAATCGGGGTACCTCAGAATAGGAGGATTTGTTAAGATCTCTTTTAATTTTTCGAAAGCTACAATATAATTGGGATCTCTTACGTTAACTTTTGTATTTTTCTTTAAATATTTTATCATAGGGAAAGCTATTTTAGAATAGTCTTTTATGAATTTTCGAAAAAATCCAGTAATTCCCAAAAATGACTTTATCTGTTTTTGCGTCGTCGGAAGTTTTAATTTTTGAATAGTTTCAACTTTCTTGGGATTTGGTTTTATACCTTGAGAAGTAAGGATATGACCCAAAAATTCAGTTTCCTTCCTCAAAAAACTACATTTATCAATTTGAATTTTAAGTCCTGCTTCTTTTAGCTTTTCAAATATTAGTTTCATGTTTGTTATATGTTCAGTTAATGAAGTGCTAAATATTAATATGTCGTCCAAATACACAACACATATTTTATTTATGTATTGGCGGAGAACAAAATTCATAAGTCGTTGAAAAGTCGCTGGTGCATTTTTTAGTCCAAACGGCATCCTTATGAATTCATAGTGCCCGAAAGGTGTGGAAAATGCGGTTTTTTGTATATCATTTTCATGCATTAATATTTGGTGAAAACCTTTTGCAAGGTCTATAGAAGAAAAATATTGAGCTTTTCCTAACTTGTCCAAAATTCCATCGATATTTGGAATTGGAAATTTATCGCTTATAGTATTTTCATTTAGTCTTCTATAATCTATGACAATTCGCCATTTTTGAATTCCCGAACTGTCAATCTTCTTAGGCACCACCCATAAAGGACTATTGTAGGGTGAATTACTTTCTCTAATTATGTTTTGTGCTAACATTTCTTTTATCTGTTTCTGAATCTCCACTTCATGAGTTTGGGGGTATCTATAAATTTTTGAATATATTGGTCGGTCAGTATTCGTTTTTATTTCGTGTTTAATTTCGTGAGTGGCAGAGAGCTTATCCCCCTCTTTATAAAATAATTCATGGTAACTGCTTAACAATTTTACGAGAGGTTGATATTCTTCCGCATTCAAGTGTGCCAGATTTAAATTTTTTAGGTCGCTATATTCAAGTGAACAGATTTCTTGGCTATTGTAAGGGTTATAGTATCCAAATGGTATGTTGTTGCCTAGTATGGTAATAAATCTATTCTCAACATCGATCTTAGCTTTAAGAGCGATGAGAAAATTTTGACCAATTATGGCTGAATAATTTTGACTATTGAAATCAATAACCTTCCATGAGAAGGTACCTGAGACCTTGAATTCTCTAGGTATGGGTGTAACAATTTTTTCTGTCACTTGATTCATTCCGTTTATAGTTTTGTACCAAAGTGGTCTATTAAGTTTTTGAATGGGAAATGAGTTACCGAGGGAATTTGGCTTAATAATACTTGTTTCCGACCCAGTGTCTATGAGACATTTAATTTTATGGCCACTAATTGTTACAATTATTATGGGTAATCTTGTAAACGAGGCATTGCAGAAAAATTTACGTCTTCTTCTTTTAAATTTCCGATATCCATCGGCTCTGGTTCTTGCCTATAATAATTTGTTTGGTGTTGTTGTCCACTATTGTAAGAAGTTTGAGTTCGGTTAGATTTCGTCCAACTTGGGTAGTTGTTAGAAGTTGATTGTTGTATTGTGTTTTTGGTTTGTGTACTCAAATTATTGTAGTTATTTGGTTGATAGTTTTGTCGAGTTCGATCATTTCTATTTGTGTGTTCTGAGCTAGAAAAATTGTAATTGTCCGGTGTATAATTCTGTCGGGTTCGGTAATATTTGTTTGTATGTTCTGGATTTAAATTATTGTAATTATTTGGAAAATTATTAAAATAATTACCCTGTCTAGGATTTTTAAAACTACGGTTTTGTTGTGGAGAATCCGCTAAATTATTTGGTTTGGACTTCTGAAAGTTTTTATTTGACTTCTGACTAAATTGATTTATCCTATGATTATAAGCTATGGCCCTAGGATCGTCCAATAATTTTAGTTTTGTGTACCTAGCAATTATGTCACTTAAAGTTTCGTTTTCAATTATATGTGCCCGTATTGGTCCGTCTATCTTTTCTAGTAATATGTCTACCAGATCCCTATCCACATTCTCTGGTTTGTAAATTCCTGGTTTAGTTGGGTCTGTCAAATATATGTCGTTTATTTCGTATTTACACTTTTCAAATATTTTAAATAATTCATCTAGATTTTTTACTCTTACCCTTCTGCAATAATTAAAAATTTCAGCGTATGTTCTCCGTGGTGTGAACTCCTGTAGGATTTTCGTTTTTATTTCTTCCCATGAGGCATTATCTGGCAGCTCTCTTACTCTTCTGCCAGCACCTCCGAGGATTTTTTCGTTTCTTACAATATTAGTGCAAAATCTGACGAGAACTTCGTCGCCTCCACAAAGTTCATAGTTTGCTTTCACAGCATTTATAAATGCTCTTGGACTATGGTTCACATCCAGAGGTTTAAGGCGTTTGAATTGTTCTATGACGTCTCTAACTGTCATTCCAAATCGGAATTCTTGTTGTAATTGAAATTGCTGCTGTTGTTGTTGTTGAAATTGCTGCTGCTGTTGCTGAGCTTGTTCCAGTTGTTGTTGTTGTTGAAATTGCTGCTGCTGTTGCTGAGCTTGTTCCAGTTGTTGTTGTTGTTGAATTTGCTGCTGCTGTTGCTGAGCTTGTTCCAGTTGTTGTTGTTGTTGTTGCAGTTGCTGTTGTTGCTGCTGAACTTTTTGTTCTTGCATTTTGACTATCATCTCTAATTCGGCAATCCTATCCCCATCGGCCTCCTTCAGATTCCGGTTTGCATCGAATTTACTCATTATTGTTTCACTTTGATTATTGTTATAATAATTTTTTTTCACTTAACTTTGGAAAGTTTGTTTTAATAACGTTTTTATATATATATATTTTTTTTTTGTTTGTTTTATTCTTTTAAATTTAGCTTTTTGTTTAGGTTAAGAATTTTTAGTTTTAGCTATTACAATTTTCACTTTTAATTATTTAGACTTTTATTTATTTTAGTTTTAATGTCTTGTTTTTAGGTATTTTAGATTTTAAGTATTTTAGTCTTTTTATTTTTACGTAACTGTAGGTTTTTTCCCTGACTGCGCCACTTATAGCTTTTTCAATAAAAACTAATTATATCTTTTATTTTGGTTGCCAACTCTTCAGAGTGACAACCTTATTTATTAGCATGAATCTTAAGACTTAAAAATTTGTTTCTTAATTTAAACTTAAAAAATATCAAATTAAAATTAAGGTGAGCAATGCAAACATAAATGCTTACGTTGCTGTCTGGCAAAATGTGGGAACGAATAATGACATATAATTGTAATTTAAGAATATGGTTCCCTACACTTGCCAGCCAATGCTACTGGTTTAGGGGATGGGTATGTAACTCGTGCGAAAATGAAGAACTATTAGTTATCATATTATTGATATTGGTTGTCATGACATTTTTTTAAATGTATTGTCCACTCTTGTCAAAAGTGTTGGGGAACAAGAAGAAGCACGACTAGTTTTGGCGGTTAGATACTCGTTATCATTATTTTTTTTGTTTGTTTTTTGTAACTCACTCTCTGTGACATTCACTGTAAGATACGAATTTCTCCCGTTTAGACTTTATCTTCGCTCATTGATGTTACTGTTTGAAAAGCTCATTAAGAGATTTCTCTTTTATTTATATCACTTCTTTGTTTGAGAATTCTTTTGCGCATACACTTCAGAATTTTTAAAAGATTTTTTTATTTTTAAGATTTTAGCATAAAAACACAGATTTTTTTCGATAATTTTTTGTATTTATAAACCGTCTTTTCGCGTAAAATATAAACTTAAAGAATTGAATTTTTATTAACGTTGATCCGTTTAAAAATCGATTTAGTGAGGAGTAAAGACAAAAACACGTCCGTCTACTCCCAAGAGCAAATTTCAAGACTAAGTGAAGTAGGGTTGTCGGTACAGTTTAAAATGTGGGGGAATCATGAGTACCTGACCGCAAGCAGGGCATATGTTGCGGGACCAAAAGATATTTAATCTATTGCTCCATCCCGATTTCAGTTGAGCCAGAAAGAGTCTTGTTTTCAGCGGCAGGTTCTTTTCTTCTACAGCTATGGGCGGTGGCCGACCTCCTAATACAACATTCATGCGATAACCTGAAATCACGGAGTTGGTGGCGTCTTTATGAATGTTGTTTAATGCTGCCATGTAAAAGGTATGATCTAAAGGATCAAGTACATATCTTCGTATGCTATCCTTATACACGTGTGATGTTTAAGTTTGGATGATGACGAAGTAAAAAGGCTGTCGAGTGTGACTCCCAGGATTTTCGGGTGGTTCACTGTCGGAATTGGGACACCATCGATCTAGACGCCAAGTTGTAGGCTTACATCTTTTGTTCAGGTGTTAAATAGGGTCGCTGAGGATTTAGTTGGTTGAATCTTCAGGTTACGTTCAGTGAAGAAATTGTGGATAATACCGAGATAACAATTCACCTTATCCCATAGGTCTTTCACATTATGGCCGGTTGCCATTATCGTGCAGTCGTCCGCATATGGTATCACTTCAACGCCTTGCGGTGGAGCTGGGAGATGTTGAAGTTAAACAGGAGTGGCGACAGGACTCCGCCCTGAGGAACTCCCTGTTTGACTCTACGGTGTTTTGAGCGCTGGTCTCTAAACTCTACAAACGACTGATGTGCACTAAGATAATTTACATCCATCTCTTAAAATTTGTTGGCATTGTGGACAGAAGAATGTCCTAGAAGGGGGTGGTATGGCTTACCGTGCCAAAAGCTTTTGACAAGTCAAGGGCCACAAGGACCGTTCTTCTACAAGGCCTCTGCTGATTTAAGCCTTATGCGATATGAGTGATTATAGCTATTAATGCTGTCGCAATAACAATTGGTAGTTGTTCTTGTTTCGATTAGATTCTATGCTCTTAGTTTTAGATTTTTACGTAAGATATAAATATTTTGAATGAATATCACGCCAATATTGCAAAAACATGATTTATTGCGTTTCATTATATTAAAAACTCTTGACTAGATGAAATTTTATTAAAAAGCTCTTGATTAGGATCGGGCCCTAGCTCCGAAAAGTGGTGATGTATATAATTTTGGCTATTGTAGCATATAATACTCACATATAGATATGTGAGATAATTTTGTTGTTTAAAAATTCGTAATAATTTTTACCATTCCTATCAAGCTTACATAACCTTGGCATGCAACTTAACTCCGGCTACTATCTCGTCGGCTACTGGGCGGATTCGAGGCTATTTTAATTAGATAGGCTTTATCTTACTACCAGAAACTCATTTATAATGCATGCTAAAAAAAAACTATGTATTAGATAAAAAGAAAGAGAAGACAGGAATCGAAAAGCATACTAACTATTTACTGCTTTACACCGTTGTGATTGTTGTTAACACAACTGACGGACCCACCCAACCATGATCATGTATCTACTCCTAAAGGTTTGCTCCTTTTTTTTTCTTACATGATCCCAAACAAACATTACCTGATCAGATGAAGCTTTATGAAATCAAAATTCTAATTTCTGTTTAGCAATTCATATTTACTAAATTTTATTACAGAAAAAAATAAATATTAACATAACCGAAGTATTTTATTCTAAAAAATGTAATTGTATTAATATAATAATAACTTTCTAAGCGTTTCAATTAACATTTTATATTTATAATTAGATTTAAAAAACTAATTAGGCCAAAATTCACACAAAACAAAAATCACAGCTTAAAAAAAAGAATTATGTGGCTTCCAATTCGGCTGCCAATTAATAAATACAAAAATATATATAGATAATAATAAATAAAAATAAAAAAAATAATAAGAAAAATATAAAAAAATTGATAATCTTTAAAAATTCTATAATTAAGAGAAAAAAAAATATCTTACTTTCACTGAGATTCGAACCGAGAACCTCATAAATGTAAGCTTAATGCTTTACCAATAGAGCTATCGAAACTTTTTAAATTCGAGAGAATAATTACAATATAAGTTATGAGAGCACAGAATCAAGCACACGTAAAATCATTTAATGACTTTTTCTTTAATGTGGTGAAATTTTGCAAAAAAAAAAAAATGCGGCGAATTTAAAAATGATATTCTATTTTTATAAAAATGTTAAGTAAAAGAATTAATCTATATTTTGTTCTTAGATTTAACAATAATTAATTCTCTTTCGACGTATTTATACTTAAATTAAATATTTTTTTAATTCCGATTCGATTTTTTTTTAATTTATGCACTTTGTTCTCAATTTTTTTTTGTTTTATATGCATTTATCATTCAGTGTTAACATAACAAATTTTAACATTCTCTTTTAATGTTAATAGTAAAAAAAAATATTACAGAGTGTTATTTTATATTAACATTTCTTTTTACTTTTAGTTGCTGAATGATGAATACATATAAAATTTTTTTGGGGAAATTTTTAAGGAAATGAAAAGGAGACAATTATAACTTACATTTTATTTGGTTCCATCGATGAAAGATCTTTCAGGATGAGTGGGGATGAATGTTATGGGTTTGCAGGGATTTTTATGGGAATTGGGAGTTTAGGTGTGATAAATTCAGTTTTTTTTTATATATATATTTTTTTTTAATATATATATTAAATTATTGTTTTTGAATAAAAAAAAATTTGTTTGCCGTGCTATTTTTTTGCTCTTTACTGTGCTGAAGAGTAGCGGCTTTAGCTCACACTCATATTATTTAAAATTAATAAACATAACTTTCTCTTTTGTTTTTTTTTTTTGTTTTAAATTCCTTTTTTTTATCTCTTTTTATTTATTTATAACAAATTATTACAAATTAATAATTTTGTATTTTTTTATATTTTCCAACACTGTTTTTTTTATATTTTTATTCTTAATATTTGTTTTTCTATTATTTTGACACTTGTTTTAGTTCTTGCTTCACAAATAATTATTTATATAAAAACTGTGATTTTGTTCTTTTGTACGCGTTTTGGCCTTTACATTTTTTTAATTAACTTAATAATATTATTTTGGATAACAATAAAAATATTTATTTTACAAAGCAAAACAAAAAAAAACTTAAAGAGTGAAACAAAAAGTGATATTTTGTGCTGGAAGGAAAATTTAAGCCGACAAAAGTAATTTAAAAAGATAAGTAATTTCAATTGATTTAGAATCTTCTTTTCTAATTTTTCACCATTGTTTTATATTTTTAGGTGATACTGGGCACTTGGCATAAAGAAAAATATTTTTCATCTTGTTACTTTTGTTTTTTATAGTTTATAAGTTTTTTCCTTTATTTAATATTTTTTATAACTTTCAGTTTTTATACCCTTCACCAATAGGTGAAAGGGTATTATAAGTTTGTGATTCCGTTTGTAATTTTTTATTAGTGATCGTAGACCCCATAAAAATTATACCGATCGACTCAGAATCGGGAGGAGAATCGATTAAGCCATGTCCGTCTGTCTGTCCGTCTGTCTGTCTGTTGAAATCAAGTTTCTGAAGCCCCTGGAGGGTGGACCTACATAAATTATATACCAGATTTTAGGAAATTCTCCCGCAATGAACCCTATTAAATTTCATTAAAATCGGTTTATAAACACCGAAAATATCGAAAAAATATCAAAAATTAGACGAAAATTTGAAAATTTTTGATTGAAACACACTTTTAAATAACAAGAGAAAAAAGATACTCCTGGTGTACATGTGATAATATATTATATATCAGATTGTAGGAAATATTTTCCCAAAGCACTCTGTAAAATTTTATTAAAATTGGTCCATAAACAACTGAGATATCGCCAAAACACTGAATTTGATGTATCGCAAATTGCCCAAAGTACACATTAGAGAATGTTTGTTGAAAAAATTAAATGCAGAAATAGGAAAAACTATCCTCCTTTAGTACGGACCTACATAAATTTTATATCAGATTTTAGGAAATTCCCCCACCAAGCACGTTATTAAATTTTATCAAAAGCGGTCTATAAACAATTGAGATATCGCCATAACACTACATTTGATGTACAGCAAATTGCCCAAAGTACGTGTCTAAGAAATTTTGTTTACATTTTGTAAGTATTGTTTCAGCGATATCTCAGGTGTTTATGGACCGATTGTGATGAAATTTGACATCGTTCTTTATGGGAAGATTTTCTAAAATCTGATATATATACTCCACAAATCTGATTATGAATACCATTCAAATTGTACCGATCAACTCAGAATCGGCACAAGAATCGATTTCGCGACCTCCGTCCGTCCGTCTGTTTGTTTGCCCGTCCGTCCGTCTGTTTGTTTATCCGTCCGTCTACATGTCCGTCCGTCTACCTGTCTGTCCTTTTTTCTGTTGTAGTCAAGTTTTTGGAGCTCCTGTTTTGTCGATATCTCAGATGTTAGATAATCCTTCGCAGGGGATTATCTAAATCCTGATGCATTCTGTAATTTGTGGTAGATATAATTTAGCGTTTAAGCGATGGTGTTTTGATCGACAATGTTGAAATTCAGGGTGGGACAATTCAGGAGCTCCACAAATCTGGTTTTAGCAGACAGACACACTGCATTTATCTTAATTTTGTGTCTGACTTTTGAACATTATGATAACATTTGAGAATGTATTATATATCAAATTATAGGTAATCTTCCTAGGAAGTACAAAAATGCTATCCGTTCAAAACCTACATATGTATGCAAGTATCTCACATATCAACAAAAATTTAAATTTTTTAATTGCAATTGGGAGAAATCCCTTCACGTTTGACAATTGATCCCGTATAACTTCGCCTAAGGCAATCTCTTAGTAGCTAATAAATGACAAATTATAATAGATACGATGATGACATTTAGTAAAAAGATATTGTACAATATTGATATTCAGGACAATAGCGCCTAAAATAAACTTTCTAGAGAGACAACATTTGACAAAAGTATTTCTGATCTCTTGAAAAGTTCGATATTGAAAATGGGCGAGCTCTATTCACATTTAGTGAAATCTCCCATATAAACCCGACCGGGAATCGATTTAATGCTGATAAATTAAATCACATTAAAATTGTACAAAGAACTAGAGCAAAACTTTCCAAACATCCATCGGACAGATCGAAAGAACTATACATCCCAAATATTATTGATGAAGTGTTCATTTTAATTAATTAACTAACTTCAAATTAATAAGTAAACTTTTCCGACAAAGCTGATAACCATCCATTCAAAAGCTATATATTTCACGTATGTATCTAAAACTAAGAGTGTATACCCTATAATTTTAAGGCTTGTATACATTGACAATCATTGTTAAAGCTTTGACCTAAATCAGTCCGCTAACTTCAGAGTTTTACATAACTAATCAAGAACTTTTACTAGTTGGATAATTCGTACGAATTAAAGTGCACAACCCTCACTGGGCACAGCGTTTTTGGGTTGCATGTCAGAATACTTAAACTTTATCAAATCGATGTGCTATTGCAAATCTAAGGGCATCTACATTTTGAAGCATCTTTTCTGCATGGTTTATCTGGTCTATCGAACTTTATTAAATGTTCGTAAAATATGTGTTTATTTTATTTCGAAGCTACTGGCTGGCTTAAATATGCATTCTCTACTTGTAGTCTAGTAATCATTATCTTTCACAAATGGACCACTTTAGAACCCAAGTGCAGCTTCCCTAGATATCAGCCACCTGTCCAACCTAACCTTTGGGTGCATAACTATTCTAGATGATGACGCCACCGAAAAGGTTTTCGTTTTCCGACTCTTAATTTTAAAGACTCTTTGCATATAATACTAGTATAACCAAATATTGCTACGAATTACATTAAGTACTTTTGGAACACCATTGGTGAAGGGTATCCAAGATTCGGCAAAGCCGAATATACCACTCTTACTTGTTTTTTTCTTACATGATCCCAAACAAACATTACCTGATCAGATGAAGCTTTATGAAATCAAAATTCTAATTTCTGTTTAGCAATTCATATTTACTAAATTTTATTACAGAGAAAAATAAATATTAACATAACCGAAGTATTTTATTCTAAAAAATGTAATTGTATTAATATAATAATAACTTTCTAAGCGTTTCAATTAACATTTTATATTTATAATTAGATTTAAAAAACTAATTAGGCCAAAATTCACACAAAACAAAAATCACAGCTTAAAAAAAAGAATTATGTGGCTTCCAATTCGGCTGCCAATTAATAAATACAAAAATATATATAGATAATAATAAATAAAAATAAAAAAAATAATAAGAAAAATATAAAAAAAAATTGATAATCTTTAAAAATTCTATAATTAAGAGAAAAAAAATATCTTACTTTCACTGAGATTCGAACCGAGAACCTCATGAATGTAAGCTTAATGCTTTACCAATAGAGCTATCGAAACTTTTTAAATTCGAGAGAATAATTACAATATAAGTTATGAGAGCACAGAATCAAGCACACGTAAAATCATTTAATGACTTTTTCTTTAATGTGGTGAAATTTTGCAAAAAAAAAAATGCGGCGAATTTAAAAATGATATTCTATTTTTATAAAAATGTTAAGTAAAAGAATTAATCTATATTTTGTTCTTAGATTTAACAATAATTAATTCTCTTTCGACGTATTTATACTTAAATTAAATATTTTTTTAATTCCGATTCGATTTTTTTTTAATTTATGCACTTTGTTCTCAATTTTTTTTTTTGTTTTATATGCATTTATCATTCAGTGTTAACATAACAAATTTTAACATTCTCTTATAATGTTAATAGTAAAAAAAAATATTACAGAGTGTTATTTGATATTAACATTTCTTTTTACTTTTAGTTGCTGAATGATGAATATATATAAAATTTTTTTGGGGAAATTTTTAAGGAAATGAAAAGGAGACAATTATAACTTACATTTTATTTGGTTCCATCGATGAAAGATCTTTCAGGATGAGTGGGGATGAATGTTATGGGTTTGCAGGGATTTTTATGGGAATTGGGAGTTTAGGTGTGATAAATTCAGTTTTTTTATATATATATATTTTTTTTTTAATATATATTAAATTATTGTTTTTGAATAAAAAAAATTTGTTTGCCGTGCTATTTTTTTGCTCTTTACTGTGCTGAAGAGTAGCGGCTTTAGCTCACACTCATATTATTTAAAATTAATAAACATAACTTTCTCTTTTGTTTTTTTTTTGTTTTAAATTCCTTTTTTTTTATCTCTTTTTATTTATTTATAACAAATTATTACAAATTAATAATTTTGTATTTTTTTATATTTTCCAACACTGTTTTTTTTTTATATTTTTATTCTTATTATTTGTTTTTCTATTATTTTGACACTTGTTTTAATTCTTGCTTCACAAATAATTATTTATATAAAAACTGTGATTTTGTTCTTTTGTACGCGTTTTGGCCTTTACATTTTTTTAATTAACTTAATAATATTATTTTGGATAAAAATAAAAACATTTATTTTACAAAGCAAAAAAAAAACTTAAAGAGTGAAACAAAAAGTGACATTTTGTGCTGGAAGGAAAATTTAAGCCGACAAAAGTAATTTAACAAGATAAGTAATTTCAATTGATTTAGAACTGCCATGGGCAGAGAATTTATTTGCCTATAACTAGTTATAGGCAAATAAATTCTGCCTACATACACACACCACACACAACAATTTTGAAAGCATAAAAATACTTTACGCTCTATCTTTTTTACAAACTCCCACAACAAACACACTCATTCGCTATGAAACATTTGATGAAGCAAGACCTCGCTACAGAATTTATTTTATATACGTTACAAAATACACTAAGCAAAATGTTTAAAGAGGAATATGAAAATGATTTTTTTTGTATTGAAAATATGAATAGCAACATTCAATGCTTAATATGTTTTAAGGTAATGGGTAAAATAAATACAAAATATGTATTAAGAAGACATTTTTTGAATTGTCATAGGGAATTTGAAAATTTAAAAGGAAAATATCGTTTTTTAAAATTATTAGAATTAAAAGCAAAATTTTTTTTATTATTTATGGATGATTACTTTATAAATGATACCGAAATTACCAATAATAATATAAACGTAGAAAATGCAGACATTTTGCAACTGGATAGGGATGATCACATTATTATTGATAATGAAATTAACAATAATAATGTAAATGTAAAAAAAGAGGAAATTTTTGCCTTGAAGAAGGCATCATATACAGTCGCTTGGGCTTTGGCAAGGCAATGTAGACCATTTGAAGATGGTGTCTTTTTTCAAACGTTAAATTCGGACGTTTTAAAATGTTTTGGTGAAAAATGTAAGGAAACCTTAGATATTTGCCAAAACATTCCGCTTTCCCGAAGAACTGTGACACGACGTACTGAGTACTTGAGTAACTATATTTACGAAATTGCAAAAAATAGGTTAAAAAAATGCAAAAGTTTTTCAGTTTCTTTAGACGAAAGTACGGACATAAACAATATTTGTCAGTTAGTTATTTGTATTAAAACTGTAGATGAAAATTTAAATACTTTTGAAGAAGTTTTCAATGTCATACCTTTTCACGGACATGTGACAGGACAAATTCTATATGACGCATTAGAAACCCACATTTTTAAATTTGCTGATAGAGAAAAACTTAGTTCTATTTGCACAGATGGAGCTAAAGTTATGAGAGGGGAATTAAAAGGACTTTTAGGCATAATGAGAAAAAATGGAATTTCATGCCCGGCTTTTCATTGTGTTATTCATCAACAGGCCTTATTTTGTAAACATCTTAATCTAACAAAAACGATGAGTATTGCCATAAAAATAATTAATAAAATAAGAGGTGGCCATAATTCCCTCACCCACAGAAAGTTTAAGGAATTTTTAGACGAATATGAAGCGGACTACGGAGATCTTTTGTTATATACAGAGGTCCGCTGGCTAAGCCGAGGCAGAAGCCTGCAAAGACTTTTTAATTTGCGAAATGAAGTTATAATGTTCTTCAAAGCTAATCCGAAAATTAACGCCGAAGAACTTATAGCTTCTTTAGAGGATGAAGAATTTTTACTCGACTTAGCATTTCTTTGCGACGTGACAGAAATGTTGAATGAACTAAACGTGACCCTACAAGGTAAAAATATTCTTATATTTAATTTAGTTAAAATTTTAAAAAATTTTTATAGAAAACTTAGTTTTTTAATAAGGCAGTTAGAAAATAACAACCTTACCAGTTTGAAAAAAATCTCTTTCCTTTTTTCTGAATTAAAAATAACCAGAGCCGATAAAATTAAAAACTATCTTGAAATTATACAGACTTTGAGCACAAATTTTAATGATAGATTTAAAGATTTAAAACAAATAGAAAAAATAATTATATTGCATGATAACCCCCTAACATGCAATATTGATGAACAAAATTCGAATTTGCAACAAGAAATTAAAAACTTAAGGGAAGACCTAGAAATTCCCCTTACAACTGAAGCAGATTTCTGGAAAAATATAGATGACTCCAAATATAGCAAGATTAAAATAGAAATATACAAACTATACGCTATGTTTGGTACGACGTACAACTGCGAAGTTGCTTTTTCAAGTCTAAAAATTATATTAAGTAAAGTAAGAAATAGATTGTCCGATAGACACATAGCCGATCTTTTGAGAATCAAAGAGTACAGAGGCGAAATTGATATAGATGAAGTAACATCAATATATCAGTAATACTGAATAATTCAAAATGTAACTAACAAAGTTACTAACTAACTAACTAACTAACTAACTTAAAATAATTAATTAGCTAACTAACTAACAAATACAACAAAATTTACAGAAATTACGTTTTTTAAAATTTTTTTCGGTGTATAATGTTTTTTTATAGTTATATTTTATTCTCTGCTGTTACTAGTACAAACGCATTTTACATATGTGTTGGTGCCCATCGCTGATTTAGAATCTTCTTTTCTAATTTTTCACCATTGTTTATATATATATATATATATATATATATATATATAAGTTTTTATACCCTTCACCAATAGGTGAAAGGGTATTATAAGTTTGTGATTCCGTTTGTAATTTTTTTATTAGTGATCGTAGACCCCATATACCGATCGACTCAGAATCGGGAGGAGAATCGATTAAGCGATGTCCGTCTGTCCGTCCGTCTGTCTGTCTGTTGAAATCAAGTTTCTGAAGCCCCTGGAGGATGGACCTACATAAGTTATATACCAGATTTTAGGAAATTCTCCCGCAATGAACGCTATTAAATTTCATTAAAATCGGTTTATAAACACCGAAAATATAGAAAAAATACCAAAAATTAGACGAAAATTTTAAAATTTTTGATTGAAACACAGTTTTAAATAACAAGAGAAACAAGATACTCCTGGTGTACAAAACACTAAATTTGATGTATCGCAAATTGCCCAAAGTACGCATTAGGAAATGTTTGTTGAAAAAATGAAATGCAGAAATAGGAAAAACCATCCTCGTAGAGCACGGACATACATACATTTTATATCAGATTTTAGGAAATTCCCCCGCCAAGCACATTATTAAATTTTATCGAAAGCAGTCCATAAACAACTGAGATATCGCGAAAACACTACTTGTGATGTACAGCAAATTGCCAAAAGTACGTGTCTAAGAAATTTTGTTTACATTTTGTAAGTATTGTTTCAGCGATATCTCAGGTGTTTACGGACCGATTGTGATGAAATTTGACAGTGTTCTTTGTGGGAGGATTTCCTAAAATCTAATATATAAACTCCACAAATCTGATTATAAATACCATTCAAATTGTACCGATCGACTCAGAATTGGCCGGAGAATCGATTTCGCGACGTCCGTCCGTCTGTTTGTCCGTCCGTCCGTCTACCTGTCTGTCCGTCCGTCTACCTGTCTGACCGTCCGTCCGTCTACTTGTCTGTCCTTTTTTCTGCTATAGTCAAGTTTTTGGAGCTCCTGTTTTGTCGATATTTTAGATGTTTATTTTGATCAAATTTAATAGCGTTCTCCGCAGCGGATTACCTAAATTATGATGCACACGGTAATTTGTGGTAGATATAATTTAGTGTCTGCTTTTTGAACATTATGATAACATTTGAGTATGTATTATAAAACAAATTATAGGTAATCTTCCTAGGAAGTACAAAAATGCAGCTAAGTACATGATATCCGTTCAAAACCTACATATGTATGTATGTATGTATCTCACATATCAACGAAAATTTAAATTTTTTAATTGCAATTGGGAGAAATCCGTTCACGTTTGACAATTGCTCCCGTATAAGTTCGCCTAAGGCAATCTCTTAGTAGCTAATAAATGACAAATTATAATTATCTAATTATCTAATTAATTATAATTATCTATCTATTATAACAGATACGATGATGACATTTAGTATAAAGACGTTGTAAAATATCGTTATTCAGGGCGATAGCGCCTAAAATAAACTTTCTAGAGAGACAACATTTGACAAAAGTATTTCTGATATTTTGAAAAGTTAGGCATTGAAAATGGGCGAGCTCGGTTCACATTTACTGTTATCTCCCATATAACCCCGACCAGGAATCACTTTAATGCTGATAATTATAATTGCACAAAGAACTATAGCAAAACTTTCCACACATCCATCGGACAGATCGAAGGAACAATACATCCCAAATATTATTGTTGAAGTATTCATCTTAATTAGTTAACTAACTTCAGATTAATAAGTAAATCTTCAATAAATTTTCCGCCAAAGCTGATATCCATTCACTTGAAAACTATATATTTCACGTATGTATCTAAAACTAAGAGTGTATACCTTATAATTCTACATTGACAATCATTGTTAAAGCTTTGACCTAAACCAGTTCAGAGTTTTAAATAACTAATCATGAACTTTTAATAGTTGGATAATTCGTATGAATTAAAGTACACAACCCTCACTGGGCACTGTGTTTTTGGGTTGCATGCCAGAATACTTAATCTTCATCAAATCGATGTCCTCTTGCAAATCTAAGGGCATCTACATTTTGAAGCATCTTTTCTGCATGGTTTAT
Source organism: Stomorhina lunata (assembly GCA_933228675.1). NCBI lineage: Eukaryota > Metazoa > Arthropoda > Insecta > Diptera > Rhiniidae > Stomorhina > Stomorhina lunata. The sequence goes on along the minus strand of OW121741.1, from coordinate 53,623,912 downwards.
CTGGTCTATCGAACTTTATTAAATGTTTGTAAAATAGACACATATCACTTTAGAATCGAAGTGACGCTGCCTTCGACATCAGCCACCTGCCCAACCTAACCTTTGGGTCCATAACAATTTTAGATGATGACGCTACCAAAAAGCTTTTCGTTTTCCGAATCTTAATTTTAAAGATTCTTTGCATATAATACTAGTATAACCAAATATTGGTAGGAAATACATTTAGTATGAACAAAAGAAAATGAATATACATATGAAGCATTTGTGTGGGGCTCAACTAAGACAGTAATCAGAAACTATATAATTATCAATACATTCTTACGATTTTGCACTTTACTTTTGGAACACCATTGGTGAAGGGTATCCAAGATTCGGCAAAGCCGAATATACCACTCTTACTTGTTTCCTTTATTTAATATTTTTTATAACTTTCAGTTTTTTTTTTATTTTAATAAATTTTCTTAATTTTTTTTTTTGTTTTTTTGGATTTACTTTTTTTTTTTTTATACACGCACTTTTTTTTATTGGGTCTTTTTCTTTCTTATTATGCTCCAGTCGTCCAAGATTCCTACAGCTTCTACGAATGCGTCTCAAGGCAAATTTCCGGACAAATCTCTTAGGCAACTATAGTTTATTATGCTCCAGTCGTCCAAGATTCCCACAGCTTCTTCGAATGCGTCTGCGTTTTTTATCTAACCTCTAATATTTTGAGCAAGCACAAAAAAAACTCTGATGACCACGGACAAATGATCACTTACAAGGGGTAGTATAAAAAGTTGTAATTTCTGGAAAACTAATGTTACAATTTAAACCAGGAGGAATTCAGCATTATTAAATGCAACTAACTTCACTACAAATACGCAATACTGCATTATCATTCATCTACATGCATGAACAAAACTTAAAGTAGTTATTTTGAATACAAGTTGGCATGAACAGTGGATGATATTGTTAAGTTTTTGATATATTCAAATACAAACCAAAATAGGTGATTTTGTTTGATTAGTTAAATTATTTCGGTTAGGTAATTTAAAGGATAAATATAAAGGTTTATATTTTTTTTTATACTGATCAAAATCTAATCAAGAAATTGCAATCCCAAACTTCTAAACATTTGTCTGGTACAAGCGCCTCTACACTATATAGGGGTGATAGAGGACGTAATTGGGCTTAATTTAATGTAATAATTTAATAATAATTAATAATTTAATTAATGGTATATCGCACAATACCACACGCTGTTTTTATTAAAACAAAGTTTTTTAAAAAAATTTTGAAATAGTCCAATCAGGCACTAGCTCCGTGGTGGTGTTTTTTATACAGGGGTGATAGGCTTAATTTGGTGTATCACACACCGTTTTTGGTAAAACAAAGTTTTTAAAATTTCACTCATTTTACGGGCCCTAGCTCCAAAAAAAACGGCGTTGTATATTACCTTGGCCATTTTTTTGGTAGAACAAAGTTTTTAAAAGAAGCTTTGAAATGTTTTATAATTACGCTCTGTCTGCACGATGGTCAGATCTTACAATATTGTAAGAAAAATTGGCGCTCGAGAACATATAAAACGTTTCTATTTTACTCACTCTTTTCGCTCTTGTTTCTATTGAGTTATATTTTATTTGAGTAAAGAAAATTAAAACCACATTCACTCTTTCTAATTCTAGCACATTTTATTAATGTCGCTATATTGGACAACCTTTTTGTTTTTTCTTTTGTTTTTAAAATATTTGTGTTGAGTTTTAATTTATCTGAGCGAATCAAAACAAAAAAAAAAAACACCCCCTCTCTTACTTTTAGAATTTTAGAACAATTTTGCTCATTTTAGTACATTTTCAAATGTGGCAACAATTAGTTTTAAAGAAAAGATATAAAACTTTTACAACAAAAACATGAAAATAAAATTAAATAAAATAAAATTTAACAAATAAAAAATTATTAATTCGTATTAGTAATTTAAGTTATTTTGTATAATATAATTATAATATCAAAAAATAACAAAATAGTCGGGATGTAAATATTATTCAAAAAGGAAGAGTACTATTTGCATTCGATCCCAAACCTGTTACATTTATTTATTAATGTAGCAGATCAATTTATTGACAAAAAGCCAAAAAATGTTTGCTGAGAAACCAAATTCCTCGACGCGTTTCGATGGTTGGTTAAGCCATCTCTTCAGGAGGATTATCCCCAATTTAGACAGATCGAAAACCTCGCATTATTACTAAATTTACAAACATAACTTTTAAGAATTATGTTCATAAACCAAAAGTAAAAGCGACTGAACAAAAACAAACATTTTTCAGTTTTCATCTACCTTCACTTCCCACATTCTTGCTGTAGCCGTCGGCTACTATATGCAGAATGCTGTGAAGAAGGGGGGGGGGGGTAAGATGTTTTAAAATAAACAAGTTTATTTTAAAAAAATAAGCTGAATGCATGCAGTTTTATCAAAAAATAACAAATTAGTCGGGATGTAAATATTATTCAAAAAGAAGTGTATTTGCATTTGATTCCAAACCTGTTACATTTATTTATTAATGTAACAGATCAATTTATTGATAAAAAGCCAAAAAATGTTTGCAGAGAAACCAAATTCCTCGACGCGTTTCGATGGTTGGTTAAGCCATCTCTTCAGGAGGATTATCCCCAATTTAGACAGATCGAAAACCTCGCATTATTTGTTACGGATTTCCTCACTTTTGTCCTTCGAGATTCCTCTTCTTATTAAGATTTGGTATTCCAAAGGGTTTAATCCTTGGGGAAAAGGATTACCAACCCTTTTGGTAATCCTTTCCATTTGTCAATTTTAACAAAATTATTTAAAATTTATTGGTAAATCCCTTCCAACGATAACGCACCTGCTGAATGGAATTTGCAAGCCGTTATCGAATGTTCTTTGTTTTCCTTAAATTTGACAACACCGCTCGAACTCTTTTACTAATTATCGCTCTCTCCCTTTTGATATTGGCAATTCGATGTTTTTACCGTTATTTATTCGGCCAATCAGAGGGAAGCTAGGTTGACAAAAATAGAATGACAAAGGCAAAGAGTTCAACTAAAAATTCAGAAATCAGCAGTTGTTGAATAGACACTGATCGACACAGGTCAAAAAAAAAAAAAGGAAAATAAATTGGTGTTGCAATCATGTTTAAAATAGTGCGCTAACAGGAATTCAATCATAAATTTCAAGAACGTAAAAGACCGAAACCAGGTCAAGTTTTTTTTATTAAACAATGAATACAAAAAGAAAAATATAAAAAAAACCCTTGCATACATTTTATGTCTAAATTCAAAATATAAAAATAAAATTGTAGAGGATGGACTCTTGTTGAGTATTTGGGAAAAGGGTCAGCCAGACGATATCGTCCTTTCCGACCTCAGTTCCTGTTTTTTTATTTGTTTTTTTATTTATATAATTCTGAGGCTTGAATGGACGTAATCGTCTTATTCGCCTTCAGAATTTATTGAATTATATTTTTTTAAAAAATTATTGAAAAAAATTTTATTTGTTGCTTTTTTTTTAAAAGTTTTTTTTATTTGGCAAAAAAAAAACAAAATCAGTTTTCAAAATTAGAATTACAATTAAAATGACAATGAATAAAATTTAAAAATGTTTTTCCTTTTATAGGAAAAATTTGAATTGAATTTTTCAAAAGTAAAATACTATGTTTTTATGATTAAAAATAATTTTCAAAAACAAGTATTTTTAAAACAAGTAACAATTAATAATATAAAATAACTTAAATTAAAAGTCTCCGTTACAGCCTCCCCCTCAGCGTCTGAAATCGTCCCGATGATGTCGCTGAACTACTTGGGATGTCTGGGTCTTAGAATTCTTCTGGTTGGGATTACAGTATCATCTCTTTGCATGGCGTTTTGATTAACATCTTTGGTTGTCTCGTTATTTGTAACTGTTTTTGGACGACCTCTTTTTCTAATTGGGTATATAGGAGCATTTTCAGGTCCTTTATATAAAGTCAAATCTGACACATGGTGAGTTCCAAGTGGTATTTCTGGATTATCTTCTGTGGCAATTGTAAAGCATGAGCCGTTTTTGTTAATTACGATGTATGGTCCATCTCGACGAGGTATAAATTTTGATGTTATATTGGTATCTTTGTTGCTTAAAACATGTGTTGATACCAAGACTTTGTCTCCAACTTTTAAGTCATCTGAAGGTCTTCTTTTGGAGTTTATATAGCATCTATTTTTATCTTGAAGTTTTTCTTCTTCTTCTCGAGCGTGCTGTAAAGTATCTGCAAGATTTATTAAATGTGGTGTAATTTGTGGTATAAAATTTTCAGAAATTATTATGGTTTTAAGGTCATGGTGAGCCTCTAAAGGACTTCTTAACTCACGCCCAAATGTTAAGTATGCTGCTGAATATCCTGTGCTGTCGCATTTTGATGTATTCATAGCAAAACGTATCATGGGTAATTTCAGATTCCACGTTGTATGATCTTTTTCCACACATATAGCCAATTGTGTTTTTAGATCACGATTTTTTCTTTCAACAGGATTTGCTTGAGGATGATATACTGGGGTAAATGATTGTTTAATACCTAAACAGAATGTCAGCTTTTGCATGATAGCAGAAATAAATTGAGACCCGTTATCTGAATGAATACGTCTGGGAACTCCATAACGCAATACAATTTCATTTAGGATCATAATTGAACAATTTTCAGCTGTTGCATGCTTTAAAGGAAACATTTCAACCCATCTGCTACATATATCTTCAACAATTAATATCCATTGATATCCTTGTTTTGTAAGTGGCAGTGGTCCAACGAGATCTATTGCTACTACTTCAAATCTTTGATTGCTTGCTACTGTTCGGTATAATCCGGTTGGTTTCTGGTTTGATATTTTATATTTTTGGCATTCTACACATTGTTTTATGTACTTGGCTACTTCGGTTTTCAAACCTGGCCAATAGTAGTGAGGCGTAATGCGACTAATTGTCCTTTGAATTCCGTAGTGACCAGCCATAGGATCATCATGAAATCTATTTAATATGGTTGAGCGCATAGATTTTGGAACTACTAATTGCCCATTTTCTGTTTCTTGGTCTTCACAATATCGATATAGTATTCCATCAATTAATATATAACCACGATTGGTATACTGTATGATACTGTCATCATTTGTTTCAAAAGCTTTTATAATGGTTTTAATATATTCGTCTTCGAGTTGAGCTTTTCTTATTTCTGCTGAACCTTGACGAGGAAAATCAATTGAAATATGAAAACATTCACAGGATATATCTGCATGTTGTGTGCATGGTGGTCTAGAAAGTGTATCTGCAATAACATTTTTCTTTCCTGGCGTGTATCCAAATTGAATGTTGTACGGTTGCAGTTGTAAAGCCCATCGTGCCAAACGACCAGTTGGTGATTTTAGGCTAAAGAGCCATTTAAGGGGTTGATGGTCTGTTAAAACAGATATTTGGGAACCTTCGATATAGCCCCGAAACTTTTTTACTGCCCAAACGACTGCTAGTGCTTCTCGCTCTGTCGTTGAATAGTTTCTTTCCGCCGGAAGTAAAAGTCTACTGGCATATTCAACCGGATGTTCATTTTCGTTCTCCCCCTGGAGTAAAACTGCTCCGAGTGCATAATTGCTAGCATCTGTTTTTATAAAAAATGGTTTGTTTTCATCCACTTGTTGTAAGATTGGAGGTGACACCAACAAATGCTTGAGTTTCTCAAATGCTATAGTTTCTTCATCAGTCCATTTCCATTTTACAGTTTTCTTGGTTAAGTTTGATAATGGCTTCGAAATTTGAGCAAAATTTGGTATAAAACGACGATACCACGAGCATGTCTGCAAAAAGGAGATCAATTGCTTTAGATTTTTTGGATATGGTCTTTGCAATATGGCTTCAATTTTTTCCGGATCAGGCTTCAAGCCGTAATTTGTTAAAATGTGACCCAAGTATTTAACTTCTGGCCTACAAAAAATACATTTTTCTCTATTCAGTTGGATTTTAAATAATTTAATTCGTTCAAAAACTTTTTCTAAATCCTTTATATGGTTTTCAAAACTGTCTGAACAGATGATGATATCATCAAGATATGCCAGAATTGTTATTTGAGGGAGACCAGCTCGAAATTTATCTATTAGTCGTTGAAAAGTTGATGGCGCATTTTTAAGACCAAATGGCATTCTGTTGAAGACATAAATTCCGAAAGGAGTGGTAAATGCTGTCTTCAATTTATCTTTTTCAGCTACTTTGATTTGCCAGTATCCTGCTTTCAAATCCATTGTTGACATAAATGATGTTGCTTTTGCAGCGTGTAACAAGTCATCCATTCTAGGAAGTGGGTATTTGTCACTGATTGTTATGTTATTTAAACGACGATAGTCGACACAAACTCTAAGGCTACCATTTTTCTTAGGGATTAGGACCACAGGAAAAGCCCACGGAGATTCTTCTTCTTGAATTACATTTTTCTCCAACATTTCATTCAACTCTTTCCTGAGTTTCTCTTTCATTACTGGAGATATGCGATATGGGGCACAGGCAATAGGTGAGTGTGAACCAGTATTTATAAAATGTTCAATATTTGGAATCGGCTCCGAAGTTTCTTCAAAAATACTTTGGTGCTTTTCTAACAGATTGTTTAAAATATATTTTTCATTATTTACCAAATTACTTCCTTCTGATGTTTTTAGTTTTAAATCAAATGATTTTAATAGAATTGGATATTTAAGTTTTTCCGAATTATGTGTTTTCAACCTTTTCATTGGAGGAAAAAGGTCCCAGTCATAAACGTCTGTATTAATATCATTGGGAATGCTACCCTCAAAAATTCTATTTATCCCACCAGGAGAGTAATCATAAGTTGATGCTGCATCACTATTTGGAGTTTGTTGACCATCCTTTTCAATACTATTATTTTCAAACCAATTTAAAAAATTATTTACTGAGTTGTTTTCGGTAATACTAGTTTGAGAAATTGGAATAGTTTTCTTAGTATTTGGTTTATCCATTTTAAAATCAAAAATTGTATTTGGGTCATCTTTAAAATGCCAATTTCTTTGAGCCAAATCGAGAACAATACCTGCCTGTTCAAGAAAATCTATACCAATAAGTGTTCTATTTCCTTGAGCTTTAGGTAAACAAATAAAACGAATTCGTCTAAAACGTTTGCCAATTAAAATTTGAACAATAGTTGAATAAACAATTTCTTCGCGGGAAATGCCGTCAGCTAAAATGATTTCAGCTGAAACTTTTTGAAATTCTACTTTTTTCTCTTTTAATTTCTGGAAAAGTGAATATCCGGCTACGCTGGTTCGAGCAGCAGTGTCAAAATATGCCTCTCCATTTAGGCCATTAATATTTATTTGAACTGTGGGTACATCACGACCGACTACAGTTGTTTGGATAGAATTAAAATCCAGCTTTTCAGGGCTATTTATGACATTTTTGTTATTACAATTTGGGCAATTAGACCTATAATAACCGGCTAATCCACAACCATAACAATTTAACGCATTTTCCTGAACTTTTGGTTTTCCCTTCCTATCAGCTTCTATTTTTTTAAAGCAAACGTCTGCGGTATGATTCCTTTTCCGGCAAAACGAACAACGCACTAGAGCTTTTTCTGATGAGGGTATAGTATTGTGGACAGGTTCATGGTTTTCTTTTAATAACATTTCGACTTCTCGGGCTTTTTCCAAAAGATCTTGAAAACTTTTTAAACTATCTCTTGAGATCTTATCTCTAATAATTATCAAAAGTTGCGAATATATGATGTTTAGCATTGTGTTTTCTGTTAGCTTTTCGGTCAACTGTGCAAATAAGCCACGTTTTCTGCAAACAAAGTTATCAGTTGATTCGAAAGCTTTTTGTTTTTCTTGGCTTATTTCAGCAAAAATGCGCCAATCTGGCTTTGGTGGGGAAAATGCATTTCGTAACAGTTCCATCGCTTTTCCAAAATTATTTGCTTCACTTTTCACTCCTTGCCACCAGGATGAAGCGTATCCTTCTAGAAGTAATGGCAAGCTTATTAACGCCAGAGAATCGGATACATTTTCTGCTTCCTTATAGACCAAAATTGTGGCGATGAAGTCTTCTACTTTAGCGGTATTTCTTCCTCCACTAAAACGTGCACTACAGTTAGAGAACGTGTTTTTTGATTCTTGCCTACAATTTAAACCGCCTAGGAGTTCCAAAAATTGTCCTTGAGACAATGAATAATTAACTGGATTACTTCCAGAGTTTGAGGGTAAAGAGTTGTGTGCCGAGGTGTAGGTACTGTCTTCTTCACTTTGGGATTGAGCTAAGTTTTGAGACACACTACGCGTATTAGCAGACACTGGTTTTGGGCTTCGACGCATTTTGATTTATTTTTTTTTACACCACAAAAAAAACACACATAAAATAAATAAGCAAATACCTTACCTCCAAAACAGGAATAGCTGGAGCTAATTTCTTCTAAAGTTTGTCTTCAGATTTTGATAAAATACTCCAATTTGGCTTTAGAATGTCTGGAGATTCCAAGGATTTTTTTTCGTTGGGCGCCAATGTAGAGGATGGACTCTTGTTGAGTATTTGGGAAAAGGGTCAGCCAGACGATATCGTCCTTTCCGACCTCAGTTCCTGTTTTTTTATTTGTTTTTTTATTTATATAATTCTGAGGCTTGAATGGACGTAATCGTCTTATTCGCCTTCAGAATTTATTGAATTATATTTTTTTAAAAAATTATTGAAAAAAATTTTATTTGTTGCTTTTTTTTTTAAAAGTTTTTTTTATTTGGCAAAAAAAAAACAAAATCAGTTTTCAAAATTAGAATTACAATTAAAATGACAATGAATAAAATTTAAAAATGTTTTTCCTTTTATAGGAAAAATTTGAATTGAATTTTTCAAAAGTAAAATACTATGTTTTTATGATTAAAAATAATTTTCAAAAACAAGTATTTTTAAAACAAGTAACAATTAATAATATAAAATAACTTAAATTAAAAGTCTCCGTTACAAAATATAAAAAAAACATAAAAAAAAGATTGATAATTAAAATCTATTAATAATTTACCTTAAAGAAAACATTACTATTTCATTATTATACCCGCACTATGCAAAACCAAACTATATATTTAATGTATTGTTAAAACATAAAAAAAAAACCGAAAAACGTGTAAAATAGACATAATCCCGGTTGATGTTAAAATTATGTTTTGTGCTACGTTTTAAACAAATTTGATGGCATTTTCAAGTGATAAAAATTAAAAAACTATGTCTAAACGTAATATTGCCTACATCAAACCACAAGACCCTAAATTTTTGGAACAACAAAACGCAAAAACGGCTAAAACCTGTACTAAATATTAATTCCGAGGAAAAAGAAAAAGGAACCGACAAAAATAAAAGGTATAAAAAAATCCATTAGCCAAATATCAACTAAATTGTCATTTGCGCCGACGAGGAAGATCAATAAAATAAAAAAAAAAAGTTTGTCAATATATAATTAAAATGGTGGAGAATTCAGCATCATCCTCTTCAAGAAATTCCATCATTCTCATCAAACAACATTCTTCAGTTCAACCTAAGACTTCCCCGTTCCTGACAACTCGTCTCGTCCTTATTACATAGAAATAAGAATTAACATTATCTAAAGGTTAGATTTACTAACAACCCTTTTAGCGCTATTAGGATTTTTGCTTATCTAATATTTCAATGTAAATAGCTCTTTAAGAAGTTTCAATTCTATAAATAATGAATTTTGTATTTGAAGTATAAATTAAAAAAAATGCACTAATTTTTTTTTTGGTTGTTGGGATGCTGGGAAGAATAATGATCAAGGGTAAGTGATCAACGATTGTGTAGGGACGGAAACTTAAATATAATAGGGTGGCTTTCTGTCAGGCGTCTGACAACGGTCAGTAGGGAGGGAACCTAACACCCTAGATGTCTTAACACCTAGATATCAACCAGGCGATAATGTTATTCGTTTTATTCAAATTTTCCATATTTCATTTTTGTTTAATATACGCTGTGGTAATTAAATTTTGGCAAGAGCTATATTTTATATGTCACGCGTTCAGGAAACCGGGTTAAGAACCAATATACCCTATAGAGCTAGTCGGTCATCTTATCTTGCCACTTAACTCCGCGGTAATTTTACAATTTATTTCCTGATTTCAATTTTAAATGAACGACGCGTAACATACATGGCGCCCAACGGAAAGGCCATCCATACGGGATAGCCTCAGTTTAAAACGAATTTAAGAAAATTTTGTGAACGTTGCCAATCGTTTGACATAAGTCTTGTTCACTGGGGATCAACAACCCTGGTCACAATCGCGATGCAAACGAGAAGCAAACTGAAGCAATAATTTTTTTTTAACTTATATTTTCCATCCAATGTTGTTTTTCTGATGGGTTATCATCACAAGTCCAAACTGATGTCAACAGAATGTCAGTATTGTTGCGGTGCTGATTTCTTTTCCACAAAAGTAACATCGATTCGATTTCTAATTTGTCTAAGTCCTTGTCTAACTATCAATTTTGGCAAATGGTAGACAAGTTTGCGAGACAATTAGATTCGAATTCAGGCACAAATAACTGCGTAAGTTCGCTTTAATATTACCGGTACGAAATTTATTTTATATTTAGCTTTAAAAAAAAAATTGAATTTTAGATTTTTACGAGCTTGAGGCATCAATTCAGTCTCAGAAACAGAATTGATAGACCAGACTTGCACTTAGGAAGAGTCAGGTACTCAATGTATACCTATGCCTTCCTAAAAGTTTTTTTATTTAACACAATCGTTGTTGTTTACCATTGTTCATATGTATCTTCCTAGCATCCTAACTTTATAAGAGATATACTTAAAGCACTTCCTTAAAACAGCGCACCAATAAGATTCTTATAGGACTTCCTATGAAATCTTATACATTTAAACGTCACCTTGCAACAACGCCTTATTTTCTTGAGTTGAAAGTTTGCACACAACGCTTTCTGATTTTTGAGTAAGTAAAACTTTTTTATTTATTTTTTTTATTTGATATTTTGATCATTAACTGAACCATTTAACTGTTGCTGGAAATTGTCAATTGCCTTCTCTCTGATTGGTCCGGTGCATTATGCCCAACTATAACTTTCGGTCGAGCACAGAACAAAAAAGTAAATCGACTTCTCGTGGTACTAATTTAACCCAACTGTCTACAAGTGGTAGAGGTAAAGCTCCTTCGAGTTCCCAAACTTTAAATACGCCCGTAAGGGAAGGTAGAGGACGTGGACGAATCTCACCAGCGGATCGTGCAAGTAGTGTTGTCAGCCTAGCTAGTTCAAAATCGAGCACGCGTATCAGAGCGATAAGAACATCTTCCGTTCCTAGGTCTTTAGACTCAAGCGTGGAATCCGACAAAACCCTTTCAGGTAGTAAAGACTCAAATTGTGATGCTCTTGACAAATCCTTACCTTACCGTAGCTTAGATAACTTGAGGCATTTAATACAGCCAGTAGGTCTTACCGACAATCAAACAATCTTAAACGAAAATTTAACAATGGCAACTGCGGGAGATGCGGGCAGCCAGACTCCTAAGGGAGACCAACCTACCATGGATACTATAATGGCCTTCATGCAAGATGTTATGCGGAGCACGCAAGAAGAACTAAGGAGAGAGATGGAGGAAATTAGGAGAAATGTAGGTCATTCGCAGGGAAATAGGACCAACCACAACTCCCCAGGGATTCATTCCCAAACCTCGAATCTTAACTCCAACACAAACTCACAGGCTTCTTCAACATCATTTTCCATAAAACTTAAAGATTGGAATGTTTCGTTTAGCGGTGACGAGGATGTATCTGATTTTCTGTTCAAAATTGATACTCTCACCGAACGTAGCCAATGTCCACTACACTATCTGATGGCAAATTTTCACATTTTTCTTAAAGGCAAAGCTGAGTCTTGGTTCTGGACTTACATTAGGCAAAACCCTAGAGCAACTTATCCATTATTAAAAAGAGCAATTACAAAACAGTTTAGCACCTTAGAGAGTAGTCTTGACATTTTGATGAAGATGTCAACCAGGAAGCAACACCCAAAAGAAAGTTACGATGACTTCCACTCTTCACTAGTCAAGATGAATCTAAAATTAGAAAATCCTCTGGATGACAACGCTCTAATTAAAATTATTAGGAAAAATGTTAAACCAGAACTTCTAAACATGACTTTCACCTCCAAGCCCAACGACTTAGATTCGTATAGAGATTTGCTTAGGGAAGCTGAGAGTTCGCTCAAAGCAAGCACTACCTATAAGCAACCGAATAGGCCTCGCCAAGTAGACGAAATTTCAACTAATGAAGATTTGGATGACGATTTCGATCCACAGATAGAAACTTTAAAAATTTCCAAGCAATATGTCAAGGGAGATTACTCCAAAATTAAATGTTGGAACTGTCTCAAATTAGGACACAGTTATATTTACTGTCCAGAAAACACTCGATCTCTTTTCTGTTTCAAGTGCGGACAAAGTGGTGTTACAACCCCGGAATGTAGTAATCCGCATCCGGGAAACAGGCGTCGGAGCGAGTGGGCGACCGGGGATGCTCGTTCCTCGAAATAAATCCCGAGTTGCATTTTGACCCTGAGAGTAAACCTTCACAGAGGGATTTACTCTCCAGTCAACAACCAGAACCTAAAGCACCACCTTTAGACCCCGTTGTACTCACAAACAAAACACCTGATTTACATTTCCAATTAAAATCTGACGTAACCACACAATCTTACCCTGACGTACTTTTAAAATCAGAAACTGACGTACAAAATCAATTCGTCTCCCCTAGAGGCAACTAAACCTCACGTCCGTATCCTAATTATAATGCTTGTAATTTTAATAATTTTGCTGTTGTAAACTCAATTTCGCGTCAAATTTTGAAATGTAGAAATCGCTATGCTCTTAGGAAGAAATTTAGAAAAACTCTTGAATCAACTTGTTTGACAACTTCAGACGATGGAAGGCCATACGCTAAAATTAAAATTTTTGATATTGAATTATCTTGTCTTTTAGACTCTGGTGCTAATGTAACAGTTTTAGGGAAAGGAAGTTTAGATTTTATAAATGAGCATAATATTACAATGGAAAAGTTTCGATCAAGTATTTCAACTACAAATGGATCAAAGAATCAGGTCTTAGGCTACTGCACCCTTTCAGTAACTTTTAAAGGAGTTAGGAAATGTATAGTTTTTTACATCGTCCCGTCACTATCCCAAGAGGGATATCTTGGTGTTGACTTTTGGCGTGCGTACGCTCTCGCACCACAAATAATACCCACTGTAGATTGCCTTGAAGTTGACAAAAGCCCCGATTCTTTGTATCATGATCTCACACCTGATCAAAAATTGCGCCTTGAAAACGTCATTTTAAACTTTCCTTCCTACGAAAAATTAGGTTTAGGCTCAACTCACCTTCTAGAGCATAATATCGACACCGGCGATGCCACCCGGGTTAAATCGAAACATTACCCATTGTCTCCTCCCAAGCAAGCCGAAATCTATAAAGAACTTGATAGGCTTTTAGCTTTAGGAGTAATAGAGGAGAGCAATTCGCCTTGGTGTAGCCCCATTGTCGCCGTTAGTAAGCCAGGCAAAATAAGACTCTGTTTAGACTGTCGGAAATTAAACGAATTAACAAAAAAGGATTCATATCCACTCCCCCATATTAATGGGCTATTAAGTCGTCTCAGCGACACACACTATATCACTGGTATAGACTTAAAAGACGCATTTTTCCAAATCAAACTCTAAAGAGAAAACTGCCTTTGCTGTGCCTGGCAGGGCACTATACCAATATCGCGTTATGCCTTTCGGTGTATGTAATGGCCCTCAGACAATGAGCCGTCTGATGGACAAAGCCATCCCGTCCAAACTAAGATATAACGTTTTTATCTACTTAGATGACCTTCTCATCTGTAGTAAAGATTTCGATAGCCATATTCTTTTATTATCCGAAGTTGCTCAATGTTTAAGATCTGCAGGCCTTACCATTAATGTTGGTAAAAGCAAATTCTGCCAGCGTGAGATCAAGTACCTCGGTACCGGATCGGTGGAGGCACCTTAAAGGTTGACCCAGACAAGGTCCAAGCAATGGTGGATTTTCCTTTACCTAAAACCCCTAGACAGGTTAGACGTTTCGTTGGTATGGCAAACTGGTACCGCTCATTTATCAAGAACTTTTCAGACCTCGCAGGTCCTCTTACCGATTGTCTACGTAAATCCTTAAAACCATTCCGTCTCAGCCCAGAAGCTATTGATTCTTTTAATAAATTAAAGTCAGCTTTGTCTAGCGCACCTGTTTTGGCACAGCCAGACTTTAACAGGGAATTCGTCATCCAGTGCGACGCGTCACTTATAGGTGTTGGCGGGGTCTTATATCAATTGGACGACGAGGGCAGAGAGCACCCGATTGCGTTTGTGTCCCAAAAGCTAAATAAGGCACAGCGAAACTACACGGTGACAGAATTGGAGTGTCTGGCGGCCGTAATCTGCTTAAAGAGATTCAGACAATATGTTGAGGGATTGCCTTTTAAAATTATTACGGACCACTTGAGCTTACGTTGGCTCATGAGTCAAAAAGACCTTCATGGCAGGTTAGCTCGGTGGAGCCTAAAGCTCCAGAATTTTGTATTCACAATTGAACACAGAAAGGGATCTCTGAATGTGGTGCCAGACACACTGTCACGGTTTGACGTAGATGAAACCAAAGCTTGCAATAATTTACCCGAAATCGACTTAAAATCACAAGGGTTTAGTAGCCCAGAGTATAATGAGCTTAAAGAGAAAATCCAACAAAATAGCGATTCACTACCAGATCTTTGTGTAAATGAAGACCTTGTGTATAAGCGTGTAAAATTCAGAAATAGTATTGATCCTGAAGAGAGTTTGTGGAAGTTGTGGTTGCCCAAATCTCTCACCGAAAGTGTTATTGAGTCTGCTCATAACGAGGGATGTCATGGCGGTTATCAAAAAACGTTATACAAAAATATTTCTGGCCTCAGATGGCTCGTGACGTAAAAATGTTCGTTCAGAAGTGTGACGACTGTAAAACAATCAAACCAACGAATCAGGTTTTAAGGCCACCCATGGGGAATCAATTCATAACAAATCGCCCGTTCCAAAGGTTGTATTGTGATTTCTTGGGTCCCTACCCCTGTTTAAAATCGAAAAATTGTCAACTTTTTGTAGCTATCGACCATCTGACCAAATTTTTATTTTTAAAACCGATGAAATCCGCCACGTCTAATAACGTCATAGAATTTTTCCAAAACGAACTTTTTTGCACTTACGGGGTCCCGCAATACGTTCACAGTGACAATGCTAAGCAGTTCACTTCCAAAGAGCTACAAGAATTTTTTTCAGTCTACAATGTAACACACGTCACCACTGGGTATTACTCCCCTCAGGCAAATGCCTCAGAAAGGGCGAATAGGGAAATTGTTTCCAAAATACGTTATTTCCTCAAGAACGAACCTGATCATACAAACTGGGACCGCGATATACCCAAAATTCTGACAGTTCTACGTAGCGACTACCATTCAGCAATCCAATGCACGCCTTATTATGCCATATTCGGTCAAAATATGATTTTACACGGCTCTACTTATGGTATTTTAGAAAAATTAAACTTGACTACCGATGACACAATTGTCCATCATACTGATAAGCTTCAGCACATAAGAGACAAGATAAACCAAAACCTAAATATTGCCCATGAAAAGGCTACTCGTACTTACAATACCAGGTCAAAACCAGTAAATTTTGTAGTAGGGCAGGAAGTCTTTCGCAAAAATCACGTTCAAAGCGATTTTAAGAAGGGTATAAATGCCAAATTTTGCCCTAAATTTGTCAAGTGTAGAATAAGAAAGAAAATCGGAAATGCACTTTATGAAATCGAAGATCTGCAAGGCAATTACATCGGTAAATATCATGCCTCAGATATACGCGTTAATTAAACACTTATATTTTCCTTACGCCCTGAATAAGTTTCCCGGCTTCGTGGGTCGAGCCACACGTTTTGTGCCACAAATTTCTCATATTATAAATTACATTATATACATTTAAACTGCATTTTATCGTTACTTTTGTCATACCACAGGCAGACATCAGCAACAAACGTACATAGATTGTGATTTTTTCTCTTTCCCAGAAATCCTGCCTGTTCGATCGTAAAACATGGATGCGAAGCAGGTTTGTTACGGATTTCCTCACTTTTGTCCTTCGAGATTCCTCTTCTTATTAAGATTTGGTATTCCAAAGGGTTTAATCCTTGGGGAAAAGGATTACCAACCCTTTTGGCATTCCATTTGTCAATTTTAACAAAAGTATTTAAAATTTATTGGTAAATCCCTTCCAACGATAACGCACCTGCTGAATGGAATTTGCAAGCCGTTATCGAATGTTCTTTGTTTTCCTTTTCATAAAACTTGTTTTCCTTAAATTTGACAACACCGCTCGGACTCTTTTACTAATTATCGCTCTCTCCCTTTTGATATTGGCAATTCGATGTTTTTACCGTTATTTATCCGGCCAATCAGAGGGAAGCTAGGTTGACAAAAATAGAATGACAAAGGCAAAGAGTTCAACTAAAAATTCAGAAATCAGCAGTTGTTGAATAGACACTGATCGACACAGGTCAAAAAAAAAAAAAAACAAGTAAGAGTGGTATATTCGGCTTTGCCGAATCTTGGATACCCTTCACCAATGGTGTTGCAAAAGTACTTAATGTAATTCCAAGCAAAATTTGGTTATACTAGTATTATATGCAAAGAGTCTTTAAAATTAAGAGTCGGAAAAAGAAAAGCTTTTCGGTGGCGTCATCATCTAGAATAGTTATGCACCCAAAGGTTAGGTTGGGCAGGTGGCTGATGTCTAGGGAAGCTTCACTTGGGTTTTTAAGTGGTCCCTTTGTGAAAGATAATGATTACTAGACTACAAGTAGAGAATGCACATTTAAGCCAGCCAGTAGCTTCGAAATAAAATAGACACATATTTTACGAACATTTAATAAAGTTCGATAGACCAGATAAACCATGCCGAAAAGATGCTTCAAAATGTAGATGCCCTTACATTTGCAATAGCACATCGATTTGATGAAGTTTAAGTATTCTGACATGCAACCCAAAAACGCTGTGCCCAGTGAGGGTTGTGCACTTTAATTCGTACGAATTATCCAACTAGTAAAAGTTCTTGATTAGTTATGTAAAACTCTGAAGTTAGCGGACTGATTTAGGTCAAAGCTTCAACAATGATAAGCCTTAAAATTATAGGGTATACACTCTTAGTTTTAGATACATATGTGAAATATATAGCTTTTGAATGGATGGATATCAGCTTTGTCGGAAAAGTTATTAAAGATTTACTTATTTATCTGAAGTTAGTTAATTAATTAAAATGAACACTTTATCAATAATATTTGGGATGTATTGTTCCGGACAGATCCGGTGGATGTTTGGAAAGTTTTGCTCTAGTTCCTTGTACAATTTTAATGTGATTTAATTTATCAGCATTAAATCGATTCCCGGTCGGGGTTATATGGGAGATTTCACTAAATGTGAATAGAGCTCGCCCATTTTCAATATCGAACTTTTCAAGAGATCAGAAATACTTTTTTCAAATGTTGTCCCTCTAGAAAGTTTATTTTAGGCGCTATCGCCCTGAATATCAATATTGTACAACGCACTCAGAATATTATGTAAGTAAAATTAACTTAAAATGTAATTTGAAATAGATGAATATTCATTTAAAAACCGGTCAACTGATTTTTCATTCAAATTCAATAAATATTTCATTTAAATTTAACTGACAAATATTTAAACTACATTTTCAGTTTTAAAACGGAATATTCAGTTATTATCAAAAAAATTACTGACAAAAATTTAAACTGCATTTTTAGTATAAAAAACGGAAATTTTCATTTATTTTTAGAAATTTAATGGTAAAAAACCATGTAAAATTTCCGTAAAACGGAAAATATTCATTTGTTTTTGTAATTAAGGTAACAAAAAAGACGAACCCATATAAAGGTTATATCCTTTAAGTCATCAAAAAACCAAACAGACAAAACAAAGTTTGCTGTTTGCTTAGGCCCCGTAATAGGCGGCCAGTATTATAAAAAGCTTCTTCAGTAAGCAAACCTAAGATACTTAAGGAAAACCAAGAATTCAACAAATACGAATTATATTTGATACAATAATTGAAAATATATAAAAAAAACTAAACAACTGATATTTTTAAATGTTACGGATTTTCAGTATTTTTTTGTAGGTTGTTTTTTAAACAAATGTGTAAATTTGTTAAAAATCAATTTTCATGTAAATTTAAATGAACATTCATTTGAAAACAATATAACTGAAAATTTCCTAAACAAAATACAATCAGTTACTGTAATAATTTCCTGAGTGCGTCTTTATACTAAATGTCATCATCGTATCTTAGGCGAAGTTATACGGGATCAATTGTCAAACGTGAACGGATTTGCAATTAAAAAATTTAAATTTTCGTTGATATGTGAGATACTTACATACATATGTAGGTTTTGAACGGATATCATGTAGTTAGCTGCATTTTTGTACTTTCTAGGAAGATTACCTATAATTTGATATATAATACATTCTCAAATGTTATCATAATGTTCAAAAGTCAGACACAAAATTAAGATTAATGCAGAGTGTCTGTCTGCTAAAATTAGATTTGTGGAGCTCCTGGATTTTACACAAAATTTTAGGATATTGTCCCACCCTGAATTTTATCATTGTCGATCAAAACACCATCGCTTAAACGCTAAATTATATCTACCACAAATTACCGAATGCATCAGGATTTAGTTAACCCCCTGCGAAGAACGCTATTAAATTTCATCAAAATAAACACCTGAGATATCGACAAAACAGGAGCTCCAAAAACTTGACTACAACAGAAAAAATTACAGACAGGTAGACGGACGGACAAAAAAACAGACGGACAGACAAACAAACAGACGGACGGACAGACAAACAAACAGACGGACGGACAGACAGACAAATAGACGGACGGACGGAGGTTGCGAAATCGATTCTCCTGCCGATTCTGAGTTGATCGGTACAATTTGAATGGTATTCGTAATCAGATTTGTGGAGTATAGATTTTAGAAAATCCTCACACAAAGAACGATGTCAAATTTCATCACAACCTGAGATATCGCTAAAACAATACTTACAAAATGTAAACAAAATTTCTTAGACACGTACTTTCAGCAATTTGCTGTACATCAAATGTAGTGTTATGGCGATTGTTTATGAACCGCTTTTGATAAAATTTAATAACGTGCTTGGCGGGGGAATTTCCTAAAATTTGATATAAAATTTATGTAGGTCCGTGCTAAAGGAGGATGGTTTTTCCTATTTCTGCATTTCATTTTTTCAACAAACATTCTCTAATGCGAACTTTGGGCAATTTGCGATACATCAAATTCAGTGTTTTGGCGATATCTCAGTTGTTTATGGACCGATTAAAAAAATTTTACAGAGTACTTTGGGAAACTATTTCCTACAATCTGATATATAACTATTATCACATGTACACCAGGAGTATCTTTTTTCTCTTGTTATTTAAAAGTGTGTTTCAATCAAAAATTTTAAAATTTTCGTCTAATTTTTGGTATTTTTTCGATATTTTCGGTGTTTATAAACCGATTTTAATGAAATTTAATAGCGTTCATTGCGGGAGAATTTCCTAAAATCTGATATATAATTTATGTAAGAACATCCTCCAGGGGCTTCAGAAACTTGATTTCAACAGACAGACAGACAGACAGACAGACGGACGGACAGACAGACGGACATCGCTTAATCGATTCTCCTCCCGATTCTGAGTCGATCGGTATAATTTTTATGGGGTCTACGATCACTAATAAAAAAATTACAAACGGAATCACAAACTTATAATACCCTTTCACCTATTGGTGAAGGGTATAAAAAGGAAAATAAATTGGTGTTGCAATCATGTTTAAAATAGTGCGCTAACAGGAATTCAATCATAAATTTCAAGAACGTAAAAGACCGAAACCAGGTCAAGTTTTTTTATTAAACAATGAATACAAAAAGAAAAATATAAAAAAACCCTTGCATACATTTTATGTCTAAATTCAAAATATAAAAATAAAATATAAAAAAAAAAAACATAAAAAAAGATTGATAATTAAAATCTATTAATAATTTACCTTAAAGAAAACATTACTATTTCATTATTATACCCGCACTATGCAAAACCAAACTATATATTTAATGTATTGTTAAAACATAAAAAAAAACCGAAAAACGTGTAAAATAGACATAATCCCGGTTGATGTTAAAATTCTGTTTTGTGCTACGTTTTAAACAAATTTGATGGCATTTTCAAGTGATAAAAATTAAAAAACTATGTCTAAACGTAATATTGCCTACATCAAACCACAAGACCCTAAATTTTTGGAACAACAAAACGCAAAAACGGCTAAAACCTGTACTAAATATTAATTCCGAGGAAAAAGAAAAAGGAACCGACAAAAATAAAAGGCATAAAAAAATCCATTAGCCAAATATCAACTAAATTGTCATTTGCGCCGACGAGGAAGATCTATAAAATAAAAAAAGTTTGTCAATATATAATTAAAATGGTGGAGAATTCAGCATCATCCTCTTCAAGAAATTCCATCATTCTCATCAAACAACATTCTTCAGTTCAACCTAAGACTTCCCCGTTCCTGACAACTCGTCTCGTCCTTATTACATAGAAATAAGAATTAACATTATCTTAAGGTTAGATTTACTAACAACCCTTTTAGCGCTATTAGGATTTTTGCTTATCTAATATTTCAATGTAAATAGCTCTTTAAGAAGTTTCAATTCTATAAATAATGAATTTTGTATTTGAAGTATAAATTAAAAAAAATGCACTAATTTTTTTTGGGGTGCTGGGAAGAATAATGATCAAGGGTAAGTGATAACCAACGATTGTGTAGGGACGGAAACTTAAATATAATAGGGTGGCTTTCTGTCAGGCGTCTGACAACGGTCAGTAGGGAGGGAACCTAACACCCTAGATGTCTTAACACCTAGATATCAACCAGGCGATAATGTTATTCGTTTTATTCAAATTTTCCATACTTCATTTTTGTTTAATATACGCTGTGGTAATTAAATTTTGGCAAGAGCTATATTTTATATGTCACGCGTTCAGGAAACCGGGTTAAGAACCAATATACCCTATAGAGCTAGTCGGTCATCTTATCTTGCCACTTAACTCCGCGGTAATTTTACAATTTATTTCCTGATTTCAATTTTAAATGAACGACGCGTAACATATTACTAAATTGACAAAATTTTATTTGCATACCTACTTGCAGATATGTGATCCATACTTGAAAATTTTAAACGTGAATGCCAAATACCCAGGAGCGCGGCATGACTCCTACATATGGAGCTCCTCTGCGATTCGAAGTTTTGAAAATAAAAGCCAAAACATGTTTTTAATTGGTATGTATAATTTTAATATTTACATAAAAAACTAATTTATTAAAAATACAGGAGATTCTGGATAACCATTGGAGCCATGGTTGATGACTCCTCTACCAAACCAATTATGTTATGTCTACATGATGGTCAGATCTTACAATATTGTAAGAAAAATTGTAAGAAAATTTCTTACAATCGTGTAAACTTACAATTTTTTGCTGACAACGTTGTCAGCTAAAGCATTGTCAGCACATTGTCACACAACCACCTTACAATGAAATTGTTAGATATCTTACAATCGTGTAAACACTCTATTTAAAATTGTCAGCTTCGTTTTTATTGTCAGCTGCATGAAATTCCACCATCTTACAATGCAATCATTGTCAGACAATTTTAACTTCTTGGTCTTAATTGAAAACATACGGTTCTTAGGATTTATATCATTAAAAAATAAATAAATAAAAATAGCAGCATAAAATTATATTGAACATGCATTTTAATTGGGAATATAGTGTTATTATATATCAATCTAAAGAAGTTTTTCGAATAAAAATATTATAAAAAGATGAATTAAAAAAGCAAATAAGCAAATAACACTTTTAGCAAAAAACTTAAAAACAGCCAACATTTTTGTTTTATCTGAGTTAACACTAATAGATTTTGGATTAGAAATTTTTTTTATGAATATATTTGCGATGGTATAAAACTTTTTAAGCAAAAAATTATGGATCGAAATTAAAATTTCCTGAATCAATAGGTCTATGTCATGAATAAAGTTCTAAAGACACTTATTTAAGACATATTTCGGTATGCTGAAATCAAGTTTGATGAGCTCCTAGATGGCATACCGACATAACTTACATGTATAGGTATTGTATGTTAATAGTGTTCTACCAATTATACTAGTAGTTCTACTAACAACTGAGATATAGCAAAAATTCGAAATTCGATGCCGAATTCAAATTTTTGTATTTTCTTTTAAATTGTATTTTTTTTAATTTGTATAAATTCCTCAATTTACGTATAGTATACCGACACGAATTATATATCAGATATTAGAAAATCCTCCTAAGCAAAACGATATTATATATATTTTCAAAATAGATACAATCTGAGATATCGCCAAATTCGATGTCTCACAAATTACCGAATTTAAAATATTTTTTTGTTTGTAAAAAAACTTTATTTAAAAAAAAGTTTTTTGAACTATATATCAAATTTTAGGAAATAATTCAGCGCAGCTTGCTATGCTCCACTGGCAGTCAAGGATAACACAATTTACCGCAGCGCAATCATCAAAATCGATAAATCAATAACTGAGATATCGCGAAAGCACAATATATCGATGTCCTCAAATTGGCAAATTAAAAAAAATAAATTTTAAAAATCGTATTTATTTAATCCGAATTATATATCAGATTTTAGGAAATTTTCCAAAATCGGTTTAAAAACACTAGAGATATCGCCAAAATTCAAAATTCGATGAGAATTGAATTGAAACATTTTTTAACTGCATTTAAAAAAAAAAAGATTTTAAAATTTTAAGAATAGTCAAATACGACTCCCTATGTCGATTTAGACCCCGACTCCTGAGTCGATCGGTATTATTTTAATTTGTTTTAAGACGAATAATGAAAAAATTACAAACTGAATGGCAAACTTACAATACCCTTTTACCTATTGGTTATATATAGATCAGATATTAGTAAAAAAATCGGTGCAGTATGGTACAAAAATTAAAAATTTTAATAAAACTGTAAAAATAGGATTTGTATTTGTTATATAGTATGTTTCCTCAAATTGGTTGGAAAATGACAATTATATATAGTTTTAAGTAATTTATGAGTCTGAGGTACCCTACTTTGGGAGCCGATTGCGCAGCCATAGTGAAAGCTAGGCTTTTTAGGTTTAAACATTTCTGCCAAAATTATTTTAAAATCGGCCTAAAGGTTTAAAAGTTGCAGACTTATTTCCATAATTTTTTCCACAATCCCACTGTGAGACGTTTTTTCTCCACTTCACATTCATCTTCACAGCTTTCTAAACATACACTGTTAAAATTTTGGCAATTGCCTGTTTTTTCCATTTTGATTAATATTTTATAACAAACAAATATAAATTTCAAGTCAAAAACACAAAAATTAACAATATTTTTCATGTGCTTTGTGACTGACAATAGATCTGGCAATTTTTTGTGTACACATATCTGATAATCGTGTGAACTGTCAATTTATTGTAAGCCGAGATTGTCAGCTTAATTAATTGTCAGACAATTTCTGACAATGAAATTGACAGCTTTTCTTACAATTTTCTTACAACCGTGTAAACACACAATTTGCCTTTTGCTGACAATTCTTTATTGTCAGTTTATTGGCAGCACATTGCCAGATGTGACAATATTGTAAGATCTGACCATCGTCTGAACGTAGCTTTAGAAGGAAGTTCTAAATTTCGATACAATGAGGCCTTGTGCAAAACTCGTAATCCGGTTGAACGCCTGTTTGGCGTTCTAAAAGGAACTTGGCGATGCTTATCAAAACAAAGAATTTGTTGATAAAAGTATTGGCAGTCATATTTTGTACTGTTGGTAAATAAATTTTAATAAAAAATATAAATTAAAAACCATTAAAAGAAATAAATATTTTATTGATAACAAAAACAAAATAATAAAAAACAATTCATTTAAAACAATAAAATAAAAGTGCGTTAGCAATAAAAAAAATATTTACAAGAAAAAAGCATTTTTAAATTAAAAAAGAGTGTAAGTTCCGGCATGCCGAATTTTACATACCGTTCACCGAGTCTTAAGTCTGAAACAAAAAATCAATGATGGTTATTGAATCTCTAATAAGTTATTATGAACAAGACCAATTTATAAGCCATTTCATTCTGACATTATCATACTAACATTTCATTGTTAATTGTAATTAAAAAAATTTTGGTCTTACTCAAAATCTCTTTTAAAATAAAAGAAATTGAAAATTATTAGGTTTACTTACATTTTGCTGACAACATCGGCTAAATTATTTACCGCAGCGGCAATTTCCCTTAGGCCATCCCCCATCGATTTTAGGGACTCGGCTATAAGCCTGTTACTTTCTATATGAGATGGGGTACATTCAGCTAGAAACTATAAAAAAAAAAACAAAAGCAAATTAAGAAGTATTCTTAATAATTGTTAATAAATTACCTTAAAAGCATCAGCCTGTTTATTTGCGATCTCTAGGAACTGCTTTTTGGTTTCGTCGTCGTCCTCGACTCGCTTTCTTTTAAGACGCCTTTGAGGAGTCTTCTTTGAGGTTGAAGGCGTTTCACTTCGCAAATCTGTTGTTCCTTCAGTATTTGTTGGCGATTGTACACTAAATTCCTGGCCATCTTCAAGAAGAATTTGTAGGTCCTAATGAAGAAAGAAATTTGCTGAAGATTGGAATATTTTCAGCAACAGACGTATTGCCCTCAACGTATTCGTTGCCAATAATTCCTATTACTCGTTTTTCCAACTCACTCAATGGTTCTTGGGTCAACTGCCTGTTTCCAGTGAGCCCTTGCTGTCTTTTCCGGTCTCGCACTTTGGTGCTGGTTCGACTCTTTAATTCCTTCCAAACCTAAGAACAATTTTACATTTCTTTTATATAAGAATGTATTTATTTAATAACATTTACTTACCGTCTGCCACTTGTTCACCGTCTTATGTGCACCATCAAGACAATTTAAACTATCAGCCAGTTCGCTCCACATCTTGTCAAACTCCAATTTTCCGTGGAGCTTCTTTACCTTTCCACCAGCAAGTTCCGGATGTTTCATCATGAAATCAACCATTTGACTTAACTGCTCACCAGACGCCCGACTTCTTTTGGTGGTATTAACAGTGTCCATTCTATGAAAATAAAAATGTAGTTAAATTAAATGAATGAATAATTATTTGTAATGTTTTACTTACCTTGCTTTTAAAATTTACAAAAAATAGATTTTTGAATTCTATTTTTTTCTGTGCGCGTCACTTTTTTTTCTATTCTTCTTTGTGCTTTTCGCTTATTTTGACATAACACTTGACAAAGTTGCCACGTAATTTTAATTTGAATATAGAGAAAAATAAAACTCTTTACCATGGCTAAAAGTAAGTTAGTGAATCACATAGTGGTTAGTGCAAACATCAAAATGTGTGGTTAATGGTAAAACCTCTTGAAAGTTTTAAAAGTTAGTGAATAGCACTACTTGACTTGTAAATATTTTAGTTTTTGAAATATATTTATCTAATTTAAACAAAATAACCCACGCACAAAATTAACCAAAAACTGTCAATAATAACTCAATATGACTACCACTATGTGTAATCATCTTTACATAACATAACATAATTTTGTCCACCTAGCATGTTCTACGCGACACACTGTGGGTCGGTTCAAAAATCATTTTTACT
This sequence comes from Stomorhina lunata, assembly GCA_933228675.1. NCBI lineage: Eukaryota > Metazoa > Arthropoda > Insecta > Diptera > Rhiniidae > Stomorhina > Stomorhina lunata. Next base: position 53,598,011 of record OW121741.1, on the reverse strand, counting down.
CTTGTTGTGAATAGTCGTTTTTTTTTAAGCTCGCTTGAAAATAATTTAAATTTCGTGTGAAGTTTAGTAAAACAATTCCATATTTACAGCGAATCAATTAATCTAAGTAAAAAAAAATAATAATCCAAATTGGTACAATGTTATTATTATATATTATATTATATAAAAAAACATTACAGTGTGTGTGTATTTTATTTATGAGTAACTCTTACTCGCAAATAAATGAAAGGAGACTCAGTACTAATGGAAAAAAATGTTTACATTTCTCTGAGCTCTCCAACAAATACTTATGATTCACAAAAAAATAAAAATTATTTATCAACAACAATTGAGAGGTCTTCTCTGTCTAGTGAAAATATAAGTGCGCCAACTAATAAAACAACCACAAAAGAAAATAACAAAAAAGAAATTATGGGTGATAAAAAAAGTAATGCTGTAACAAGCAGTAGTTAAAATGATAATTACCCTGTTGGCACCAATAATAAAGAAAAAAGTCCTTTGATTTTGAATAGTGATTTTCCATCACAGTTAATAATAAAAAATACTGGTGCTATACCAAAAAATAAAAATTCAGAAAGTAATGTAAAGATCTTAACAGGTATGGGTCGTTATATTACTATTACTAAACGCAAGTCCAGCCCTAGGAACTTGATATTGGAACTAAATCCTAAACAACTGAGGCCTAATACGGTAAGTCAAAATCGTTTCTCCATTCTTGATAATCATTACACTAAACATGTTAGCAAGCACTACAAATCATTTAGTCAACAAATTATCCCATCTATTGGGTAAAGAAAATTTCTACGAGTCTCTCTACGAAAGGCAATGTCTCTGAAACTAAAATTCAGACATATACTGAAAAGCATTATAGAATTTAAGTCGAAAATCTTGATAATGAGAAAAACAATTATTATACTTACCAGCTAAAAAGCGCAAAACGTTTAGTGGTCGTTATAAAAGGTATTGAAAGTTCAGTGCCAGTGGATGAAATAAAAGATGCCCTAAATTCATTAGGATACGAGGTGAAGTCAGGTCACAACATAATTAATAAGGTAAAAATTCCTCAACCAATGTTCAAGGTGGAAATTACCTACAATTCCTCTCAAATAAAGAAAAAAGATGATACTCACCCCATATACGAATTAAGATTTCTTCTTAATCATAGGATAACTGTCCAGAAACCACTGAAAAGAAAACGTCATCCACAGTGTTCAAATTGCCAGGAATTTGGACATACCGAATCTTTTTGCAAGTTGCCAACGGTATGTGTTAGATGTGGCGATATTCACAAGAGTATAGAGTGTCCTCATTCAATAACAGAGGGTTCCTACAGAAAATGTAGCAATTGTGGCCAAAATCACACCGCTAATTACCGCGGCTGCCCAGTCTATAGGCAACTTATAGAAAAGTCAAGGGTAAGAAGACCTGTATATCATCCATACACGGATTCCCACTACCCAAGTCTACTTAATACCAATATTTCCAGTGCTCAATATGGAAGTAATGCAAATAAAATCGATACTCAATTGCCGTATACAACGGTTTCTCGAAATAATAAGGGTTCAGTTATTCCCAAACAAATATTTAAAGAGGGTTCCGTTATTCAAACTAAAAGGGCGAATGTAGAAGATAAAGCTCTATTATCATCGTATGCATTAAAAGAGGGTTCCGCAATTCTACATACATCTATTGAGACTAAGAGATTTTGTTAAGCAAAAAATTAACAGTTTAAAAATATGTTTCTGGAATGCGAACGGCCTTAGCCAACATAAAAACGAAGTCCAACAATTTCTTTATTTACATGAAATAGTCTTGTTAGTATCAGAAACACATTTTACATAGAAAAATTGTTTTAGAATTAATGACTACTACACCTATGATACAAAGCATCCATGTGAGCGTGCGTATGGCGGACTGCAATATTAATACACAAAGATATCAGGCATTTTCCAATGCCAGAATAAAAACGGATTACATCCAGGCTACAACTGTAAATACAGTCCCCCCAGGCATAATATAAATAGCAATCAATTTCTAAACTACTTTGCAACTTTAGGTCCAAAATTCATAGCTGCAGGTGACTATAACGCCAAACACACCTTTGGGGGTCTAGACTTACAACACCTTATTCCAAACAATTATCTCATATCAACTAAATTCAATATCTAGCGGTCAGCCAACGTATTAGCCATCAGATATAAAAAAAATTCCTGACGTTATTGATTTTGCCGTTACAAAAGGACTAAAACGTAATTCTATAACTGTGATTCCTTCACTCGAACTTTAGTCAGATCATTCACCAACAATCTTAAACTTGTGGAACACTCCAGTTATTACTGAAAGGCAAAATTCTTGTTTTCCAAACAAGAAAACGAATTGCTTGAAATATAAAATGTATGTGAGTTCTCATTTGCCACAGAATATTTCCCTTAAAAGTGGAAATGAAGTTGAATCCGCCATCAATATTTTTACAAATATATTAGATGATGGAGTTATAGTATCCACGCCAAAAAATTACTTAAATAGTGTTAATAAAAAAATAATAAAGGATGCTCTAGTGATGTCGAATCTCTCCTAAGAGAAAAAAGAAAATTAAGACATCAGTGACAGGAATTTCGTTCGCCTAGCCTCAAAATGCAACTCAATCAGTGTCAAAGAAAATTGCGTTTCGCGTTGAAAGAAAAAGAGTCAAACCTCAGGAACTATTTACATTCCTTATAAGGAAAATAACTACAGTTTATGGAAGACTGTAAAAGGCATGTAATGTTCAATTGCATATGAATCGCCAATTCGCCTCCAAAATGGCCAATGGGCTAAAAATACAACTGAAAAAGTTGAGGTATTTGCTAATCACTTAGAAGATGTCTTTACTCCAAATAATACAAGTTCCGTCATTGCAACACCCAATATTGATGAAATGGTTTCCAATCCATTAAGGCTTCGTCTTTCCGCAGTGAAAACTGCAATTAAATGCCTTAAACCAGGGAAATCTCCTGGAAATGATAAAATTACAACCACAATGATTGGTTTCTTACCAAATTCTGCTCTAAGATTCATTCTAATAATTTTTAATTCCATACTTCGTATGGCTTACTTGTCCAAAAATCTGAAAGTTATCCAAAATTATAATGATACCTAAGCTAGGAAAATATGTGAGCCAGGTAGCATCTTATCGTCCTATAAGCTTATTATCAATTTTATCTAAACTATTTGAAAAATTACTTTTGGAATATTTATTAAACCATCTAAATACAAACGGTAGCATCCCTAACCACCAGTTTGGCTTTAGAAGAAAACATGGCACCATTGAACAAGTTCACCGCATTACGTCTCTTATACAAAAAAGTTTTGAGAACAAGCAGTATTGATCGGTATTATTTATAGACATTTCCCAAGCTTTTGATAAAGTGTGGCACACTGGTCTAATTCATAAAATTGTAACATTACTACCTATTAATATTCGCAAATTGTTATATAACTATATTACAAATAGATTCTTTCGAATCAAATCAAAGACGTCTTTTCGTCACATAAAAAGATCTGTGCTGGTGTACCATAGGGCATTATATTAGGACCTCTCCTTTATCTACTGTATACTTCTGATATGCCAACAAGTTCATTTACTCATATGTCTATATTTGCAGATGATACAGCCTTCATAAGTGTTCACAAAGATCCTGTTATAGCACCTGAACGTCTACAATCACATATCTGTGAATAAGAGAAATGGTTGAACAAATGGAAAATTAAAGTGAATCCCACAAAATGTGTTCACATTACATTTACGTTAAGAAGAGATAATTGTCCATTAGTTAACATCAACAATGTCCATATTCCTGAAGAGACAAAAGTTAAGTACCTTGGTGTTCACCTAGATCGTCGTTTGACCTGGGCCCATCATATAGAATCAAAAATCGTGCAAATTAAACTGAAGACTAACCAAATTTATTTGTTAATAAGTCCACGGTCTTCCCTAGACCTAGAATACAAACTCCTCTTGTACAAGGCCGTTATAAAACCAATTTGGGTTTACGGCATCCAGTTGTGGGGTACAGCATTCTTCATCAGCAACTTCATCTAATGTTGAAAAAGTACAGAGAAGACAGTCAAAACTCTTAAGAATAATAACTGGTGCTCCTTGATACATCAGAAACAGCAACATTCATAAAGATTTAATGATTCCTACAGTACGCGAAGAAATAAAGAACTACATTCTCAAGGGCATTGCTAACACCAGAGGGTCACAGACACTTAAGAAGGATGAGAACGTTCGATCTGAATATTTAATATCTAAAAATTCATATTTGTTATTGCACTGGCAATTATAAAATTTTATTATGTAGAGGTTAAGATTTTAATACATATTGTAAATTTCTAAAAAAGAAAGATTCAATAAATAAAAAGACATTTAAAAAAAATATCTTAGAAAATTCCCCCATCAAGCACGTTATTAAATTTTATCAAAAACGGTTCATAAACAACTGAGATATCGCCAAAACACTACTTTTGATGTGCAGCAAATTGCCCAAAGTACGTGTCTAAGAAATTTTGTTTACATTTTGTAAGTATTATTTCAGCGATATCTCAGGTGTTTATGGTGATGAAAATTGTGGGAGGATTTCCTAAAATCTGAGATATAAACTCCACAAATCTGATTATGAATACCATTTAAATTGAACCGATCGACTAAGATTCGGCAGGAGATTCGATTTCGCGACGTCCATCTGTCTGTCTGTTGTTGAAGGATTTAAACTTAAAATTAATAAAAAAATAATAAAAAAAAAATTAAAATCCAAATATTAAACTTCAAAATGATTTGGGGGAAACTTTTTTAACGCAACACAGTGGTTTACGGACGCTTTTTTTTTAAATAATCCTGTAACTTTTGAACGACTGGAGATATTTGAATGAAATTTGGCATGGTGATAGTCAAGGAGTATACTCTCTCGACCCCATGAGGGGTCGAGAGAGTGATTGATGGACCTTCAAAGTTGGTCACCTCGGGTGTTCGACTTTTTTAAAAATTCGCCAAAAATCCATTTATGAATGGATTGAAAAGAAATTTTAAACTTAAGTTCTCCTTCAGAAGGTCTACAAAAAATACGCTTACATGTGTAGGTTATCTCCTTTGGGTTTCGAGATATTTGGATAAAAAGGAATTTTTGGGTTGATTTTTTACCTATTTTTTTCAGCTTTTTTTGATCTGGTGGACGCATCTGAAGACCAAAAATTTTTTAAGAATATTCGTTAAAATTGTAACAAAATTCTAAATAATTTTTGTGCAAGTTGGTTATAGATATCTTCTTTCGTTTAAAAGTTAAAAATATTCGAAGTTGAAACTTAAAAAAATTTTCGCTTTTTTTTTTGAGTTTTTCCCTAAAAGATAGCTATATTTTTTCACTAATAAAAAAATATTTTCTTGAGAAACATAAAAATATTTTTAAAGTTTTTTAAAGAAAACATAATGAGAATGCGTATAAAAAAAATTTTTTGCTAATTGGACTTTTGGTCCTCGCACATGTCCTCTCCAAAAAATGCCAATTTGTAAAAAAAAATTTTGGTTTAAATAAAAATTTCTCAAAAGGCAAAGCACCGATTTGAAAAAAATAATAATGTCCGTATTTTCCAATATATCTGTTATTGATTGAAAAAGTTTTTTCTGAAACGAGCTGCAAATAGAGTCAGTGTTGCCATTTTTGTAAAAAAACTCATTTTTTGAAACCCTTTTTTCCCGAGTTGGGAATTGGGGAATTTTTTAGTTAAAATTTGGAATTTTTTTTAGTCTATTGCTTTTAGATCTTATTGGTCTACATGACTACAAATTTTCATTGAGATATCTTCATCTATGTCATTACTACAAAATATCAAAAATTGAAATTATTTTCCTTCTAAAAGTAGAAAAATAATATTTTTTTGTTTTGCGATACAAAGTGTAAAAATATTAACTCACTTAAAAAAGATTTTTAATTGGTGTTCATCTCCTGGACTTTCCCGATCCAATGATACTAAACACGTGTATCAAGCTTCAATACATAGCCTTTAAAAGCTCTGAAAACTTTGCCTCCCATAGCATTTTTAAGCTAAATATTGGAGTATTGGAGAGTAATGTGTGCAAATAAAGTTAATGGTGCACAGTGGTATTAACTCTGTAATTTCTAAACTACTAGACGGATTTTGACATAATTTGGAACGTCAATAGAAGAGGTGTGAGGCTTTTAGATCAATGTTTAAGAACGTATTTGTCGGTAGCACAGTGGGCTCTACAGTGGGCCAAAGTTGCCTACCTCGGGTATATAAAACATTTGGGGGCGTATAACTTTCCTCAAGTGGGTCCGATCTAAAAGATTTTTACGTTTTCGAAAATTTCTTAACAAAATTAAGAAAAAAACATGCTTACTTTACTTTATTTGCACACATTACTCTCCAATACTCCAATATTTAGCTTAAAAATGCTATGGGAGGCAAAGTTTTCAGAGCTTTTAAAGGCTATGTATTAAAGCTTGATACACGTGTTTAGTATCATTGGATCGGGAAAGTCCAGGAGATGAACACAAATTAAAAATCTAATATTTTTAATATTAATTTTAATATTAATATTTTTACACTTTGTATCGTAAAACAAAAAAATATTATTTTTCTACTTTTAGAAGGAAAATAATTTCAATTTTTGATATTTTGTAGAAATGACATAGATGAAGATATCTCAAAGAAAATTTGTAGTCATGTAGACCAATAAGATCTAAAAGCAATAGACTAAAAAAAATTGCCAATTTTAACTAAAAAATTCCCCAATTCCCAACTCGGGAAAAAAGGGTTTCAAAAAATGAGTTTTTTTACAAAAATAGCAACACTGACTCTATTTGCAGCGTTTCAGAAAAAACTTTTTCAATCAATAACAGATATATTAGAAAATACGGACATTATTATTTTTTTCAAATCGGTGCTTTGCCTTTTGAGAAATTTTTATTTAAACCAAATTTTTTTGTTACAAATTGGCATTTTTTGGAGAGGGCATGTGCGAGGACCAAAAGTCCAATTAGCAAGAAATTTGTTTTGTACGCATTCTCATTATGTTTTCTTTGAAAAACTTTAAAAATATTTTTATGTTTCTTAAGAAAATATTTTTTTATTAGTGAAAAAATATAGCTATCTTTTAGGGAAAAACTCAAAAAAAAGCGAAAATTTGTTTAAGTTTCAACTTTGAATATTTTTAACTTTTAAACGAATATTCTTAAAAAATTCTTTAAAAAATTTTTGATCTTCAGATGCGTCCACCAGATCAAAAAAAGCTTAAAAAAATAGGTAAAAAATCAACCCAAAAATTCCTTTTTATCCAAATATCTCGAAACCCAAAGGAGATAACCTACACATGTAAGCGTATTTTTTGTAGACCTTCTGAAGGAGAACTTAAGTTTAAAATTTCTTTTCAATCCATTCATAAATGGATTTTTGGCTAATTTTTAAAAAAGTCGAACACCCGAGGTGACCAATTTTGAAGGTCCATCAATCACTCTCCCGACCCCTCATGGGCCAGTGCTTTTGAAAATCAACTCGAATACTCCTTGACTATCACCATGCCAAAATTCATTCAAATATCTCTAGTCGTTCAAAAGTTACAGAATTATTTCCAAAAAAAAGCGTCCGTAAACCACTGTGCGCAAGCGAAAAAGTGACCCCACTTTTCATCATAGATTGTCATGGTCTATATGGCATTATAGGTATTTTTCGATTATTTAATGAATTGTTCAAAAGTTATACCCCTAGTATACACTCTTAGTTTTAGGTAAATACGTGAAATATATAGCTTTTGAATGGATGGATATCAGCTTTGTCGGAAAAGTTACTGAAGATTTACTTATTAATCTGAATGTAAAGTTTTGCTCTAGTTCTTTGTGCAATTATAATGTGATTTAATTTATCAGCATTAAAGTGATTCCCGGTCGGGGTTATATGGGAGATTTCACTAATTGTGAACCGAGTTCGCCCATTTTCAATACCGAACTTTTCAAGAGCTTAGAAATACTTTTATCAAATGTTGTCCCTCTAGAAAGTTTATTTTATCAATTTGTAGACAATTTTTGCCAAGATTAATTTTTTTATTAAAAAAAATATTTTAACCCTTAAAAGAAATGGGAGCAAAAATTATCTACAAATTGTTTTGTCACTTTCTCCAGCAAAAGTGACAAAACAATTTGTAGATAGTTTTTGCTAAGATTAATTTTTTTTATTATAAAAAATATTTTAACCCTTAAAAGACATGGGAGAAAAAATTATCTACATATTGTTTTGTCACTTTTTCCAGCAAAAGTGACAAAACAATTTGTAGATAGTTTTTGCTAAGATTATTTTTTTTATTATAAAAAATATTTTAACCCTTAAAAGACATGGGAGAAAAAATTATCTACATATTGTTTTGTCACTTTTTCCAGCAACTTTTGATAAAAAGGCATTAGTAAATATTTTGCACTAAGATTAAGTTTATTTATTTAAACATATTAATCCCAAAAATTTATGGGGACCATATTGACCCCATAAATTTTGAATTTTTGCTCCCATGTCTTTGGGTTAAAATATTTGTTTATAATAAAACAAATTAATCTTGGTGTCAAATAATAACATTAATGGTTTTTAATCAAAATTTTCTGAAAAAAGTGCAAAAAAAAACTTGGGTCATTTTTGACCCCATGTCTAAAAAGGGTTAAATTATTTTTTTTTAATAAAAAATACTTTGTCTTAGTGTAAAATAATTACTTTTAGGTATATTTATTAAAATTTAGTAATAAATTAATAACATTATGTATTTAAAAAATAAAAAAAAAATACAAAAAATCAAATTTTTCATTTTTGTCTCCGGAAAAAAATTTTAAAAACAAAGAACCTGTTTGTATTTTCCATAGTATGGAAAATTTTATTCTATATAAAGATTATTAAAATTGAACATAAATAAGATTTATGAAGCATTTACTCAAATTATGAGCAAAAAATTACTTTTTTGCGAAATTCGTCGAATTCGAACACAAGGTACGGGAAAATTGTTTGAGATATCGACCTAAATTTTTATGAGTTTTATTGCCTTTTTTATCTATTTTAACACACCGATGAGAGAAATTTAAATTTGTAATATTTATTGAACAAAATTTTTAATAAATTAAAAAATGCGTTTTGAAACCCACCTGAGAAAAATTACCCATTTTCGATTATGAAAAAAAACTAAGCAACTATTGTTATATTTTAACAATATTATACTATGAAGTACTTACAAGTCTTAAAATGATAAATCATGTCTTGCTTTGCTAACTTTTGTCCAAAGTAGTTTTTTCTAGCGGTGTATCCTTAGGCGTATTGTCAAGGATACGAATTTTTGGGGGAAATCGCAATAACTTCAAAACTGTTTTATGGATTTTAAATATTGATGACTTCAATTAAAACACATAGACAACAGCAGGCTACACGAACACCAACTACAAAAGTCGTTGGCTGCAATCGTCTCCTCGTAGTCAGCTACTTAATTATTTTGGGGACGGCAGCTACATTTAAGATGGCAGCTACATTTCGAAACACCTGTTTATGAGTGGTGCCAATATCGCGTTTATAGGATGAACAAAATAACAATTTAAATTTTGATTTTGATTTTCATTTTATTAATTAACCTCCGAAATCAACGGTTTTCCTGTACCTGATGGTATGTCTATATCAAAAAAAAAAATTATAGAAAGATTTTGATGTGATCTCTTATAGTTTAAGAGTTATGGGCTTTTTAAATTTTAAGAATAATACGGTATAACTTTAGAAGTTTATATCCGATATTAACTTTTTTGGTATCAAACAAAAGCTACTGAAAATATCTTTTATATTCTTATATATTCTATATAATATTCTTTATAATGGATAAGGAGCTAATATACTATAAACTTATTTCTGCAACCGACTTTTTTTATAAAAATTCGTATATCTTAAAACAATATAGATATAAGTAAGCTCTTTTATATAATGAATTTTATAAAGGACATACTGGGCTTTTATATAACATGAACTACTTAGCTCTAGCACGCAGCGTGTGAGTTGACAGTTTAAAAAGTAACTTTTTAAAATTTTAATTCTATTGAGTTAGAGTTATATAAATATAAATTTTTACATAATATTTTATTAGATATTATTATATACATTAAATATATAAATATTTGATAAGTATGTAAATTGTTTACATAAATTCTCCCCATTGTATTTATGGTAAATAAAGTCAAGTGGTTTAAATCGCTCATTTATTTCAATATTATTTGGTGTTGTCAGCACTAAATCTTTTATTGTCGCCAACAAAAATAGAAAATAGTTTAATTTTGGCTACAGCTACAACAGTGGTCGGTAGTCGTGTAGCCGTGTCGACTCTAAAAAATTTATTTCTATTTGAATGCATGTATTCTAATTTTGACAGGTTGTAGCCCGTAGCCTGCTGTTGTCTATGTGTTTAATGAAAAAAAGGCTGATCGAGCTATGTTGCGAAAAGAATCTTGTTGTAGGTGGCACTATTTTCCCTCATAAAGAACAACATAAAATAACCTGGATTTCGCCAAATGGCATCACTAAGAATCAAATCGACCATATTTTAATAAATTCTAAGTGGCTATCATCTTTACTTGATGTACGCTCGAAGAGCGGAGCTGATATAAATAGCGACTATCATTTAGTGATGTGTAAAATTCGACTAAAGGTTGCTGCTCTGAGGTCTGATACGGCGAAAGCAGATCGGAAATTAGATGTAGGGAAGCTGGAATCCGAAATTCATCGGAATGCCTTTATTACTTCCATAAGGAATCGGCTTCCGGATGTAACAAACAACAACGGTGCCAGTATTAATGAAATTTCCAAGTGTGTCACACTAACATACAATGAAGTTGGTCGACAAATCCCAGGAGTTAATAATCACAAAAGAACAATTTGGATAACACAGGCAACATGGGACTTGGTAGAACAACGCAATGCAAAATGAAAACGGAGATGAGGGAGCCCTTAGTGCAACATATCGTGATCTATCAATAAAATAAAGAAGTCTGCAAGAAGGGACAAGAGAATGTGGATAGACGAGCAGGCGAGCCAAGCTGAATCATCTGCAAGCAAAGGCGATATGAAGACCTTGTATAACATATCAAGAGCGTTGTGTGGCAAACCTACTTACAGTAACAGTTCCATCTTGAGTAGTAGTGGCACACTCCTTTCAACTGCGGATGAACAACTAATACGCTGGATGAAGCACTGCAAGTCAACACTTAACAACTCTATTGGATTAACACCACTGGCTGAAGTGCATAATGAAACCAACCATGACAGTATATTTGGAGGCATTTCCGACAGTCCGCCAACAATACAAGAAGTGAAGAACGCTATTAAAATCCTTAAATGCAACAAGGCCCCGGGCAATGACAATATTTCAGCGGAGATGCTTTTATGTGGTGTTGAAGGATCGTCGAGATTGTGGCACCCATTTGTGAGTAAAATATAGGAATATGAAGCTCTGCCAACCTCTTGGAATGAATGTATACTAGTCAAAATACCAAAGACTGCAATAACTACAGGGGTATAACACTTCTCCCAATATCGAGCAAAACACTTAATCGTTTAATTTTGAACAGAATATCCGACGCAGTTTCCTCTACACTCCGCGAAAATCAGTTTGGTTTTAAAAAAACAGTTCTTGTGTTGATCTAATCAACACAGTCAGAATACTATTAATGTAATGAATATCGCACTCAGTGTCAATAGAAGCTATCTATGGAGAATTTTAAAAAATCGTAACATGTCGACGAAAATTCTCAACTTAATCCGGGCAATGTACGTTGATTTTAAATGTCGAGTCCTACACAAGGGTAAACAATCAGATCCGTTCGATGTTACTACTGGAGTAAGGCAAGGATGTATATTATCACCTATACATTTTATCCTCGTCATTGACAGCATAAGGCACACGGCTCTAAATGGTAGACACGGTATCCAATGGACACCCTTTAAACAACTTGAGGACTTGGAATACGCCGGTGACGTATGTCTTTTAAGCCAAAGCTCGGACCAACTTCAAGAATCAAATGATGCGGAGTTACTGCTGAATCTCGTATAGCTGGTCTTGAAATTAATATTTCCAAGACAAAGATTATGCCTGGAGGCTATGGCGCAAATCTGTTGACACACATCAATGTGAATAACGAGGTTATTGGGCGTGTAGATACCTTCAATTACCTGGAAAGTTTAGCAGACGAGGATATTAAATCCCGTATTAATAAGACAAAATCTGCATTCGGCATTCTTCGAGCTATTTGGAAATCTCGGCAAATATCAACAACAACTAAGATACGAATATACAACTCGAATATCAAGTCCATCCTGTATTACGGCTGCGAAACATGGAAACACACAAATGCCATCGATAAATGACTGCAAACCTTTACAAACAAATGCTTAAGGCAAATTCTTAATATATGGTGGTATGTCAACGGAAATGGCGGTGGATAGGCCACACTCTTCGAAAGCCAAATACCAACATTGCTCGACAAGCGCTACGTTGAAATCCACAAGGAAGCGGCCGTCGTGTTGATGCACCTGCTAGAACGTGGAGAAGATCAATTGATGCGGAGTTACAAGCAGCAAACTATTCATGGAATGATGTATGCCTAACATATCGCAATAGAGTCCGATATAAAAGGATGGTTGAGGCCCTATAGTCAAGGATAACAGAAGAAGATTAATAAGTAAATCTCCATAACTTTTCCGACAAAGCTGATATCCATCCATTCAAAAGCTATATATTTCACGTATGTATCTAAAACTAAGAGTATATACCCTATAATTCTAAGGCTTGTATACATTGACAATCATTGTTAAAGCCTTGACCTAAATCAGTCCGCTAACTTCAAGAACTTTTACTAGTTGGATAATTCGTACGAATTAAAGTACACAACCCTCACTGGGCACTATGTTTTTGGGTTGCATGCCAGAATACTTAATCTTAATCAAATCGATGTGCTCTTGCAAATCTAAGGGCATCTACATTTTGAAGCATCTTTTCTGCATGGTTTATCTGATCTATGAAACTTTATTAAATGTTCGTAAAATATGTGTCTTTTTTATTTCGAAGCTACTGGCTGACTTAAATAAGCATTACTTGTAGTCTACTAATCAGTATCTTTCACAAAGGGACCACTTTAGAACCCAAGTGACGCTGCCTTAGTCATCAGCCAACTGCCCAACGTAACCTTTGGGTCCATAACTATTCTAGATGACGCCACCGAAAAGCTTTTCCTTTTCCGACTCTTAATTTTAAAGACTCTTTGCATAGTATTAGTATTGCTAGGAATTACATTTAGTATAAACAAAAAAAATTAATATAGATATCAAGCGTTTGTGTAGAGCTCAACTAAGTCAGTAATCAGAAACTATATCAATATATTCTTACGATTTTGTAATTTACTTTTGGAACACCATTGGTGAAGGGTATCCAAGATTCGGCAAAGCCGAATATTTCGGGTGTTTATAAACCGATTTTGTTATAATTAAATGGCGTTCATAATGGGAGAATTTCCTAAAATCTGATATATAATTTATATAGGTCCATTCTCCAGAGGCTTCAGAAAATTGATTTCAACAGACAGACTGATGGACGGACAGACAGACGGACATCGCTTAATCGATTCTCCGATTCTGAGGCGATCAGTATAATTTTTATGGGGTCTACGATCACTAATAAAAAAACTTATTGTTGAAGGGTATAAAAACAACCCTTAAGAAAGGGTTACTTTTTATTCAAGATTAAAATTTTTCCCCATATTGGTCTTTGAAAATGTTTGCTAGGGGATACCCCTAATCTACGGTTTTTTGAAAAGTGACAGTCATATTTTCTTATTCCTATGACTGTCTTCTATTTAAAACCAGTTTCAAAAATAACGCTCAAGGAAGGGTTAAGATTTTATTCACGATAAAAATGTTCCCCATATTAATCTTTAAAAAAGTTTGCTAGGGGGTACCCCCTATTCTACGATTTTGTGAAAAGTGACAGTCATATTTTCTTATTCCTATGACTGTCCTCTATTCAAAACTAGTTTCAAAAAGAATGCTCAAAGAAGCGTTAAGATTTTATTAACAACCGAAGGTACGTTATGAATACAAAACCCCAAATAAATTACTAATTATTAGAAATTAATAACACATGTTTTCTTTCTATCATCGAATTAAAATATTTTATTGAATTTTCCCCATCATCCCCAACATTTTGTTCCGTTCGAACCCGTAAATAAAATATTTTAATTCGAGGTTTTATTTGCAGAAACACCAGAAGAATAAATTGAAGAAACCTCCATATTGGAAATAATTATTTTGTCGCCAAAAACCCTCTATTCTACCCCATTAAATAAACCCCTTTATTTCTCACAAAGTACGTAGATTGAATTTAAAAGTGCCTGTGTTCAATTAAAAATAAAAAAACAAAAAAAGTGCATTAAATCAAATAAACAAAAAGTGAAACAAACCAACAAACACACACACGTATAATATTGTTGTTGTCGTTTTACTTGTTGATCTTGTTATTCCCTTTTGCTTATTTCTTTTGTACGTGAAGTAAACAACCGTTATTTCTATCAACAAGAAACACAGGGTGTGTTTGTTTTTTTGATCGCTGTTAATTAAAATAATAAAGTTTGATTATTTTTTACACCTGTTTGGATTTTTAAAATTATTATACCCTTCACCAATAGGTGAAAGGGTATTATAAGTTTGTGATTCCGTTTGTAATTTTATTAGTGATCGTAGACAACAAAAAAATTATACTGATCGACTCAGAATCGGGAGGAGAATCGTTTAAGCGATGTGGTATATTCGGCTTTGCCGAATCTTGGATACCCTTCACCAATGGTGTTCTAAAAGTAAAGTACAAAATCTATATTCTTACAATAGATAATTATATAGTTTCTGATTACTGACTAAGTTGAGCTCCACACAAATGCTTGATATGTATATTAATTTTCTGTTGTTCGTACTCAATGTAATTCCTAGCAATATTTGGTTATACTAGTGTTATATGCAAAGAGTCTTTAAAATTAAGAGTCGGAAAACGAAAAGCTTTTCGGTGGCGTCATCATTTAGAATAGTTATGGACCCAAAGGTTAGGTTGGGCAGGTGGCTGATGTCTAGCTTCGAAATAAAATAGACACATATTTTACGAACATTTAATAAAGTTCGATAGACCAGATAAACCATGCAGAAAAGATGCTTCAAAATGTAGATGCCCTTAGATTTGCAAAAGCACATCGATATGATGAAGATTAAGTATTATGGCATGCAACCCAAAAACACAGTGCCCATTGAGGGTTCTGCACTTTAATTGGTACGAATTATCCAACTAGTAGAAGTTCTTGATTAGTTATGTAAAACTCTGAAGTTAGCGGGCTGATTTAGGTAAAAGCTTTAACAATGATTTTCAATGTATGTAAGCCTTAAAATTATAGGGTATACACTCTTAGTTTTAGATACATACGTGAAATATATAGCTTTTGAATGGATGGATATCAGCTTTGTCGGAAAAGTTATTAAAGATTTACTTGTTAATCTGTAGTTAGTTAATTAATTAAAATAAACACTCCATCAATAATATTTGGGATGTATTGTTGTTTCGATCTGTCCGATGGATGTTTGGAAAGTTTTGCTCTAGTTCTTTGTGCAATCATAGTGTGATTTAATTTATCAGCATTAAAGTGATTCCCGGTCGGGGTTATATGGGAGATTTCACTAAATGTGAACATTTTCAATACCGAACTTTTCAAGAAATCAGAAATACTTTTGTCAAATGTTGTCCCTCTCGAAAGTTTATTTTAGGCGCTATCGCCTTGAGTAACAATATTGTACAACGTCTTTATACTAAATGTCATCATCGTATCTATTATAATTTGTAATTTATTAGCTACTAAGAGATTGCCTTAGGCGAAGTTATACGGGAGCAATTGTCAAACGTGAACGGATTTCTCCCAATTGCAATTAAAAAACTTAAATTATCGTTGATATGTGAGATACATACATACATATGTAGGTTTTGAACGGATGTCATGTACTTACCTGCATTTTTCCACTTCCTAGGAAGATTACCTATAATTTGTTATATAATACATTCTCAAACGTTATCATAATGTTCAAAAGTCAGACACAAAATTGAGATAAATGCAGTGTGTCTGTCAACTAAAATCAGATTTGTGGAGCTCCTGGATTTTACACAAAATTTTAAGGATAATGTCCCACCTGAATTTAATCATTGTCGATCAAAACACCTGAAATATCGCATAAACTCTAAATTATATCTACCACAAATTACCAAATGCATCAGAATTTAGGACGCTATTAAATTTCATCAAAATAAACACCTGATATCGACAAAACAGAAGCTCCGAGAACTTGACTACAACAGAAAAAAGGACAGACAGGTAGACGGACGGACAAACAAACAGACAGACGGACGGACGTAGCGAAATCGATTCTCCTGCCGATTCTGAGTTGATCGGTACAATTTGAATGGTATTCATAATCAGATTTGTGGAGTATATATATATTAGAGTATATATATTAGAGTATATATTATATATATACATGTGATAATATGTTATATATCAGATTGTAGAAAATGGTTCCCTAAAGCACTCTGTAAAATTTTATCAAAATCGGTCCATAAACAACTGAGATACCGCCAAAACATTAAATTTGATGTATCGCAAATTGCCCAAAGTACGCATTAGAGAATGTTTGTTGAAAAAATGAAATGCAGAAATAAGAAAAACCATCCTCCTGGAGCACGGACGTACATAAATTTTATATCAGATTTTAGGAAATTCCCCCGCCAAGCACATTATTAAATTTTATCAAAAGCGGGCCATAAGCAACTGATATATCGCCAAAACACTACTTGTGATGTACAGCAAATTTCCCAAAGTACGTGTCTAAGAAAATTTGTTTACATTTTGTAAGTATTGTTTCGGCGATATATCAGGTGTTTATGGACCTATTGTGATGAAATTTGACAGCGTTCTTTGTGGGAGGATTTCCTAAAATCTGATATATAAACTCCATAAATCTGATTATGAATACCATTCAAATTGTACCGATCGACTTAGAATCGGCAGGAGAATCGATTTCGCGTCCGTCCGTCTGTTTGTCCGTCCGTCTACCTGTCTGTCCTTTTTTCTGTTGTAGTCAAGTTTTTCGAGCTCCTGTTTTGTCGATATTTTAGCTGTTTATTTTGATCAAATTTAATAGCGTTCTACGCATCGGATTACCTAAATTCGGATGCACTCGATAATTTTTGGTAGATATAATTTAGTGTTTAAGCGATATTTAGGCGTTTTGATCGACAACGATGAAATCCAGTGTGGGACGATATCCTAAATTTTGTGTAAAATGCATATGGGTATACCTTCCAGGAGCTCCACAAATCTGATTTTAGCAGACAGACACACTGCATTTATCTTAATTTTGTGTCTGACTTTTAAACATTATGATAACATTTGTGAATGTATTGTACAATATATCAAATTATAGGTAATCTTCCTAGGAAGTACAAAAATGCAGCTATGTACATGATATCCGTTCAAAACCTACATATGTATGTATGTATCTCACATACCAACGAAAATTTAAATTTTTTAATTGCAATTGGGAGAAATCCGTTCACGTTTGACAATTGCTCCCGTATAACTTCGCCTAAGGCAATCTCTTAGTAGCTAATAAATGACAAATTATAATTATCTTTATACTAAATGTCATCATCGTATCTGTTATAATAGATACAATGATGACATTTAGTATAAAGACGTTGTACAATATCGTTAGCGTTATATGGGAGATAACAGTAAATGTGAACCGAGCTCGCCCATTTTCAAAGCCGAACTTTTCAAGAGATCGCCCTGAATCTCTTGAAAAGTTCGGCTTTAAAAATGGGCGAGCTCGGTTCACATTTACTGTTATCTCCCATATAACCCCGACCGGGAATCACTTTAATGCTGATAAATTAAATCACATTATAATTACACAAAGAACTAGAGCAAAACTTTCCACACATCCATCGGACAGATCGAAGGAACAATACATCCCAAATATTATTGTTGAAGTATTCATCTTAATTAGTTAACTAACTTCAATTTAATAAGTAAATCTTCAATAAATTTTCGCCAAAGCTGATATCCATTCATTTAAAAGCTATATATTTCACATATGTATCTAAAACTAAGAGTGTATACCTTATAATTCTAAGGCTTGTATACATTGACAATCATTGTTAAAGCTTTGACCTAAATCAGTCCGCTAACTTCAGAGTTTTACATAACTAATCATTAACCTTTAATAGTTGGATAATTCGTATGAATTAAAGTACACAACCCTCACTGGGCACTGTGTTTTTGGGTTGCATGCCAGAATACTTAACCTTCATCAAATCGATGTGTTCTTGCAAATCTAAGGGCATCTACATTTTGAAGCATCTTTTCTGCATGGTTTATCTGGTCTATCGAACTTTATTAAATGTTCGTAAAATAGAGACATATCACTTTAGAATCCAAGTGACGCTGCCTTAGACATCAGCCACCTGCCCAACCTAACCTTTGGGTCCATAACTTTTCTAGATGATGACGCCACCGAAAAGCTTTTCATTTTCCGACTCTTAATTTTAAAGATTCTTTGCATATAATACACTGGATAAATAACCTTCCGATGTTTTTTGGCTATAATTAAAAAAAAAATGAAAGACTTTGATTCTTCTTGTGGATTATTTAAATTTAGTCTTTTATTTTTTTTACATCAAGTCGAGAATATGATGTCATGCAAATGGCCGCCGCCACAGTTGATTGTCATTTGAGCCCTTTTTATGGCATTTTCCATCACTTTGGCCAAAACTTCCGGCGATAGATCCTCGCATTCTTGACGGATATTGTTTTTAAGAGCTGCAAGAGTCTGAGGCTTGTTGACATAAACCCGCGACTTCAAAAAGCCCCACAAAAAGAAGTCTGCGGCGGTCAAATCAGGCGATCTTGCTGGCCAGTAAAGTGAAGATTTGGCGACCGTCGACTCATACCCATTTGCGTGGCACGTCGTCTGGTCGATGTCGACGGCGCTTCCATGACATCCTCGTCTACAGTCAAAGTCACCGACCGATTATTGGTCAAATAAGTAGTCACCAATATTCCGCGTTCTGGAGCAGTGTAGAGTAACATTGTTTATTAACATGTATTTTGCAAGTGTTTACTACACAAATGTCAAAACAGAATTGACATTAGGGGCCAATCGCAAAATTTAGAGCATTTTCTTATAGGAGGATTACTTTTGCTCCACCTTGTACTAGTATAACCAAATATTGCTAGGAATTACATTTAGTATGAACAAAAGAAAATTAATATACATATGAAGCATTTGTGTGGGGCTCAACTAAGTCAGCAATCAGAAACTATATAATTATCAATATATTCTTACGATTTTGTACTTTACTTTTGGAACACCATTGGTGAAGGATATCCAAGATTCGGCAAAGCCGAATATACCACTCTTACTTGTTTATTATATTTTTGAGTTTTCATTCGTTTTTGGAAATTTATCGATTTTTTTGAATTATTTAGTCAATTTTTTTCTATTTTTCCACTTTTAACGATTTTTATACTTTTTCTACAGACTTTCTTTTAAATTTTTGGTTATCTATTTGATAAAAATACTCATAAGATGGCATTAATGAAAACCCCTTTAAAAAATTACAATTGTTTAGTCGATTTTGAAAGTCTTATTCGAGCTATCCCACAAAATGAACATTCTCTTCACTCTTTATTAGAAAGTATTGAAGGGACTAAAACTCTCAGCCGAGCAAGTGAAATCCGAATATATGTCCGGATATACGACATATTTTCAGTGTGTCTCATTTATCGAAAGTTCAATTGATAAGATCGTAGATAAAAATCAGGCTTCATCTAATACTCTTCCGATACATCTTCCCCCTTGTGATACCGAAACATTTGCTGGCGACTATTCGTCTTGGCCAACTTTTAGAGATATGTTTTCGGCTTTGTATAAGAATAATATTCATGTGAGTAATATTCAGAAGATTTATTATTTACTGCAAAAAACAGAATGTGAAGCTCGTGACATAATTCGTACTTGTCCAATAACAAACGAAGGTTTTGATATGTCACGGCAAAATCTTCTAGATCGCTATGATAGTTAACTTTCAACTCAAGACTCTCTGTAATCTTAATCCAGTAGAGAAGGAATCTGGTCCTTCAATTAAGAGTCTGAAACGGATAATAAACAATTGCATAACGAATTTGTCACTTTTAGGTATTGAAACTCAAAATTATGATATTATTTTTGTTTTTATTTGTTCAACCTGATTACCTGAAGTCACACTCGGACTTTGGGAACAATCCCAAGGATCTATCTCTGCGTTGCCAAAATGGAGTGCTATGAATGAGTTTCTTACATTAGAATATGTTTGTGATATAATTGGTGCACATAACCCGGTGCATTCAAATACCCGAAATAACAATCCTAGGAAAACTAATGATAACAGAAATTTTAAAAGTGTTGGTACATTAGTTACCACAAACATCCCCCCAAGAAAATGTCTTTTGTGTACGGAAAATTACCCGCTTCGTTTATGTTCAGTTTTCCTAAGAATGTCAGTTAGTGAGCGATTAGAAGTAGTTAAGAATATTAATTGTTTAGACACTTCACATGAATTTATAATCAATGACGATGAGAACCCATCTACATCAGCTGCCACTCGTTTCCTTCAAAATTTAGCCATCCATATACAGTCCACTCCTTATTCCACTGTTTTGTTGGGAACTACGGTAGTCAATGTTTTATCTAATAACAGTAGGTGTTCTGCTAGCGCTTTACTTGATCCTGCTTCACAAGCCATTTTTATTTCGAACACTTTCAGAGGAAATTGTCTCTTCCAACATTCTCTGCCCCCGCTGCTAAATTTATTGGCCTAAATGGGTCTATAGCAGGTTAGGTGAGGTAATAAAAGAAGTGTCAAGCGACACCTTCACTCGGAGACACCAGGGGTAAATTGTGATCCTTTACCAGAAGAGGAGAAAGAAAAAGATTAAAGATAGAGGAAGGGAAAAGATAATAAAAAGGTGTATAGGGAGAAGAAGAATACCCTATCTAGGCCGGTTGAGACCAGTGGTGAACCCTACTGTTGCAGATCCTGCAGGTCAGCAAGGAATCTGCTGCCTAAATGTTTGAGTCTTAGGTCTTGTAGCCTTGGAGAGTGACAGAGAATGTGTTCTACCGAGGTCTGAAATGCTACTATCCCACCTATGCAACCTCGAATTTAAGGAACAGTGTAGGTCAGCAAGGAATCTGCTGCCTAAATGTTTGAGTCTTAGGTTTTGTAGCCTTGGAGAGTGACAGAGAATGTGCTCTACCGAGGTCTGAAATGCTACTATCCCACCTATGCAACCTCGAATTTAAGGAACAGTGTCCCGTAAGGAACCCTATACATATTCTTAAGCTTAACCTATTCAGACCTAATAGAAACTTGGTTCCATTACTGTCCGGTTTATGCCAGAGAGCTTTAGATGTCCTACACGTAATCATGTTACCTCATGTCCTTGTGGTTTCCTTGCTAATCCAAGACTTAATGCCCAGATAAAAGTAACAGATGGAGCCATATCTGTCACTCTTTGACTCAAGTCTTGACTCTAGCCTAGTCTTGCAACTTCGTCCGCAACTTTGTTGCCATTGGTTATAGCAACCTTTGTCGTGATTACACGTATTTTGCTGTGTTCCTATATTTTGAATAAATTTAATTAAATTTTCTATTAATAAAGTTACTTTTATAATCCGTGAAGTGCTTACATCAATTAAGTGTGATTTTCTTAATCAGTGGATATATATTTTAAACCACCAACACTGAAATCTATCTAAATTAAGTTGAAACTAATTGGTTTACATTGTACAATATCATTTACAAACAAAAACATAAAAGCACTAACAACAAGCATAATCAAAATTTAAATAAAAACAACAAAAATAATTCTACCGCAATTGTAATAAATCAGCTGTGTCATTCAGTTTTGAAGTCACTGCTTTCAACTTTAAAATTTTTAATTGAACTCTGGCCGTTAATTTGAATATACTTTTAATAAGTGTTGACATTGTTTTCTTTTTAATATTTTTTGATATAATCGTAATGGATTGTTTAAATAAAAAATGTTCAATCTCCAACCCTGAAGAGCGAATGTTAACATGCTGGTTATGCCATGGTCTTATGCATTTTAAATGCAGTGGCGTCCCAACACTTGCTGCTGAAGCTTCGAATAAATACGGTAGTTTGACCTGGCGCTGTAATAATTGTAAAAAAATCGGCATTGAATTTTATAAATTCTTTCAGGAAAGGAAATCTGTTTTTCTTAATATTCAGAAGGACATATCTAACCCTAATCAACGCTTATCTGAATTTGGAAATCTGTTTGATAAGTTTTTATCACTCGACAACTATAAAGTCCCATCAAAAACATCGCAACAAACATCTTTACAGCAATCATCTTCGCAAACTTCTCCACCTCTGTTTTCTCCAAGACGCAAGTCAGCTAGAATTGCAAGCAAGGGTAACTCTGTAGATGCATATACTGTTGATGTCGACAATTATGTTGATAAAAATGTGGACGAGGGTCCATCAACATCTATAAATGTGCAAAACAAAACTATCGAAATGCCGTTATTTTCTGAGGCCATCAAAAAATCCATTCCCAACAATTCCGAAAACATAAGTGTTCCCCGTGAGTTGCGTGTCTTACCTCCCAAGAAACATATATTTGCATCCCGTTTTGCCTCCGAAACAACTGTTGAGGATATTAATTACTACATAAGTACTAAGCTGAATTCGAACGAAGAAATCTTAACCTATAAAATTTCGTATTCTCAACCGAGAAGCATCACGTCTTTCAAAATTTCTGTTTCATCCGATATATATAGTAAAATAATTGATCCTGGTTTCTGGCCTGTTAACACTGACCAAAAGTCAGACATGGAACAAACAATACTGTCCGGCTT
The DNA here is from genome assembly GCA_933228675.1 of Stomorhina lunata. Taxonomy (NCBI): domain Eukaryota; kingdom Metazoa; phylum Arthropoda; class Insecta; order Diptera; family Rhiniidae; genus Stomorhina; species Stomorhina lunata. The sequence goes on along the minus strand of OW121741.1, from coordinate 53,574,947 downwards.
CCTTCTATTGCTCCATACAACCAAAAAAACTGATTTCGGCAATTGATAATCAACTTTCAATTACATATCAAAATGTTCGTGGCCTAAATACAAAATTACATAAACTTTACATCAATAGTTTCACCTTTCATCACCATGTCATTGTATTTACGGAAACTTGGCTTAATAAAGACGTTCTCAACAATGAAATACTCTGTTGTAATTACAATATTTTTAGATCGGATAGAGAAACTGCTACAATTGGAGGTGGTGTACAGATAGCAATTTCTTCTGAGTTCTCATCTAAAGTGATTAACTGCAATATTCCTTTTGGCATTGAATTTATAGCCACTAGAACAAAACTACACAATAAAAAAATGTTTATTACTTGTTCTTATATCCTACCTAAACATAAAAATAATCTTTCTATTTACACAGAACACGCTGCGTTAATTAAATCAGTTGTTTCTTTATCTGATCCTGGAGACCTAATTCTTATTTTTGGTGATTTCAATCTGCCTAATGTTTCCTGGAAGTTTTTAGCAGATTCATACATATTAACTCCCACAATAGCAGATGACTGGATAATAGAATTTCTAAATAGCTTTCATGATTTATGTCTTTTCCAAGTTAATGATGTTTGTAACTCACTTGGAAAATTTTTAGATTTGGTATTCGTAAGTGAATCAACTGATTGCTCATTACAACGTTCTGATCCAATCGTTTCACCAGAAGACCGTGATCATCCTACTCTGGACATCAGCGTTAATGTTCTATATAATACTAAACACAGTTCGCCAAATACACATGAAAAGGTTTTCTGTTTCAAAAAATGTAATTATGAGGATTTAAATTATTTTATAAACAACACCAATTGGCTTGATCTTCTGTCTATATCAAACAACGATCCAGAATCTATTGACTCAATGATATTAACTTTTTACAAAACGCTACAAAAATTTTTTGATCAATGTGTTCCAAAAACAATCGTACGTAAAAAATCCGGTCCTCCCTGGTGCACAAAAGAGTTATCCAGACTTAAAAATATAAAAAATAAACGTTTTAAAAAATACAAAATAACTGGATTGCAGACTGATTACGCTAGATTTGCCGTTACCCGTGCTGAGTTTAATTTGTTAAATACCAATCTCTACAATAACTATATATCTAATATAAAACAAAATTTCAAATCTGACTCAAAATCTTTTTATAAATTTGTCAACACTAAAAAGAAATCCAACGGTTTTCCAAACGTGATGAAGTATGGGGATCAAGAATCTGATGACGACTTGATAATAAGTGACTTGTTCGCTAGGTTTTTTTCCACCACATATTCGGATTCCCAATATAACCAGAATACATACCCTCATCCAATTGAGCAACATCAATCCATTTATTTTTCGCCAATTCATACATCCCAAATTCTAGATGCCTTAGAAACAGTTAATTCCTCACATCATAGTGGTCCTGACGGAATTCCTAGTTGTGTTTTGAAAAACTGCGCAAACTCGTTAGCCACTCCGCTAAATATAATATGTAATATTTCTTTAAAAAATGGCTATTTTAGACAATTTTGGAAAGACTCATTTATTATACCGTTATTCAAGACTGGCAGCAAGGCAAATAGTTCAAATTATAGAGGTATAGCAAAGTTGAGTGCAATTCCCAAACTTTTCAAAAAATGTGTTACCGATAATCTCCTGCATCAAATCTCCACCTTAATGTACCCTCATCAACATGGTTTTCGAAAGGGTCGTTCTTCAGTCACTAATATTCTGGAGCTGACTACGGGAGTTAATTGTGGTTTTACTCAAAAGAAGTTAATTGACTGTATTTACACTGATTTTAGCAAAGCTTTTGATAAGGTCAACCATAAGTTGCTGCTGATAAAACTTCGAGCTATGGGTTTCACACAAATTAGTTTAAATTGGATCACATCATACTTAACACACCGGAAGCAAAATGTTCTTTTTAATAATTTCACTTCTAAATGTATTAGTGTGAGATCCGGGGTACCACAAGGCAGCCATCTTGTCCCAATTTTATTCTCCCTTTTCATCAATGATTTACCGTGTGTTATTAAGTATTGCAACGTCTTAATGTATGCTGATGATGTGAAAATATTTCATACCTACAATAATAATATTGAAAAAAATTTCCTGCAACATAATTTGGATAAATTTTTCGAGTGGTGTGTTCTCAATTTAATGGAACTTAACCTAAGAAAGTGCAAATATATGCGATTTTCAAGAATCGATAACACTGTTTATCAATTTGTATTAGGTGGACATCAACTAGAATTCGAATTGGATCTTGGTATTCTTTTGGATCCTAAATTAAATTTTAATAACCATATTAACATGATTGTTAATAAAGCTCGTGGTGTGCTGGCTTTTATAAAGCGATGGGCGAAGGAATTTACTGAGCCAACCATTACTAAACGGCTATACACATCTTTGGTCAGACCAATCTTAGAATATGGATCTGTCATCTGGGACCCCGAAGCATCTTGCGATTTAAATATGATTGAATCAGTCCAGAAACAGTTTCTACTCTTTTGTTTGGGTAATTCTACTTGGAATCGTGATGTTATTCTCCCACCGTACACCTTAAGGCTTTCAATAGTGAAGTTACCAACTTTGGAAAGCAGACGAATTATGCTTAATGTATCATTTTTATTTAATTTAACTAATGGTACTATCTATTCCGATTTTTTGCTCAGCAGAATAAATTTTAATGTTCCACAGCGATCAACCCGTCATTTTATACCAATATATCTACAAGTTTTCCAAACAAATTATGCCAATGCTGATTCATTTCGAAGATTATGTAGAGTTTACAATGAATTTTATTTTCTTATTGATTTCTCTTTCAATGTTAAAAAGTACATTTCAGAAAGAAAAGAGAAACCATACTCATAATGGACTAGCCTTTATTAATTATATGTTATATTATAGGAAATCCCCCAGCAAAGCTCTTTGTTAAATTTCATCAAAATCGGCGAAAGATGGATTTGGTTAACTACTGACTTTCTAATATAGTTCTGATATATGCACATTAAAAATGCATGTATGAAATATAGTTTGGATACGTCTTCATCATAATAAGTTCATTAACTCTAAAAATATAACTATTTTTCCGATATATATATTTTACTTTAGTAACCATACGTTTTTCTAGTATAGGTCTGATATCAATTCGAAAGTTTTATATCTCACTAATTCCGTATACCCTAACATTCTAAGGCTTGTATAGATTGACAAAACAATCACTCCCAAATATTATTGCCAAAGGTTAGATATAGATCTGTCCACTTAGAGTTTTACATAACTAAACAAGATTTTTTTTAATTGCAACGACCTTGAACTGATTAGCAAATCCATATATCAACCAACTTTTGAAAGACCATTGGTGAAGGGTATCTAAGATTCGGCAAAGCCGAATAATTTTTTTCACAATTCCACTGTTAAGCTATGTTAAGACGATGGTCAGACCTTACAATATTGTCACATCTGGCAATTTGCTGCCAATAAACTGACAATAAAGAATTGTCAGCAAAAGGAAAATTGTGTGTTTACACGGTTGTAAGAAAAGCTGTCAATTTCATTGTCAGAAATTGTCTGACAATTAAGCTGATAATCTCAGCTTACAATAAATTGGCAGTTCACACGATTATCAGATATGTGTACACAACAAATTGCCAGATCTATTGTCAGTCACAATGCACATTTTTGTGTTTTTGACTTGAAATTAATATTTGTTTATTATAAAATATTAATCAAAATGAAAAAACAGGCAATTGCCAAAATTTTAACAGTGTATGTTTAGAAAGCTGTGAATATGAATGTGAAGTGGAGAAAAAACGTCTCACAGTGGGATTGTGGAAAAAATTATGGAAATAAGTCTGCAACTTTTAAACCTTTATACCGATTTTAAAATAATTTTGGCAGAAATGTTTAAACCTGAAAAGCCTAGCTTTTACTATGGCGGCGCAATCGGATCCCAAAGTAGGGCACCTCAGACTCATAAATTACTTAAAACTTATATAATTGTCATTTTCCAACCAATTTGAGGAATCATACTATACTATTTGAGGAATCATACTATATATCATTAAAAAATATATAAATAAAAATAGCAAAATAAAATTATATTGAACATGCATTTTAATTGGGAATATAGTGTTATTATATATCAATCTAAAGAAGTTTTTCGAATAAAAATATTATAAAAAGATGAATTAAAAAAGCAAATAAGCAAATAACACTTTTAGCAAAAAACTTAAAAACAGCCAACATTTTTGTTTTATCTGAGTTAACACTAATAGATTTTGGATTAGAAAATTTTTTTATAAATATATTTGCGATGGTATAAAACTTTTTAAGCAAAAAATAATGGATCGAAATTAAAATTTCCTGAATCAATAGGTCTATGTCATGAATAAAGTTCTAAAGACACTTATTTAAGACATATTTCGGTATGCTGAAATCAAGTTTGATGAGCTCCTAGATGGCATACCGACATAACTTACATGTATAGGTATTGTATGTTAATAGTGTTCTACCAATTATACTATTAAATTTCATCATGTAGTTCTACTAACAACTGAGATATAGCAAAAATTCGAAATTCGGTGCCGAATTCAAATTTTTGTATTTTCTTTTAAATTGTATTTTTTTTAATTTGTATAAATTCCTCAATTTACGTATAGTATACCGACACGAATTATATATCAGATATTAGAAAATCCTCCTAAGCAAAACGATATTATATATATTTTCAAAATAGATACAATCTGAGATATCGCCAAATTCGATGTCTCACAAATTACCGAATTTAAAATATTTTTTTTTTTTGTAAAAAAACTTTATTTAAAAAAAAAGTTTTTTGAACTATATATCAAATTTTAGGAAATAATTCAGCGCAGCTTGCTATGCTCCACTGGCAGTCAAGGATAACACAATTTACCGCAGCGCAATCATCAAAATCGATAAATCAATAACTGAGATATCGCGAAAGCACAATATATCGATGTCCTCAAATTGGCAAATTAAAAAAAATAAATTTTAAAAATCGTATTTATTTAATCCGAATTATATATCAGATTTTAGGAAATTTTCCAACGCAGCACGCTATTAAATTTCATTAAAATCGGTTTAAAAACACTAGAGATATCGCCAAAATTCAAAATTCGATGAGAATTGAATTGAAACATTTTTTAACTGCATTTAAAAAAAAAAAGATTTTAAAATTCTAAGAATAGTCAAATACGACTCCCTATGTCGATTTAGACCCCGACTCATGAGTCGATCGGTATTATTTTTATTTGTTTTAAGACGAATAATGAAAAAATTACAAACTGAATGGCAAACTTATAATACCCTTTTACCTATTGGTTATATATAGATCAGATATTAGTAAAAAAATCGGTGCAGTATGGTACAAAAATTAAAAATTTTAATAAAACTGTAAAAATAGGATTTGTATTTGTTAAATAGTATGTTTCCTCAAATTGGTTGGAAAATGACAATTATATATAGTTTTAAGTAATTTATGAGTCTGAGGTGCCCTACTTTGGGAGCCGATTGCGCAGCCATAGTGAAAGCTAGGCTTTTTAGGTTTAAACATTTCTGCCAAAATTATTTTAAAATCGGCGTAAAGGTTTAAAAGTTGCAGACTTATTTCCATAATTTTTTCCACAATCCCACTGTGAGACGTTTTTTCTCCACTTCACATTCATCTTCACAGCTTTCTAAACATACACTGTTCAAATTTTGGCAATTGCCTGTTTTTTCCATTTTGATTAATATTTTATAACAAACAAATATAAATTTCAAGTCAAAAACACAAAAATGAACAATATTTTTCATGTGCTTTGTGACTGACAATAGATCTGGCAATTTTTTGTGTACACATATCTGATAATCGTGTGAACTGCCAATTTATTGTAAGCCGAGATTGTCAGCTTAATTAATTGTCAGACAATTTCTGACAATGAAATTGACAGCTTTTCTTACAATTTTCTTACAACCGTGTAAACACACAATTTGCCTTTTGCTGACAATTCTTTATTGTCAGTTTATTGGCAGCACATTGCCAGATGTGACAATATTGTAAAATCTGACCATCGTCTGAACGTAGCATAAGAACCGTATGTTTTAATTTAAAACCAAGAAGTTAAAATTGTCTGACAATGATTGCATTGTAAGATGGTGGAATTTCATGCAGCTGACATTAAAAACGAAGCTGACAATTTTTTAAAATGTTCTGATAATTTTAAATAGAGTGTTTACACGATTGTAAGATATCTGACAATTTCATTGTAAGGTGGTTGTGTGACAATGTGCTGACAATGCTTTAGCTGACAACGTTGTCAGCAAAAAATTGTAAGTTTAACGATTGTAAGAAATTATCTTACAATTTTTCTTACAATATTGTAAGACCTGACCATCATGTAGACATAGCATAAGATATCTCACTAGATAAAACGGTTTTCCACTTTTGGGGAGTCCACTTTAAAAAAATTAATAAATTTTCATTATTTAATTTATTTGGATTAATTTTTGCAAAAAAAGCAATAAAGCAAAAAAACATTTAAGCCTCAAAAGTGGAAAACTGTTTTATTTAGTGACGAGTCGAAATGTTATTTGGTAAACGCCATGAACCCCGCAACTATAAAGGGTCTGCAAAACACGGAGAAGACAACGTAATGGTCTGAACTTGTGTTTCAACTGAAGGAGTGTGTCAATTCCATCAAATAGATGGAATAATAGACCGTTTCAAGTACAGAGGTACACTTCAGACCCAAATGTTGCCACATACCGAATGGAATATGCCACTTCGATGGGTGTTTGAATACGATAACGATCCGAAACATACATCAACGTTTGTCGAGGAGTTTAATTAAGACACTGGGATTCAAGTGCATGATTTGCCGGCCAAATCACCCGACTTGAATCCCATTGAAAACCTTTTTGGAATACTCAAAAGAGAGTTAGCCGGAAAAAGGTCCAAAAATAAAAGAAGGTTTTTCAAGAATTGAAATCAGAGTGGGAAAAAATTTTAAACAGTACGATAAACAAACACAGTTGCATCTATGCCCCGTAGATGGGCGGATATCATCAAAAACTAGGGTTAATACACGAAGTATTGAATTTGTTGTTTTTGTTTTGCACAGCTTCATAAGGAGATAAAATTTGTTTTTATCAATTTCTAAGAATTTGTTAATTTAATCTGTTAATTTTTTTTGTATTTTTAATTTACACAAAATATATGAAATATATAAATAAAATATAGTTTTCTAAAATGAACTGTAAATAAAAAAAAGGTTTTTATGTTAGGAGATGAATTCTGTTGCTTCTGTTCTGCACAACACTGTATATAGATTAAAATTTATACTTACATAATGACTTTGCATTTGAAAATTTTTTGGTCCTCGGCTCCCACGGTTACCGCGATAGCTATTACTGTAACGATAGCCACCGCGGTAGCCCTGGAAGCTACCGCGGTAACTATAACCACGGTAGTTACCGTGGTAACCATTGTAGTTACCGCGGTTACAATTGTAGTTACCGCGGTCACCCCAGTAGACACCGCCGTAGCCACCGACACATCCACCGCCATAGCCACCGCCGTAGCCACCGGGACCAGCAACTCCGGGACCCGGAGCAGTAACTCCGGGACCAGGACCAGCAGCTCCACCAGGAATCACACCGGCTCCCACACCATAAAAATATTTTAAATAGTTCTGAAAAAAAACATGTTAGTATTTAATTTTTATTTAACTCAAAAACAAAAACTTACCAAATAAATAGGATCCATTTTTTACTATTTCTGAAAAAAAATATGAATTTTAATTAAACATTTTTACATTATTTAAATATAAGTTTTAATAAGTTAAAACTTAAAAATTTAAAAGAAAAATTAAAAAAAAGATCGCTTACCTCTGCCGCTTTGTAATTCTATAATGATGCTGTTTTATTCCATCTATAGATATACATAGGAATATGGAATTGAAACATTACTTCCAATATAACTGTAAAATAAGTTCTCAAATTCTTTTGGTTTACATTCGCAAAAAAATCGCGTTTTTTTTATAAGGAGTGTTTAAGGTGGTGCTAACATAACAAAAACAGATACTTTGAAACTGTTTGTACTTTCTTTATGATATGATGATATTTTGAAAGTTGTTCGTTCACACTTACAACATATCAAATTTAAGAAACCGATCAAGTGTTTCAATAATATCATTAAGCAATTACTTTTGATAATTTTAATTTTAGTAAGTTTAAAAGTTTCAAAGTTTTGTTCAAAGTTGTGTAAAATTTTGTGTTTACGTTTTAAAATTGGTACGTAATGTATAAAAATAGTGAAAAGAGTGTTAAAAAAGTGAAATTGTGAAAATATTAAATATATATCTTATATTCTTAAACGAGCAATAATTGTATGTATATGTATATATGTATATATATATATATATATATATATATATATATATATATATATATATATATATATATATATATATATATATATATATATATATATATATATATATATATATATATATATATATATATATATATATATACATATATATATATATATATATATATAGGGTGAAAATAGTTTTTTTGGTGAAAACAGTTTTTTTGGTACTTTTTTAACCCACTCTTCTTTTTAAACCAAAGAATATAGAAAAGAACTTTGTACTGCAGTCAATAGATGTCAAAGAACACGTATTTGGTACTTTTTTAATTTTGGGGCCAAAATGGGTAAAAAAAAGGGATAATCTGATAACTTAACATCTCAAAAAATAATATGAATATGAACATTATGTTAACAGCGTTTTAATAAAATGTGCCGAATTCATTTGGTACCCAAGAAGTACCAAATATTCATATGGAACTTTTTGAAATTAGGGGATAAAAAGGGGGGAAAAATTATTAATATTATAACTTTGAAACAAATGAATGTTTGTCTGTATGTATGTTCTTTATCGAATAGTTAACTGTGAATTTGATCATGTTATGCTCTTTAGCGAAGATGTTGCGGATAAGCCGGCGAAGGTTTTAAAGTTGGTAAGACTAATTTCCGTTAGGTGGCGCTACTGAAAATTACTAAAAATTAATTAAATCGTAAACTGTACATTTGATCATGCTATAATCTTAAGCAAAGTTGTAGCGTATGAGCCGGCGATGGCTTTTTATTTGGTGTAAATAATTTCCGACAGGTGGCGCTACTGAAAATTACTCAAAGTCAATTTAATCGTAAGCTATACATATAATCATGCTATAATCTTTAGCAAAGTTGTTGCAGATAAGCCGACGAAGGTTTATTATTGGAAATGACCAAAGTCTGATAGGTGGCGCCACTGAAAATTACTCAAAATTAATTAAATCATAAACTGTGTATTTGATCATGTTATAATCATAAGCAAAGTTGTTACTCATAAGCAGACTAAGGTTTCTTAGCTTGTATGAACAACTTCAGGTAGCGCCACTGAAAACTACTCAAAATGAATTAAATCGTAAACTGTGCATCATGATTCGACGGAGGTTTCTGTTGGTATGACCAATTTCCAAAATTTTTCAAAATGAGTTAAACTGTAAACTATGCAAACTATGTGTTGATCGGACAAAATAAATTAAATAATTCAAAATTAACTGAATATTTGTACAATGTCTTTCCTCTGAATTTATTTTAGTACTTTATAAAATGAAATATATAAAACTTTAAAATTTGCCTCAAAATGCTTATCATAAAGCTCCGAGCAAGGCTCGGTTAACCAGGTACTATTGCATTAAACGAACAAAATTATATATATTAAAATTTCAATATAAGGTGTGCGCACGAAAAAAAGGGGCCTATAACTTTTATCATTATTGAAAAAAATGAAAACCGTTACACTGTTTTTGTCAATCATCCATTTCAAAAGCCACGTGCCAAATTTCATCTCAATAACAAAATTAGTTTTTTTGAAAATAGGTTCCGAACAAGAATGCCGCACGGTGGTTTACGGACGCTTTTTTGGAAATAATTCTGTAACTTTTGAACGACTGGAGAAATTTAAATTAAATTTGGCACAGTGGTAGCCAAGGAGCATTTTTAGAAAAACTGTTCCATGACGGGTCGGGAGAGTGATTGATGGACTTCATAGTTGGTCACCTCGGGTGTTTTCTTGTCAATTGGGCTTTTGGTCCTCGCACATGCTCTCTCCAAAAAAGCCAATTTGTAAAAAATAATTTCAGTTTAATCAAACATTTCTCAAAAGGCAAAGCACCGATTTGGAAAAAATTATAATGTTTATATTTTCTAACATATCTGTTATTGATTAGAAATTTTTTTTCTGAAACACGCTGCAACTAGAGTCAGTGTTGCAATTTTTGTTACAAAACCTCATTTTTTGAAACCCTTTTTTCCTGAGTTGGGAATCGGGGAATTTTTCAGTTAAAATTGGGAATTTTTTTTAGTCTATTGCTTTTACATCTTATTAATCTACATAATAGAAGAGGTATTAGGCTTTTAGATCAATGTTTAAGGAAGAATCTGTCGGCAGCACAGTGGGCTAAACTTGCCTACCTCGGGTATGTAAAACCTTTGGGTCCGTATAACTTTCGCCAATTTCGTCCGATCTGAAAGATTTTTACATTTTCGAATTTTGCATTTTAAAAAAATTAAGAAAAACATGCTTACTGTGCCTATCTCTTACAGTTTAAGAGATATTAGCCTCCAAAAAATGTTATTATATTTTTTCACGTTACTTTGTAATTTTTCGCTCAACGAAAATTTAAATTGTTTAATTGCAATTGGGAGAAATCCGTTCACGTTTGACTATTTCTCCCGTATAACTTCGCCTAAGGCAATCTCTTAGTAGCTAATAAATGACAAATTAGCTAATTAATTATAATTATATATCTATTATAATAGATACGATGATGACATTTAGTATAAAGACATTGTACAATATCGTTATTCAGAGCGATAGCGCCTAAAATAAACTTTCTAGAGGGACAACATTTGACAAAAGTATTTCTCTTAAAAAGTTCGGCATTGAAAATGGGCGAGCTCGGTTCACATTTACTGTTATCTCCCATATAACCCCGACCGGGAATTACTTTAATGCTGATACATTAAATCATATTATAATTGCACAAAGAACTAGAGCAAAACTTTCCACACATCCATCGGACAGATCGAAAGAACATCCTACAAGAACATGACCAGTCATTTGACCGATCAACTGACTGGTAGTGTTGACTGCTATATCAATCAGCAGTTTCTATCATTTTATTAAGGCAAATATGAAAAAGCTGACCGAAACTTTTGTATACATGTGATTTTGCATCTCTTTCTTACACATGTATTTTTCGGGCTCCAGATATGTATATTAGGGTGTCCCTTATATGGCAAAAAAAAAAATTTTTTAAAATTTCGAAACGCATACCCTCCAATTTTTTTATAAATGCTAAAATGTACTTAAATATGAAATTTCATATCTGTAGCATGATTGCAACCCGTGGCGACCGAGCTCTAAAGTTTAATAAAAAATGGTGTTTTGGTCTGATATTTTGGCTTGATCCAAAACTAATTAAAATGCAACAAATAAAGTAAATATGAGTAAAACTAAATAAATATCAATACAAACTTTTATTTAAATATTTACAAATTATAATAATAATGAATTAGGGTAACTTCTCTTTAGTGTAGTTTTTTACTGTCTGGATACAGATTTCTATGTTCCTGAACACAACGCAACAAAAACTGTTTTTGCTCTTCTTCAGCCGTGATAAAAAATCTTGCATTATTTTAACAGCTCTTTCAGCAGTGTCATTTACGACCTTCAAACGACTTAATCATCTTCTAGCTTCCAAAAAATCAGGATTGTCACCCCACGAAGATACGTCTTCCCGAAGAAAACTGTCGTCGATCTGTAGTCGAGATAGAAATCGTTTGCTTCTTTGAGTCACAAAATCATCCAGCGTCATATCTGAAATAAAGAAAAAACCATTAAAATAAGCAAAAACTAAACCACAAAACTTTGAAAAAGAAACAAGAAAATATTAAGTACTTACCAAACAAATTTTGCGTAATTTCTTCCTTCGATAGGACAAAGCGTTTAGAGGAATCTGAACTTTCATCTCTGTTTAAATTATTAATTATTTTTGTCTTGGTTTTGGTATCAACTTCTTCATCAAAAGTGATAACATGACTGTTTCTTCACACAAATACCATAAATGATGAATAAACTTGCTTATGGATGCCTTGGGATTTGTCGCATCTACTTTTTCATATTCTTTTAGAGCTTTCAAAAAGGACAAGTCTTGGTTAGGTGCTTTAACTGCCATTGTACATTCGAGCCAAGGTTTGCTATACAAGGTGACGATAAATAAACAAACATCTTGTAGAGCATTTTTGTCCTTTGCAGTAATTTTAAGTTGCGATTGAAGCAAACATATTTTTATAGAATAGATTGCTCTCGCCATCCATCGCGCTTGATGCAAAGCTCCGGGGGCCTGAGTTTTAGTTTATTATCTGTGTCTCCTCCTAAGAACACAACGCATAGTTCAACCAATTCGCGGTAATCGTCTCTAACAAAAGATTTTTCCAGTTCAGTCTTATAAAAAGTTAACAAAGATGTAATGTTTGTCTTAGCAATATGTGCTTTAACGAAATTTAGAGGTTATCAGTGTTAATATTTTTCCAATTATCTCTTAACTTTTTGAAAATTGGAATATCTGGGCTACTTGTAATATGTTTTACCTTGGTTTCAAAAACAGCTTTAAGGACCAACTCATAAACATGATGACGACAAGCAAAAAGCAGCAATTCCCTTTCTAAAGTCTGCTCCAGAATAGCACAAGCTCCACTGAAATGGCCAGTATTGGAAGCTGTTGTATCGCAGCACATTATCTGTACTTTGTCATGGAGGGTCCAGTCAAAGAGAGCAGTTGAAATGGCTTCAGCTTGATGTTTTCCAGAAGAACTCTCTAATTTCGGTACTGCAAGAAGCTGTTCTCTATCGTCAAATGAACTTCGTACATATAATCCAGGTAATAGTTTTCCATCCCAATGAACTGTGACTACGTCAGGCAAATTATTTTTTAAGTCAGTTTTTATTGCTTCTGCCCTGGATTTTCTCGCTTGAGTACGAATTCGCTGAATCGAGGATTTGTTTATAGGGAAATCATCGCTGTTCAGACCAAGCGCTTCTACAACCGCATGGAGAATGTAAACTGAGTCCTTTATGCTTAATTGGCATCGATCTAAAGCTGCTACCAGTTTAGGAGTTATTAAACTTTTCGCGCCTCTTTTAAAACTTTTTTCAGGGCAAGGAATCTGAGTACTAAGTTCAAAGTTCGTCATCCGAATTCTCAAGACATTCTAAGTTATCTATCGAAGAAGCAACAGCCAATAACTCCCTTTGTTTTACCTTTCTTTCTTCTTCTTCCAATCGTCTTTGCCTAACTCGTTCTTCTTTCTCCGCCAATTTTTTGTCAATTCCACCTAAGCATCCCGGTCGACCTGGCTCTCTCTGTTTCCTTAAGAAATCTTTGTCTTCCTCTATCTTCATTCTGTCAAAGGCATCTGCATGTGAAATATCAAATAAGTTATCAAGGTCTTTACAAAATTATTTTCACGATTCTTGAAAGTCAACTGAGTTTCCTTACAGTTTTTTTCCAGCTCCCTCCAAACATGATATAAATCAACAAGTTTCTTCACGCAGTTAGGGATTGCCTTCGTAGGAATTCTGGCTTTTTCCCAAAATATAATGCACTCTCTTATAAGAAGATTCGCACTTTCACTAATAGTCAGCTTGACTTCACGAATATTGTAAAATAAAACGGTGAGAACTTGTCGATTAGATGGTAATTTTGCACCATTTATCTGGTGGCTTGGCAGTCCGATAAGGAAAATATTTTGTTTATCACTTCGTAATTCGACTGACATTTTTTATACCCTTCACCAATAGGTGAAAGGGTATTATAAGTTTGTGATTCCGTTTGTAATTTTTTTTATTAGTGATCGTAGACCCCATAAAAATTATACCGATCGACTCAGAATCGGGAGGAGAATTGATTAAGCGATGTCCGTCTGTCTGTCTGTCTGTCTGTCTGTCCGTCCGTCTGTCTGTCTGTCTGTTGAAATCAAGTTTCTGAAGCCCCTGGAGGAAGAACCTACATAAATTATATATCAGATTTTAGGAAATTCTCCCGCAATGAACGCTATTTAATTTCATTAAAATCGGTTTATAAACACCGAAAATATCGAAAAAATACCAAAAATTAGACGAAAATTTTAAAATTTTTGATTGAAACACACTTTTAAATAACAAGAGAAAAAAGATAATCCTGATATACATGTGATAATATGTTATATATCAGATTGTAGCAAATAGTTTCCCAAAGCACTCTGTAAAATTTTATCAAAATCGGTCCATAATCAACTGAGATATTGCCAAAACACTAAATTTGATGTATCGCAAATTGCCCAAAGTACTCATTAGAGAATGTTTGATGAAAAAATGAAATGCAGAAATAGAAAAAAACCATCCTCCTTTAGCACGGACATACATAAATTTTATATCAGATTTTAGGAAATTCCCCCGCCAAGCGTGTTATAAAATTTTATCAAAAGCGGTCTATAAACAATTGAGATGCCGCCAAAACACTACATTTGATGCACAGCAAATTGCCCAAAGTACGTGTCTAAGAAATTTTGTTTACATTTTGTGAGTATTGTTTCAGCGATATCTCAGGTGTTTATGGACCGATTGTGATGGATTTCCTAAAATCTGATATATATACTCCACAAATCTGATTATGAATACCAGTCAAATTGTACCGATCAACTCAGAATCGGCAGGGGAATCGATTTCGCTACGTCCGTCCGTCCGTCTGTTTGTTTGTCCGTCCGTCTACCTGTCTGTCCGTCCGTCTACCTGTCTGTCCTTTTTTCTGTTGTAGTCAAGTTCTTGGAGCTCCGGTTTTGTCGATATCAGGTGTTTATTTTGATGAAATTTAATAGCGTCCTAAATTCTGATGCATTTGCGTTTATGCGATATTTCAGGTGTTTTGATCGACAATGATTAAATTCAGGTGGGACAATATCCTAAAATTTTGTGTAAAATCCAGGAGCTCCACAAATCTGATTTTAGTTGACAGACACACTGCATTTATCTCAATTTTGTGTCTGACTTTTGAACATTATGATAACGTTTGAGAATGTATTATATATCAGTTTATAGGTAATCTTCCTAAGAAGTCCAAAAATGCAGCTAAGTACATGATATCCGTTCAAAACCTACATATGTATGTATGTATCTCACATATCAACGATAATTTAAGTTTTTTAATTGCAATTGGGAGAAATCCGTTCACGTTTGACAATTGCTCCAGTATAACTTCGCCTAAGGCAAGCTCTTAGTAGCTAATAAATTACAAATTATAATAGATACGATAATGATATTTAGTATAAAGACATTGTACAATATTGTTATTCAAGGCGATAGCGCCTAAAATAAACTTTCTAGAGGGACAACATTTGACAAAAGTATTTCTGATTTCCTGAAAAGATCGGTATTGAAAATGTTCACATTTAGTGAAATCTCCCATATAACCCCGACCGGGAATCACTTTAATGCTGATAAATTAAATCACACTATGACTGCACAAAGAACTAGAGCAAAACTTTCCAAACATCCATCGGACAGATCGAAAGGACAATACATCCCAAATATTATTGATGAAGTGTTCATTTTAATTAATTAACTAACTACAGATAAACAAGTAAATCTTTAATAACTTTTCCGACAAAGCTGATATTCATCCATTCAAAAGCTATATATTTCACGTATGTATCTAAAACTAAGAGTGTATACCCTATAATTTTAAGGCTTATATACATTGACAATCATTGTTAAAGCTTTTACCTAAATCAGTCCGCTAACTTCAGAGTTTTACATAACTAATCAAGAACTTCTACTAGTTGGATAATTCGTACCAATTAATTAAAGTGCAGAACCCTCACTGGGCACTGTGTTTTTGGGTTGCATGCCAAAATACTTAATCTTCATCATATCGATGTGCTTTTGCAAATCTAAGGGCATCTACATTTTGAAGCATCTTTTCTGCATGGTTTATCTGGTCTATCGAACTTTATTAAATGTTCGTAAAATATGTGTCTATTTTATTTCTAAGCTAGACATCAGCCACCTGCCCAACCTAACCTTTGGGTCCATAACTATTCTAAATGATGACGCCACCGGAAAGCTTTTCGTTTTCCGACTCTTAATTTTAAAGACTCTTTGCATATAATACTAGTATAACCAAATATTGCTAGGAATTACATTGAGTACGAACAACAGAAAATTAATATACATATAAAGCATTTGTGTGGAGCTCAACTTAGTCAGTAATCAGGAACTATATAATTATCAATATATTCTTACGATTTTGTACTTTACTTTTAGAACACCATTGGTGAAGGGTATCCAAGATTCGGCAAAGCCGAATATACCACTCTTACTTGTTTAATAATAAAACCGCACTTTATGAAACACACTATTGGAATAGCAAATTACCATCGAAAAAAGACATTAATTTGCCAGCTGAGTAAAAAAGGGAATTACCTTTTTAGATAGACATATATAATATATGTGAATATTTATACATACATATGTATTAACTAAATAATTAAAAAAAAAAGGAGTTAAAAATGTATTTTGGAACAGCGAAGCGGACCAGGTTCTGCTAGTTTCATATTAAATATAAATAAACATTATTAAAAATTACTAAAATAAAAAAACACAACAGTAAAATGTTAAAAAATATTGAAAATTAGATAAAATACGTACAAATTATAATGACTTATACCAATATTGACCAAAAATTACCCATACTTACAACAATTAACTATGTCGCAAGTCGGCACGGGTTATCATTCTAATATCAAAGTAAATTTTTTTCTGGAGCCTTCTATGATTATTTCGAAACTTTTTAGCGGGTACGCGCATTGAGGTCCAAAAATAAGGGACACCCTAATGTATATGCGAACCGCTCACTCTAATACATTTTACTTATCAGTGGTGATGTATATATTGATCACAGATGACTAGTCACTCTTGATGTAAATATCGGTCACATGTGACTAATCAGTCTTGATGTATATATCGGCCCCAATTGTCTAGCCAGAAAACAACAAAGGAAAATACATTTACCTGTCCAAATTTTAATTTATTTATTGTATTATATTTAAAAACATTTATCGTTTAGATAAATATTAAAGAAACTATTTGATACAAATCCAATTCATAGGAATAGTTATAGGTGACACTTTCTTATTTGACACAGCACTTCATGGTAATTTTGCATAAACTGGAATACGAAAATTAAATTTAGAATTATAATCTATTTTAGAAAACTTATCTTTTTTAACAAGATATTCAATAAAATTTTGATATACAATTTACGAGTTGTCAAAATATATTCTTACATATGTAAGAGCGAAATAATTGCAGATATCTGCAGTTGTTTCACTCTTCCATACAAAAAGTGTTTAAAGATATTAGTAAAATAAATTGCCTATGTGTTAGTTTCGGTCATTCATTTCTTGTAGGGCAATAGATCCCAAATATTATTGTTGAAGTATTCATCTTAATAAGTTAACTAACTTCAGATTAATAAGTAAATCTTCAATAAATTTTCCGCCAAAGCTGATATCCGTTCATTTAAAAGCTATATATTTCATGTATGTATCTAAAACTATGAGTGTATACCTTATTATTCTAAGGCTTGTATACATTGACAATCATTGTTAAAGCTTTGACCTAAATCAGTTCAGAGTTTTACATAACTAATCATGAACTTTTAATAGTTGGACAATTCGTATGAATTAAAGTACACAACCCTCACTGGGCACTGTGTTTTTGGGTTGCATGCCAGAATACTTAATCTTCATCAAATCGATGTGCTCTTGCAAATCTAAGGGCATCTACATTTTGAAGCATCTTTCTGCATGGTTTATCTGGTCTATCGAACTTTATCAAATGTTCGTAAAATAGACACATATCACTTTAGAATCGAAGTGACGCTGCCTTCGACATCAGCCACCTGCCCAACCTAACGTTTGGGTCCATAACTATTTTAGATGATGACCACCAAAAAGCTTTTCGTTTTCCGACTCTTAATTTTAAAGATTCTTTGCATATAATAGTAGTATAACCATATATTGCTAGGAATTACATTTAGTATGAACAAAAGAAAATTAATATACATATGAAGCATTTGTGTGGGGCTCAACTAAGTCAGTAATCAGAAACTATATAATTATCAATATATTCTTACGATTTTGTACTTTACTTTTGGAACACTATTGGTGAAGGGTATCCAAGATTCGGCAAAGCCGAATATACCACTCTTACTTGTTTCTGTTGTAGTCAAGTTTTTGGAGCTCCTGTTTTGTCGATATGCATATGTTTATACCTTCCAGGAGCTCCACAAATCTGATTTTGCAGACAGACACACTGCATTTATCTTAATTTTGTGTCCGACTTTTGAACATTATGATAACATTTGAGAATGTATTATATATTAAATTGTAGGTAATCTTCCTTCCTACAAAAATGCAACTGAGTACATGATATCCGTTCAAAAACCTACATATGTATGTATGTATCTCACATATCAACGAAAATTTAAATTTTTAGATTGTAATTGGGAGAAATCCGTTCACGTTTGACAATTGCTTCCGTATAAATTCGCCTTAGGCAATCTCTTAGTAGCTAATAAATGACAAATTATAATAGATACGATGATGACATTTAGTATGAAGACATTGTACAATATCGTTATTCAGGGCGATAGCGCCTAAAATAAACTTTCTAGAGGGACAACATTTGACAAAAGTATTTCTGATCTCTTGAAAAGTTCGGTATTGAAAATGGTCGAGCTCGGTTCACATTTAGTGAAATCTCCCGTATAACCCCGACCGGGAATCACTTTAATGCTGATAAATTAAATCACGTTATAATTGCACAAAGAACTAATGAAATATTCATCTTAATTAGTTAACTAACTTCAGAATATAAGTAAATCTTCAATAAATTTTCGCCAAAGCTGATATCCATCCATTAAAAAGCTATATATTTCACGTATGTATCTAAAACTAAGATATACACCCTATAATTCTAAGGCTTGTGTACATTGACAATCATTGTTAAAGCTTTGACCTAAATCAGTCCGCTAACTTCAAAATTTTACATAACTAATCAAGAACTTTTACTAGTTGCATAATTCGTACGAATTAAAGTTTTTCGTTTTCCGACATAGCTAAATATTGCTAGGAATTACATTTAGTATGAACAAAAAGAAAATTAATATACATATCAAGCATTTGTGTGGCGCTCAACTAAGTCAGTAATCAGAAACTATATAATTATCAATATTTTCTTACGATTTTGTACTTTACTTTTGAAACACCATTGGTGAAGGGTATCCAAGATTCGGCAAACCCGAATATACCACTCTTACTTGTTTATCTCTACTTTTAGGCAAATTGTATGATATAAATGTAAATAGCAACCGCATTGAATGCATAGAAGATAATATAAAGGAAATAAAAACTTCTATTACAGGTAATTATACTTATTTAAAACAAGTAGTTAAAAATAATGATAACAAAGTTGAAAATGTATGTAGAGTAGATGCTTATAACATTGAAAAACGTATAGTTGAAAATAGTTTAAAAAAAGAAGAAATAAACATTAGTTGTAGTCCAGTTAATAAAATTGAGTTATGTTGTAGCAGTAAAACATTAGGTACTTTTGAAACTACAGGGTCAAGTTTAAATGTATCTAAATTTGAAAAATATAGAAAAGACCCAAATCCTAAAGAAAAATTAAATATAAATGTTAGACGCTCTGATGGTATGGAAACAAAATCAGTTAGGAGATTTAAAACAAAAATACTAGACTGTAAATTTGAAATAGATCCAAATTTAATTTTTAATGCTGCATATGACACTAAACTGAAACTAACAAAAAATAAGTTCATTTTAGATGCAATTCGTCAAGAATATTTAAAAATAAACAATGCCTGCATAGTATCATTTTTAGTGCAAAGCATTTAAAATCAGGATTATTAGTTTATGGGCATTGCGTTTTTTCAGACTGTGCAAATTTTAGATTTAGTATCAATTTAGAAGGAAAAGTTTCTGTCTATAGATCAGGGGAAATTTTTCATGCTAAAGGTGAGAAAAGAGTCGCTCAAATGCGGGGTGTGAGTCGAAAAATAGTAAAAAAAGAAATAAAAGATAAAAGTGCTTATCTTTATAGAAAAGATGAAATACTTAACGCAGCGGAAGACATTGTAAAAAGTGGCAACTTACAAAATATTCAAAAATTGTATACTTTACGTAAATGTAAATCTGAAGCTCTTTTGGATGAATGCTATCATGAAGATCCATTTATTGACGTATTTTTAATGCAACAAGGAAAGTATAAAAATTATATTCAATTTGTTGCATCGCCATTAACAATTTTTTGCTGGGAAGAGGCGACATTTGAAACTTTTTCAAAAAATCCAGAAATTTTAAAAGACGCAAAGCACACTGTACATTTCGATGCCTCTGGACAAAGTGTACGCCAAATTAAATGTGCTGAAAAACGTGTATTAGTATATAAAATGGTTATTAGAATAAAGAAATTAAAAATTCATATTCACGTCACATATTAAATGATATTTGCGCAGTTTTAGAAAAACTAAAGGCATTTTGCATTGAACGCAAGTATAAATGGCCATTTTTCCAAAGAGTATGCACAGACGTTAGTTTCGCATTATTCGGGGCCGTATTGAAATGTTGTAATGATATGAAAATTGTAGATTATCTTCAAGTGTGCTTTCAATACTTACAAAACCCTGCGAATAATAAAAAGCCTAAAGTTATTGTTCAATGGTGTAAAGCTCATTATGCTCATATTATAAGCAGGGACTTAGACAATAAAATAGGTAAAAAAAATAACTTACGTTATTTATTAAGAAGTGTGTTGACTTTAGGTTTTGATCTTAAAACAATTGACGACTGCAAATTTTGGTTTCAACATATTTTTGTTGTACTTCTTTATCCAAAAAAAATCATACTTTCTATGAAAGCTTAAATATTTAAAAAAAAATCAATTTTAGAAACTGATGATAACGATTTTGAAGAAACCCTTACAGAGAATGATGATGATATTCACAATTTAGAATCTATTGCATCCCAAAGTCCATTTAGAAAACTATTTTTAAATATACATGATAACATTATTAAAAACTTGATGGATATTTCAATTACTGGTGATGTTAATGACTATAAAAATGAGGAAGTATGCAACTTTATAATAACAAAATATTGCTCGTATCTTCCCATGTGGACAAATATTATTGGTATTTTGGTTGATCCTTCTGGGGAACACATAAGTAATGCTCCCGTCGAATTTAACTTTTTTTTACAAAAGCATATTTTATTAAAAAAGAAATCAGTAAGACCGGGAACTTTTATTAAAATAGATAAAAAAGATAATATGAGTTCACTAAAAGAAGTTAGATTAAATTACGATATTTACGGTACGCAAGAGGATAAAAAAATAAATAAAATACAAAATACAGATTTGGAAAAACAAGACAAAATTAATGAAATATTATTAAAAGAACACAATTATTCTACAGTAGAATTAAAGAAAGAAGTAGGGGAGATTACAGTAGAAGCTGAAAGAATATATTTAAAAAAAACCGGAAAACGAGGAAACATGGGGAAAAAAAGATTCTAAAAAAAGAAAATCCATTAAACCTAAACAAATGTTAAATGCAAAAAAAGTAAAGAAATTTGTTTCCAATATTGAAGATATCCAAAATATTATATCTATTGACACGTCTAGTTCATTCTCCTATATAGACAAAGAACATTCTTATTTTGCAACTAGTCAAAATATTAAAAATGCTTCCACAAATAAAACTAAAATAAATGTTTTTCTGTTTAGATTTAATAATATATTTAAATCAATGTATCCAAAATTGGCACAATTAGATATAGGATTTTATAATTACTTAGAAAATTCTGACTGGGAATCATTAAAAAAAGGGTGCAGATTAACAAATTTCGTTCTGGATGCTGCACTTTTATGTTTTATTAAAGAAAAATTTAAAAATGCTCTAACTTTGCCGTGCCAACTAAAAGAAATATGCATTGAAAAAGTTAATAAATTACTTTTGTTAAAACCAGAGTTTCTGATTATACCAATTTTGAACAGCGGCCATTATAACATTTGCATTTTCAAATCTTCAACAAAAGAATTCATTTTTATAGATTCCCTTTATGAGAGTATCACTACAGAAAGTTTATAGCAAATGTAGGCGACATTAATTAATGGAAATTTGTAAAAGTTTTAGATAGAAATAAACAAACAGATGGAGTAAGCTGCGGAGTTTTTGTAATTTTATATGCTATAAGTTTTTTGAAGGGAGAAACATTGACGAGTCTACAAAATCCTGATCAGTTCAGAGATGAAATAAAGTCAATCTTGGAAAGGTACTCAGACGATAGTTCTCTATTTTGTTGTCATTGTGCGAATACCAGAAAAGCTAAAACAAAATGTTTAGATTGCAGATATATGTAGAGTTTGTACAGTATGCATAGCAATCAAATATAATAAGCGTTTTAAAATATGCGAAATATGTAGTAATAAAATAGTGTAAAAGTATAGTAGACAATATTTAATCTTCTGTATTATAAAAATATATAGAAAAACTTTAAAAAAGCATTTCAAAGAAATATCAAAAATTAAGCAAACGATAAAAATTGTGAAAATAACTATGATCAAAGAAATATATGAAAAAAACAAAAAGTCCACATTAAAAAACTATAAAAACTACAAAGAAATCAATGAAAACAATATGATGAAAAAAATGCAAAAAGTAAAAAATTCCAAAAAGTTAAAAAATATATATGAAATAATATAAAAATATATGTAGTTAAAAATGTAGTTAATTAAATGGTTTAGGCCTACAGGGGATGCCAGCCATTTAAAATAATTGGCAACGCGCTATGTGTGGTACCTCAAAGGTAGTGCGGTTAAGGGTTAAGATTTTATTCAAGATTAAAAATTTTCCCCATATTGGTATATGAAAAAGTTTGCTAGGGGTTACCCCCTATACGACGGTTTTTTGAAAAGTGACAGTCATATTTTCTTATTCCTATGACTGTCCTCTATTCAAAACTGGTTACAAAAAATACGCTCAAGGAAGGGTTAAGATTTTATTCAAGATTAAAAATTTCCCCCATATTGGTATTTGAAAAAGTTTGCTTTAATATTTTTTAGTAGTTTTAATAAAATTTGGTTTTTGAGGTGTTACTCTATTGCTTGCAATAAAAAAATAAATTAAAAATGTTATAAATTATGCTTTTATTAAGTACAGAAATTTACTCTTTTTTGTAATTTTTTGTTGTTTACAATATATATGAAATTCCTAGTACACGTGCGAACAAATGTAAGCAAAATACTACTTTTTGCAACCCTGAAAAAAGTTTGTTTTCTCCTGTTTTTTTCTTCACACAAGTTGTTTGTTTCACGTCGACATTGTTTGTTGCAACACTACTATATATATAAATAAAGTTTTCAAGAATTTTTGTAGATTTGTGGCATTTCTTTTAAAAATAATTTTTGTAAAACAAAAAATATTAAAATATATTTGGTATGTAAGTATATAATCTATGCTTTATTTAGGCTTTTATTCCGCCTAAATATTGAAAATACTATAACAAATAAAACGTAAATACCACTGATCATAGTTATGAATTTTAAAGTAATTTGGTTTGGAAAAATTTTATATATTTTAGAGGCTAGACCTCTTACACTTTAAATTTGTAAACTATACTAAAAGGAAACCATACGAGATGAAAGATATGATTATAAGTGTGGTTCCTAAATCGACTTGGCTGTTCCGTCATTCTGAGCAAGAACTATTCACTAAAGGGAATGGCAAATCGATTATTGTTCACAAATAATAGGTATTTAACTATTCATCTTTATCGAAAATAATAATGTGTTCATTTTGCACACACTATTTTAATACTGCAACCATTGCTATCAGAAGAGTGAAAGCTTTCCAGTTTCGCCTGTATCTCAAGCTTATGAAACTAATTTGTGTATTAAATACAATTTGGTGAAAAACTAACAACATTTCACTTTTAGTACTACATACCATTATAAACAAAAATTTGTAAGGTATAACCGTTCTCTCTTTTGTCATCCATGTTAACATTCTGACGTTTGATCGAATTATTATTTTCTTACCTAAAATTATGCTACCATATTACTTTTGAAAATCCCAGTTTGTGTTTTCTGTTAATTTTAAAAATATATAATAATTTTCAGACAATTTTAAAGCTGTGTTCCAGAACTACCAATACTGTACAATATTGAACAATTTTTAACCAGAAATTACAATTAAGTCGTATTTTTTCAGTACACGAACACTTTCCTGTAGTTTCTGATTAAAACTTGTACAATATTGTACAGTATTGGTAGTTCTGGAACACAGCTTAAAATAGTTCAATTTTTACATCACATTACGCATTATACGTTTAAAATTTCCTAATAATAATATTCCCATTTCTCACATGCGGCAACGACTTTTAAAAATGTTTACAAAAAGGAATATCAAATATTATGAAATCTAGTACTTTGTATAACCTCCATGGAATTTTGCCGCTGCTTTGATCCTCTTTGGTAAACTTTAAATGTTATTATTAAGAATACTTGAATCGATACATTCCAAACTACCAATACAACTACCAATTAATACAACCAAACCACCAAAATAACAAAGGGATGGTTTGAAGAATATATTATTAAGTTTTTACATAAACCATCCTAGTCTCCAGATCGAAATCCTATCGAGCATCTGTGGTCTATCTTAATAGGAAAGATTTTTCAAAAAAAAAGAACCGCCTAAAACGATACAGGGTTTTTGGTGCCGTTGCACAGGGTGTCATGTAGAACATGCTTGGTGGACAAAATTATTTTATGTTATGTAAAGACGATTATTCATAGTGGTGGTCATATTGATTTATTATTGACAGTTTTTTGCTTAATTTTGTATGTTTAAATAAGATAAATATATTTCAAATACTAAAATTCATGCATATACTGAAATCCTTATTAATTGATAGGGAAATATTTACAAGTCAAGGTAAAAATAGTTGCCTAAGTTAATAACTCTAATCGGAGTCTTGTGATGAGTTGTAGTCACCCAGCAAAACTTTGGTAATGGCAAGTACTCTGTTAACTGCTTACCTTGTAATGACAACAACATACCCTCCGAATAACTAATAAGTTATTACAGAAGTACTTATTTGTAATTAAGATGGTAACTTAAACTGAATGGCCCAGGTTCAAATCCCACCAAGACCAACATTTTTTTTTCATTTTTTTTTATTAAGAGTCCTTTTAAATAATGTTTGAATTTTAAGAACTTAAATATTACCTTCTGTAAATAAAATTTGGAAAACTAACTCACGGTAATGAAAAAATACCATCCATACCATGTTGGATACCAAACACGGTTCTGATTGATCTTAACTTGGTAAGCCCAACTTATCTGCTGTGGATACTAACCTCCTCGTGGTATCACCCGGGGAACTAGTTTAATAATTCTTAATGCAGTAAGCTAACATGTACCAAGAGTTGTCCCATAAAATCGATAAAAATGGGTTCGGACGACGGGCTAGTAACCCTCTCTTGAAAAAAAAAACAATTACTATGAAGAGGATAAAATTAGAAAAAAAATGTCCCACCACCTAATGTTAGAAGAGGACGTCCGAAACATCGATGGAAAGACCAAGTAGAGGAAACTTTTTCAAAGCTTGGCCTATAAATGGGAATATTCGCACAAGATCGAAGTCCATAGAATTCTAAAATATGTTCGGACTTTCACCTTAACAGGTTGTAACTATAGGCCATTTAAGTAAGTAAGAGTCAATGTTATATAAAAACTTATACAAAAAGGAAGATTTAAATTTTTTAAGTCTTAAAACAATTTAAATCTTCTTTAAATCTACAATTACTTACAAAAAATCGTATAGAAATATTTTTCCAAAAAATACAACAAAGCAAAAAAAGCAGGGAAAAACAAAGTTATTGTCACATGATTTTGGATCTAAAAATAAAAATTGTATATATTAATTATAAGCTGTTCAGTTTTCAACATATGAAGTAGCTCAGTGGTAGAGTCTCCGCCTAGCAGTCTTAAGGGTCTGGGTTCATGCCCCCATGGGGTCATAAAAAAAATTTTGTATTTCGTTTTTTTAAATAAAACAACAACAAAAACGTTTTTTTGTTGTTTTTGTTGTTGTTTTCCAATTGCTTACCCAAGTCATTACTTTTCTGCAATTGGTAAGTACTTGCCTCCAATGACATCCCCATGTTAATGTAATGACTTAAACAGTGAATGAGTAAGTAGTTCGTGTTCAATAGTTTAGCTGTTTAACTCATTATTTGGTAATGAAAAGTTTTGCTGGGCATATACACGCGAGTTTTTTCATTCTTCGTGTTCTTTAAAAACTTCTCAACTTCTTGATTGAAAAAAAGACTAGAACTTACCCTCAGTATTAATATCCATTACAAAAATTTTGACAACATTATAATATGCTACTTCAATTTGCTACTAAGTCACTAAATTCAAATTGAGTGTTCGAAAAATTTGTATTAAAAATATGAATTCTGACCGATATAATTCATCAATTACGAATTTGACAAACAACCTTTTCGCGGAATTCGGGGTTTTGAAGTGTTGTTTATGTTTTGCAAAAAAAAAAAAAAAAATGGAACTTATAACATGAATTTTGTCCACCTGGCATGTTCTACTCAACATATAATGCGATGTATTGAAACCTGGGAATGTACCGATTAAATCTATCTACTCTAGTCGGCATAATTATTTTGACATACCAGTTGTTTTTCTTCTTTTTTTTTATTTCCGGTCCTATGAAATTAAAAAAATAAATTAAAAATATTGAAAATAGTATAAAATATTATAAATTATTAGAAAACAAAACACCTTTCATATTTTAAAAGTTTTGTATATTTTTTTTTAATTAAGGTTAGGTTAGGTAATAAAGGAGGTGTCAAGCGACACCATCACTCGGAGACCCCAGGGGTCCATTGTGATCCTTTACTAGAGGAGGAGAAAGGAAGAGAAAAGATAATAGAAAGTTGTAGATGGAGGAGAAGAATAACCTGTCTAGGCAAGTTGAGACCTGTGGTGAACCCTACAATATCATGCAACCTGCACTGTTGCAGATCCTGCAGGTCAGCGAGGAATCTGCTGCCTAAATGTTTGAGTCTAAGGTTTTGTGACAGAGAATGTGTTCTACCGACTCGGACGAATCCTCATCTAAACATAGTCTTCAGAGGTCTGAAATGCTACTATCCATCTTCCCAAGCTTGACCTATTAAGACCTAATCGAAGCTTGGTTCCATTACTGTCCGGTTTAGGCTATAGAGTTCTAGATGTCCTACACGTAACCATGTTACCCCATTTCTTTGTGGTTTCCTTGCTAATCCAAGACTTAATGCCCAGATAAATGTGACATAGGTGGAGCCATATCTGACACTCTTTGACTATGGTCCAGATTCGAGCCTAGTCTTGCAACTTCGTTGCCAACGATGTCTCAATGACCTGGAACGCAGCACAATCTAATCCTATTACTGAGAGATAGTTCAAGAAGAGCTGTCCTACATTTGTTGACTAGTTTGGAGTTAATACAATAACCCCGCGGCGCTTTGACCTGGCTATCGACGTATATTGTCACCTCACTGTTTGTAGCTATAAGACCCTGAATGAGCTCTGTAGCCTTCCAGATGGCAAAAATCTCTGCCTGGAAGACACTGCACTCATCCGCGAGTCTAAAGGATTTCCTAATATTTTGATCCCACAGGAAAACCCCAGATCCAGTCCCGCAATCCACTTTCGATTCATCCGTGAAGATCGAAAAGCATTGAAAAAGTAGTGTTTGCCCCTTCCAGTCGGATCCATCGGGGATTACGATCTCTGGTAATGAGCTAAACAGTAGCTCCTTGACTAAATAGTCAGATCGTGGTAGACCTGACTCCAAGCCCAAGGAGCCTGTTAAGCTCAGGATACTATAGTGTCCCACATGACTGTACCTGAGCATACCCGACTCGTACAGCCTTACTAGACTTCTCATAGCCATCCCCTTTATGAAGATATCAAGGGGGTATAATGACAGCATGATGTCTAGGGCTGCTTGCGGTGTGCTTTTAAGGGCACCGATTATACCAATACTAGCACAACGTTGTACCTTTTTGAGAGAAGCTAGAAAATAACCTTTGCTAACTGCTTCCCACCATACTGCACAACCATATGTTAAAACAGGCCTTACAATTGTTGTGTAAATCCAATACACAACTATGGGTCTTAAGCCCCATTTTTTACCCACGGAATTCCTGCAGAAGTAGTATGCGTTTAGACCTTTTTCATCCTTTCCTGTGTGTTTCTCTTCCAAGATAACTTACTGCCCAAGATAATCCCTAGAAATTTGGCTTCCTGCGATAGTCTTAACTCTACACAATTCAGCACAGGAAGTTTGAAGCTTTCAACCTTATACCTTCTGGTGAAGAGGACCAACTCCGTCTTGTCGGGTTAATATCCAGTCCTTTATTACTGGCCCAGGATGAAAGTTCTCCCAGAACCGATTGCATAATATCACTTATTGTATCTGGGAACTTGCCAGATACGAGCAATACTAAGTCATCGGCGTAGGCTACGACCTTTCTCCCTAGCTGGTCAAGTCTTCTTAGAATGACATTGACGGCCAGTAACCACAGCAATGGTGATAAAACCCCTCCTTGTGGAGTACCCTAGTTACTTTTTTACGTAAACTATAGTCACCTAGATTTGAGTTGCTAATAATGCGCGTACCTAAAGAGTTCCTAAGAAATAGATCAATCAGTCGCTCGAGTCTCTTTAAGAGAAAAGACGACAGGCTGATTGGTCTAAAATCTTTAGGTTTAGAGTGACTAGCCTTCCCTGCTTTAGGAATGAAAATCACCCTTACCTCCCTCCACCCACTAGGAGTGAAGCCCCCATGGAGGCAGCTAGCAAAAATACTATGAAGAATCGATAGACAATAGTCAGAAGAATTCTGTAGCATAGCGGGAATAATGCCATCCGGGCCTGCTGACTTATACGGTAAGAACGTACTTACGGCCCACTTAATTCTGTCTGAAGTGACTATCTCGTCTATCAGATTATTCGGTATTGAGTCCAATCGCTCCATAGAAGGCGATGAATAATCGAATCTGGATTCCGGTTACCGGGGAAGTGAGTGTCAAAGAGACCGAGTGTCTCAGGGCTAGATTCAGTCCAAGAACCATCAGTTTTTAGGATAAATCCGGGGACCATTGGGTCCTTGGATAGTAATCTCCTAAATCTTGACAGCTCATTTACAGAATCGATGGTCTCACAGTAGGTTAACCATGTTGACCTTTTAGCTTTTTTGAGATCGCTCTTATACTTGTTGAAACTCACTCTATAAGAAGACCAATCCTCATCACTGCGAGTAAGTTTGGCCTTATTAAACAGTCTTCTAACACCTGTCCTAAGGTTCTTTAGTTCCTTCGTCCACCAGTTAGGCTGTTTGCGCTTGCCCGGGAAGGTTAATGGGCAGCTATGAGGCCCTATGCTCCACTGGGAGTCAAGGATAACAGAAGAAGAATGTTCATAGCTAGTTATATAACTTTCCGTGAGCTTTGTCACCACAGCGTTCGTTTCCGCCTCAGAATAGATTCTAAGTGGAATATTACGCACCATGGTGTCCGATGTACTCCTAAAGGACTCCCAATTTGTTTTTCGGGGATTCCTATAGGGACTCGAGATCAGAGAAGGAACATTCGCTTGATAACTTCCAGTTTTCGATAAGATTGTCCTTCGCGTTTGTCAGTGTGAGAGTGCGTTGCACGATGTGGTCAGTTTTATAGAAAAGGGCTTGGAATTCAAAGAATATACTTTGGCCGCTTTCCTCAATATCGAGGGTGCTTTCAATAACATTACTATTGAAGCAATAGGGGTTCACTGGAGGACTTAAATATACAGGGCTTTATAATAGATTGGCTGGCTCCCAATGTCATCCTAAGAAGAAATTCCGTGGGTAAAAAATGGGGCTTAAGACCGATTGTGTATTGGATTTACACAACGATTGTAAGGCCTGTTTTAACTTTGGCTGTGCAGTATGGTGGGAAGCAGTTAGTAAATGTTCGTTTCTGGCTTCTCTCAGCAATGTATAACGTTGTGCTAGTATCGGTTTAACCGGTGCCCTTAAAAGCACAACTCAAGCAGCCCTAAATATCATTTTGTCATTGTACCACCTTGATATCTTCATAAAGGATATGGCAATGAGAAGTCTAGTAAGGCTGTACGAGTCGGGGATACTTAGATACAGGCATGTGGGACACTCCAGTATCCTGAGCTTTACAGGCTCCTTGGGATTGGAGTCAGATTTACCACGATCTGACTATTTAGTCAAGGAGCTACTGTTTAGCTCAGCACTTGAGATCGAAATCCCCGGTAGATCCGACTGGAAGGGACAAACAGCACTTTTTCAAGGCATTTCGATCTTCACGGATGAATATAAAGTGGATTGCGGGACTGGATCTGGGGTTTTCCTGTGGGATCAAAATATTAGGAAATCCTTTAGACTCGCGGATGAGTGCAGTGTCTTCCAGGCAGAGATTTTTGCCATCTGGAAGGCTACAGAGCTCATTCAGGGTCTTATAGCTGTAAACAGTGAGGTGACAATATATGTCGATAGCCAGGCCGCGCTCAAGGCGTTGCGGGGTTATAGGGATACATCCAGACTAGTCAAAAAATGTGGGATAGCTCTTCTTGAGCTATCTCCTTGCTACAGGATTAGATTGTGCTGGGTTCCGGGTCATTGTGACATCGTTGGCAACGAACTTGCGGACGAAGTTGCCAGACAAGTCGCAAGCCTACACTTAAGGCAAAGAGAGTCGGATTTCGCTCCACCTATCTGTCACTTTTATCTGGGCATTAAGTCCTGGACTAGCCAGGAAACCACAAGGCTGTGGGGTAACATGGTTACGTGAAGGACATCTAGAGCTCTATGGCCTAAACCGGACAGTAATGGTATTACTATTAGGTCTAAATAGGTCAAGCTTAAGAAGATGTATAGGGTTCCTTACGGGACATTGGCCTTAAATTCGAGGTTACATAGGTGGGATAGTAGAATTTCAGACCTCTGCGACTATGTCTAGATGAGGATTCGTCCGAGTCGGTAGAACACATTCTCTGTCACTGTCCAAGGCTGCAAAACCTAAGACTCAAATTTTTAGGCAGCAGATTCCTTGCTGACCTACAGGATCTACAACAGTGTAGGTTGAATGATATTGTAGGGTTCATCACGGGTCTCAACTGGCCTAGATAGGGTAGTCTTCTCTACAACTTTCTACTATCTTTTCTCTTTCTCTTTCTCTATCTTCATTCTTTCTCTTCTCCTTCTCTAGTAAAGGATCACAATGGACCCCTGGGGTCTCCGAGTGAAGGTGTCGTTTGACACCTCCTTTATTACCTAACTATATTAAAGTGTAAACCTGAACAAATACATGAAATGATGAGAATTTTAAAAATAACCGATTTTTCGTTTAAAAAATGTCAATTGGATTTAAAGTTTTTTGCTTAAAAAGAAATGATTATGATACTGTAATTAATGCGTTAAAAAATAATTATGGTTATGAATATTTTTCCTATGCCTCCAAGCAGGAAAACCGTATAAAGCTGTTCTTTTGGGACTCGAAAAATGTGATAAATCCATCTCACTAAAAAAAATTGAGCCAAAATTACTCATCTATAAATTACACTGCTCTGGAAAAATTCATTTTTTTGTCTTTCCTTTTAATTAAACTATGCGGACTGTATGGATCTTGATGTGCTAAACTCAAATCTGTTTTTCTCCATGAGATCTGGATTTTTTTTATGGCCGTGGCAAATTTTTCGAGAACGACTCATTCGATTTTCAAAATTAATTTTTCTGTATCTGTTTTGACGTCCGTCCTGTCTACACGCGTTTTTACATGTTGCTTGTCCGTCCATGTGTATTTTGTCCGCGTTCAGTGTTTTAAACAAAATTATTTTTTTTTTACAAATAATAATTAAAACCCGTGCAAAAAAATTAATAAACTTATTAACATTAACACCATAATAACTAAAAATTAAAATAATTAAAAATCAAAATAAAAAAAAAAACTCAAACAGTGAAAATAACAAAAAAACCCAAAATTAAAAACATCCAACAATAAACAAAACTCTCCAAACCAGTTTTATTTTCTTTCTTAATACAACAAACACAATAAATCAATACAACAACAAACAAATCTACAGAACATCATTAATAACATAAAAGAAAAATTTATCAGCGTTGGCACTTAGCATAAACAATGACTAGATCAGGGCTTTTATGGCCCTCTCAGCAATTGTCATTGTGTTTTCGTTCCTTTTCTTTTTTTTATAATTAAAGTATCACTGACTTAATTGTTGTCAAACTAATTAATGGTGAAGGCATAACACTGACCATTGATTAGTATCGCTGACAACAATTAACATCTTTGAGACTTTTACTATAAATAGACAATTGATTAGTTTTTCAATATATTGCAATGGCAGATCGTTTTACCATAAACTTCTGCAACATACGTGGGCTAAGAGCAAATTTCTTCTCTGTTTACGCACACATTTGTCTCCATCGGCCGGATGTTTTCGCCTTGTCTGAAACCCAGGTATCTGAAAATGCTGATCCACAGGATTTTCACATACCTGGGTATCAATTCCTATCCCTTTTTAACCTTCATAGGGGCATTGCAATGTACATTCGCGATGAAGTTGCGTACCAGTGCCAGCAATCATTAGGCACGCATGATAACGAATTTAGCTGTCTCTGGGTTAAATTCAGAATCAGGGCGCATCTTTTGTACTTCGGGTTTCTTTATAGAAGTCCAAACGCGGAAAGGGACACAACTCTATCTGGCTTCGATGCCCTTTCCGATTCAATTTCGAAGATCCTCGAGAGTTGTCCGAGCAGTGAAATCGTTATTGCTGGTGATTTCAATGTTCACAACTCGTCCTGGCTTCGCCATTCAAGCCACACAACTCCTGAAGGCCAATATGTTGAGTTATTTGCAGCGCACAATCACCTTGCGCAACTGGTGAATGAGCCGACACATATTCCATGTGTTGATGGGCACCAACAAAACATCCTTGACCTTTTCCTTACTTCACACCCTGATAAGTATGAAGTAAAGGTTCTTGCACCTCTCGGAAATTCCGATCATTGTGCCATTTCCGCCTCTTTTTCGCTCTCCTCACTTCGCAACATTTCGAAAACAGCCACGAAACGTTCAACTTTTATATACGAAAAAGGTCGTTGGGCAGAGCTCAACGAATTCTATAGGCATTTTAACTGGAAACTTTG
Source organism: Stomorhina lunata (assembly GCA_933228675.1). Taxonomy (NCBI): domain Eukaryota; kingdom Metazoa; phylum Arthropoda; class Insecta; order Diptera; family Rhiniidae; genus Stomorhina; species Stomorhina lunata. Next base: position 53,541,431 of record OW121741.1, on the reverse strand, counting down.
TTTCCTCGACAGCAATGTCAATGCCTCGGCGGAAATGGTTTCAAATGTTATTAAGCTGGGAATGAAAATGTTTATCCCAGTGAAAAATATTTCGATTAAACCAAAAGTAAAAACTTGGTTTAATCAGACGTGCAAACAAGCAGTCAGATCCCGAGAGGAAGCTTTCAGAAACTGGCGTAATAACCAAAATTCAGTTACTGATACGCAACGCAAACGTGAGAGGCGTACATGTGCCAAAGTATTAAGACGTGAAAAAGCTCTGTACGAGCAGCGTCTTCGTACTAAAATTCTTGCTGCTCCTCGGGGCAGTAAGAGTTTTTGGTCATTCGCTAAACGAGTCAAGAATAATGCTAGTTCTACAATTTCTTCTCTTTTAAGGAATGGTCAATCATTCACTGACCCGGCTGATAAAGCTAACCTTTTAGCTGAAGTATTTGCAAGTAATTCCCGCTTGCCGGAAAGCACTCAGCCTCCGCCCGAGGTCGAAAGAGTATCTGTAACTATGCCAAAGATATTCTTTCGCGCCCGTGCTGTAAAAAGGGTTTTAGCAGATCTCAACATAAACAAGTCGCCAGGGCCGGATGGTATTCCAGCACTGGTCTTGAAGCAGTGCTGTTCGACGCTTTCGCGTCCATTAGCTAACCTTTTCAGCACCTTGTACCATGCTGGTAAATTTCCTCGGTGTTGGAAGGTTGCTAATGTAACGCCAATCCCTAAAAAGGGTGAGGCTACCAACCCTGAAAATTACCGCCCAATAGCAATTTGTTCTGCACTCTCCAAAGTATTGGAGAGTATGGTAAACCACCATCTTGTTAAATATCTGGAATCTAACAACCTACTAAGCGACCGCCAGTATGGATTTCGTAGGGGACGCTCTACGGGAGACCTGCTAGCCTTCCTTTCGGAAAAATGGTGTCATTCAATACACCGTTTTGGCGAAAGTAAAGTTGTGGCTCTGGATATTTCCAAGGCGTTTGATAGAGTGTGGCACGTAGCACTTCTATCAAAACTTATTGCTTTTGGTGTCGGTAATAACTTCTCTCGATTTATATCGAGCTTTCTCAGAGATCGCACTATAAGAGTTGTTGTAGATGGGATCTCATCAAACGAGTTCAAGCTAAATTCAGGGGTACCGCAAGGCTCCGTTCTTTCTCCTACTCTGTTTCTTATCTTTATAAACGACCTTCTACGTCAAACTTCTAATCCTATCTACTCTTTTGCAGATGATAGTAACATTTGCCATTCGTATTCATTCAATCATAGACCAAACCTTTTAGAGATTGGCACTATGAGGCAAAACATGAATGAATCATTAAACCGCGATTTAGAAACAATCTCAGAATGGGGTCGTGCTAATAGAGTCGATTTTAATGCGCGGAAAACTCAGTGTTGTATGCTTACGCACAAACGCACGGCGGATCATGTTACTTCATCTGTATTAATGGGTGGTGAAAATATCGAGGAATCAGATACTCTTGATGTTCTGGGCATGAGAATTCAATGTGATGTCCGTTGGACTGATCACATTTTTCAAGTGTCGAAAGAAGCATTCAAGTGTCTCGGTTTTCTTAAACGGTGTAAGAGATACTTCACTCCATCTGATCTCCTTACTATTTACACCACCTATATTCGACCGAAAATGGAATACAACTCCCATGTATGGGCCGGTGCTTCAAAGTCTATTTTGGAGCTTCTCGACCGAGTGCAGGAGAGGGCGAAGGTACTTATTGGTGACAGTAGGGTATCCAACTCTATTGATTCACTAGAGCACCGTCGCAATGTGGGTTGTGTCACACTGTTCTATCGTTACTACTTTGGAATGTGCTCTAATGAAATAAGGGAACTTATTCCTGAAACTCGAATTTTTCTACGCAATACACGTCTGTCTGTTAGAGCTCATCCCTTTGTAGTCGATTGGCCAGTAGACAGAACAACACACTACAGAGAAAATTCTTTCTTTAGCCGTACAGTTCGTATGTGGAATTTACTTCCCGCAGAAATTTTCCCTGCCAGTTGCAATATAGGGAAGTTCAAATCAAATGTCCATAAACACTACTCCATCTATCCACCCTCCCATAACCTATTTTCCTAGTTCCAACACAATGCATTGCATAAGTAGGGGTCATCCCCTGAGTGCTGGTCCTAAATAAAAAAAAAAAAAAAAAAAAAAAAATCTCAAATGTGCTAACTGCCAAGGTACCCACAAATCTATGTCCCCAGAATGCCCAAATAGGACAACTTTTTGAAAAAAAGTAACTGGGAAAATCTTCATCATGCAAAACCGAATAACGACGAAAATCTTTTTTCCTTCGAGGAATTAAAAACTTTTATTATTCAACTTATACAAAATTTGCAAGACACGTTCTGATCAATTAAATGTTATTACAACCCTTGCGTTTAAATGTCTTGAATAACACTTCTTTGAAAATGGCTTGTGGAACGCCCGTGGCATTCGAAACAAAAAAAAAAAAAACGTTTTTTTTCAATTCATGAATAAAAATAATATGTTTTCTATGTGAAACGTGGTTAAACAACAATATTTATTTCTTATATTTCACACAAAAATATTTTTTTTTATTCATGTGTAAACGCATGAAGATGTAAAGACCAACTAGAAAAAAATCTTAAAAAATTTGGCATAAGAAATTGAAGAGTATGCGCACAAGATAGGAGTGCATGGAATTCTAAGATATGCTCGGCCTTTGACCTAAACAGGTTGTTACTATAGGCCATTCAAGTAAGTAAGTTAGTAAATGCATTAAGTGTACTTATTATATTATGGCAGGTTCTTTTTTTTAACTAATGTGATTTCTGGTGCGAACGTTTTGTAGGCAGACGAGTTCGTCTGAAATTGAGTTCGTCTGGCTTACGTTATATTACGTTGAGCTTTTTTTGTTTTCAAATTGTTTGGTTGCATATAAATTTTAATTGAAAAGCTTTTATATTTTTTCAAACAAAATTTTTGGTTTTATCAAAAAACTATTTATTACAATAATAAATAATTGTAATAAATTGGGATTCGTTGTGCAATACACTACAGTAAAACTTTTTAATTAAATGTTTGATGTCCCAACAATTTTGATAAACCTTTTTAATAAATATACGGCTGCACATGTGTCAAGCTTCAAAATAAACTTTTGTTTATTTAAATCTTTCTTTGAACCCCCTTTATAGCACTTTTGTCTTAGTCGGATGATAATCTTCGCTTTATGTTGATATTTGTTGGACACAATAATAATTCGTATTTATTCAGTCCATCAAATTATACATAATGTGTGGTTTTCGCTCTGTCTAGAATTAGGGATAATCCTCCTGATGGGATGTCCTAACTAACCATCGAAACGCGTCGACATTTTTTGGCTTTATAAAAAACTATTTATTACAATAATAAATAATTGTAATAAATTGGGATTCTTAGTGCAATACACTACAGTAAAACTTTTTAATTAAATGTTTGATGTCCCAAAAATTTTGATAAACCTTTTTAACAAAATTTTAATATCTGAATAAAAAAGGTAACTCTTTATTCAGTTTGTCAAAAATTTGAATTCAAAAAATTAAATATTGTTAAAATACATATTGTTAGATATTTTTTGGAAACTGGAAAAAAATTCTGTAAAATCTCGTATAAAAGAATATGAGGAGTTTCTTAGCACAATACAACAATGGGAAATAAAAAAGACACAACTTAAAGTTGGAATATGGAAAGTGAGACGCTTAAGGAGTTTGGACAAGAAGAAGGAAAATCTTGTTTAGGCTACCACTGGAAAGGCATTTAAGACCTCCTGATTAATTCCTTTCTAAATTAGGTATGTTAGGCCCTAATTTAGATAGAAAAATTTAATGATAACTCAAAAACTACTAGTTCGATATTATTAAAATAAAATCAGAAAAATTAAGATTTACATAGCCTTTAATTCGTTTATATATCGCGTTTCAATGGATCAATAGTATCGGAGTTATAATAAAAAAACTTAAGAAAAAAATTTATTTTTTACGTAAAAATGGCAAAAATTTTCGTTTTAAAAAAATCATGAAAAATCGAAAACGGCAAAAAACTTCCAGATTTATTATTTTATCGCATAGCGACATATAATAGCAACAATATGAGATATCGACCATAAAAATCGATTGATTTTTTATTCACAATTTAGTGAATTCGCTCATTTTCTCAAAATTTTAGTTTTTTGCTTGATATACTATAATGCGTATGCGGGTTTTCAAATGTATGAAAAAATATATTTTCCAATTTCAAGGGGTGCATGTCGGATTATTGTGAGATTTGGTGAGAAACTTCCACCCACAAAATTTTAGTCGAATTGGACAACGTTAACACGTAGCGCATAGGCCCCAAATCTGAAAAATAGCTTTTAAATCGAACAAAATTGACAAATTTTCAGTTTTGCAAAATTAAAGCTATTTATTCCCCCAAAAGTGGATTCCAGTTCTTAGTGCAAAGGCAATGGTTTTTCCAATTCACTTTGAAGTTAATGGACTTATTAAGATGAATACTTAAGCGATAATCTTTGATAAGTATTATTCTGGCCTTGGTATACAAACTATATTTTAAAAGTTCATGTTTTATGTATGCATTTTTAATGTGCATATATTTGAACCATAGCTGTATAGTGTGATTAAAATAAAAAATAAAACTACTTTTTGAATTATTTCAATTATTTGTTACTTAATATGAATAATTGTTATTCTATTTCATGAATTTTAAATTAAATTATTTGCTTGATTTATTCATTCTAAAAGAAATTAAATTAAAGTATAAATTATTCTTAATAGAAATAAATTTTTCAGAAAATTATTTGAAAATTTTTGAATTCAATATTCTTCATTCTAAACAAAAATATCAAAATTTAATATATTTGAATAATATTAGCAAGAATAATATTCGATATTTTTTTATTCAAATATTGAAAAATTTCATATTTTTCCAACAATTTTATTTCAAAAAAATTTTTTAAATATTAAATTTTTTTATTTATTTCAAACTTTTTGTCTTGATTAATTTTATTCAAACCAAAAAATGAAGAATAAAATTTATTTCATACAATATTATAGAATTTTTTGAATCTTCAAACATTTAATATAAATAAATTTATTTATTTTGAGATTTGAAAAATAAAACAAAAAATAATAATAACAAAAACTAAACTACTCTCAATACACATGAGCGTAAAGCAAAACTTCATACAAGCGAAAATTGGTTTCCGTATTAAAAAACTACGTTCCACATCCTAAGATACTTTTTTCTTAGGTATACATTAGTATAAAACTTGATTTCGTTAAACCATGGTGTTGTGTTCAATTGGCCGATACATCTTATATCCGATAGATAATCCTAGTTCCAAAACAAAGATCCATGCTAACTTTAGTCAATATATCGTGATTACGATGTACACATATTTCTATGCATTACAAACTTATGTATAAGCGAGTAAGATAATCCTATTAGTAATATAATTCTATAGTCACATCTATGGTTATATGATATGGACCAATAACGTTACAAATTTTAATAAATTCGAAGATACATATCTGTGCTAATTTTTATATTTTTCACCATCTCGAGTCGATTTAACACTCCAGCTAGGTGGGTGATATGTATGTATTTAAACTTTAAGAAAAATCTGTAAAGATTTTGATCCATATTCAACCTTAGTAGTAAAGGGTATCAAAATGAAGTAGTTTTTTTTTAATTTCACATTAAGGAATACATTACGATTTTGTCCAAAAAGTATTGGGATCTTCCGTAATTTTCGCAATCAAAATATAGGTCGCAAAAAAATTTAATGAAATTGGCTGAAATCGATCTATTATTTCGGAGAACTCACATTGGTCTGAATTCCCGGAATAGAAATTTTGACCACAAATTTGTGTATTTTGTATTTAATTTCGAAGAAATATTTATTATACAAATAAAAATCATTGCACCAAATTTCGGACCGGTTGACCAATTGCGCAATAAAAAATATAAAAAAGTTCATACAAGTTTGTATACTTGGATCTTATTTCACCTTAGTGTAAGGTATCATATGGTCGGTCTTGACCGGCACTTGTTGTTTTTACTTGTTTTATCAAAAAACTGTGATCAGCTACGAACCTTAATTTAAATTGAATCAAAATTAAGGCTCATACCTAAGACCACAAACGTTGGCACCCTAAAATGCAATACTAAAGATACACTCTCTATTCAAAATTATATAATGTTATATAATATAATATAATAAAAAATGTGTTTTGTTGGTCGTTGGAAAATATGGTCACCATAACTATAATAAATTTACTTGGATATTCAGTCAGCAGGCTGGACGAACATCGTTAAATTCAGCTAGAATGTGATTCTGAGTTGATTGGTATACTTAAAGATGGATGTAAGACTTATATTATATTGCATTAGAAATGCAGCACAAACCCAATATACCCTTTCCACCCATGGTGATGAAGGATAAAATTATTTCTATACTAAGATTAAAATATTTGTAAATTAAAATTTATGTCCGATCTTCTTAACCACTTCAAACACTAGATCGTTTACATTATTATGATTATAATCATTACACTAAAAACCATCGTCTTCACTAATTTTTTAATCTTTTTTTATTTTAAAAAATCTGTAAACGATTTTCAATAGTCAAAAAATCTTGTTTGAAATAAATTCTCCAAATATTTTATTTTGACTGTTCACAGAAAATTTTGAAATAATCAAAAAAATTAGTTTGAATTAAAATTATTCCAAAAATTTTGTTGTGAATAAAATTATTCAAGCTAAATTTTCTTAAATAAAAAAATTTTGGGAGTTTTGAAGAAATTTTAATTTTATTTACAAGCAATAAAATGAAATAAAGAAATATTTTATTTCTTTGAAAGGAATACAAATTTAAATTATTTCAATTTTTACAAAAAAATATTGATTTCATTTCAAAATTTGTATTTGAAATGTAATAATTTTAAATAATAACTTAAAATAATAAATCCAGAAAACCACATGCAAATTGTTATTTTATTTTAAACAATCTTAAATAATTCTAACTTAATTATATTCCTTGTAAGTAAACTAAAAAACAAAATAATTAAATTTTTTTCAAAATTTTATATAAAAATAATCGAAATGTACAGCTATGATTTGAACTATATTGGAAAGTCAGTGGTTAACCAAGTTCATCTCCCAAGTAAGTGGACCGATTTCGATTTGTTCTTCATGAACAATATTTGAATGTTATCTTTTATCGAACCATTTCAGAGTAGGCTCGTAACTACATGTATTCTACAAACATATTACTTAAAGAACTATTATGTGCAAAATATATTTTTAACAAGTAAGAGTGCTATGTTCGGCTATGCCGAACCATAAATACCCTTCACCAATGGTGTTACAAAAGTAAAGTACAGAGTGGAAAGAGTTTTTGGTCAATTACAAGTGTGTATGTTTCTGAAGACTGATTTAGGTGAATCCTACAAAAATACTAGTATATGTATATTGATTTTCTTCGATATATGAATAACACTTTAATTAGTGAATAACCTTGTTTTATATTGGGTCTACATTTTAAAGATTGAAATACAAACAATTTCAGAAATTGCACAACATTGTAACATTTCCCACCTTGAGAGAGGTCGTATTTAAATGCATATATCTTTAAAATTAGAGGACCGATTAAATGGTTGTTTAATGAGAATATTTAGCGGACCTATTTAGATTAGACTTTTGGCAACAACACTTACGTGAGATATGAACGACCATCATAATGTTTAAAATTCCTTTATTTAAGACATATTTCGGTATGCTGAAATCAAGTTTGATGAGCTTCTAGATGGCATACTGACATGACTTATATATATTAGATGCTAATAGTGTTCTACGAAGTACACTCCGAAAATCAAAATTACACGCCGAAATCAAAATTTGATAAGAATTAAATTTTTTTTAAAAAACTGTATTTTCCACAAAAAAAAAAAATAAATAATTTCGTCAAAAAATTGTGTTTTTTTTAAAAAGTTTTTTCAACTGTATATCAAATTTTAGGAAATCATTTAACGCAGCACACTATTGAATTTCATCAAAATCGGTAGATCAATAACTGAGATATCGCCAAAGCAAAAGTTATCGATGTACGCAAATTGACAAATTAAAAAAAAAAATAAAAAAAAAATTTAAAAAAAACAGTATTTAAAAAAACAAGCTTTTAAATTTTATCAAAATCGGTCTATTCCATAAACACCAGAGATATCGCCAAAATTTAATATTCGATGATAATTTAAAAAAATATTTTTGAATAAAACTATTTAAAAACAAGTAAGAGTGGTATATTCGGCTTTGCCGAATCTTGGATACCCTTCACCAATGGTGTTCCAAAAGTAAAGTACAAAATCTTAAGAATATATTGATAATTATATACAGCGCTATGTATAACCAAAAGTTAGAAACTGTTTATAAACTGTAGCCAAGTAGCTGCCAACTAGAATACAGATTTGCCTTAGCAGCTTCTTGGCATAATGTTTATTTATAACGATTTATAACTGTCTGCTAACTTTGAAAAAATCAACTCTAAAAATTAATGATGCCACTACTAAAACTACTGTCTTTTCTTGTATCAACCCTGATTTTAACGTTTAATAATATGTTTTTTCCCTCTATATTAAAAAAGAAGAACAAATTAAAAAAATTTGTTTAAAATGGAAGAAGAATTAAATAAAAAAATGGAAAAATTAACAAAAAGATCGGTGAATTGGCAACAGGAGGAAAAGGTAAGTTATTAATGTTATTATTGACAATATTAAATAAAATCAAATGTCTTTTTAGGATTTGCTTTCTCAGATCGCTCTGGACAAATTGGACGTTATAGAAGATGCCAAAATAGACACAAACACTAATAGGAAAAAGAAGGATGCCTGGAACAATATACATGCCCTATTCCACTAGTTTTTATTTTTTTAATTTAAGGCACAATTCAATTTATATTTTTCCTTCGTTTTCAAAAAATTTACAATAAACAGCTGTTTGACAGAAGATAGCAAGTATTTGGCAACTTGCCAACAAGTGTTTAGCAGTTTGTTATCAGTAGTTTGTTTGTCAATTATAGTTAAACTGTATGATAACTTAATGCTAATTTTTAGTTATACATAACGCTGATAGTTTCTGATTACTGACTTAGTTGAGCCCCAAACAAATGCGTCATATGTATATTAATTTTCTTTTGTTCATACTAAATGTAATTCCTAGCAATATTTGGTTATACTAGTATTATATTCAAAGAATCTTTAAAATTAAGAGTCGGAAAACGAAAAGCTTTTCGGTGGCGTCATCATCTAGAATAGTTTTGGACCCAAAGGTTAGGTTGGGCAGGTGGCTGATGTCTAAGGCAGCCTTACTCAGCCTTTGCACTCAGGAGCCGAGTACTAATCGGCTTTTTAACATATATTCACAGACATAACACGAACTGTAATCAAATTCCAAAAAGTGAGAAAGGAAAACAATAATATTTTACGTAGTCTCTTTGCTGCTTTCAACGAAGGAGGTTGATGTCGCTCAGATTTCTTAAATACAACAACAAACACACACGAAATTATTCAGCCTGCATTGCCAATGCAAAAATTTCTGTGTATTCATATCATTGTTTTACTTTTAACGCATTTTTTGTTCGATTTACATTTCATCGGTAATGCTGCATAAGGAAGTGATATGTGTCTTTTTTACGAACATTTAATAAAGTTCGATAGACCAGATAAATCATGCAGAAAAGATGCTTCAAAATGTAGATGCCCTTAGATTTGCAAAAGCACATCGATATGATGAAGATTAAGTATTATGGCATGCAACCCAAAAACACAGTGCCCAGTGAGGGTTGTGTACTTTAATTCATACGAATTATCCAACAATTAAAGGTTAATGATTAGTTATGTAAATGATTAGTTATGTAAAACTCGGACGGACGCGAAATCGATTCTCCTGCCGATTCTGAGTCGATCGGTTCAATTTGAATGGTATTCATAATCAGATTTGTGGAGTTTATATATCAGATTTTAGGAAATCCTACCACAAAGAACGCTGTCAAATTTCATCAAAATCGGTCTATAAACACCTGAGATATCGCTGAAACAATACTTACAAAATGTAAACAAAATTTCTTAGACACGTACTATGGGCAATTTGCTGTACATCACAAGTAGTGTTTTGGCGATATCTCAGTTGTTTATGGACCGCTTTTGATAAAATTTAATAATGTGCTTGGTGGAAGAATTTCCTAAAATCTGAGGATGGTTTTTCCTATTTCTGCATTTAATTTTTTGAACAAACATTCTTTAACGCGTACTTTGGGCAATTTGCGATACATCAAATTTAGTGTTTTGGCGGTATCTCAGTTGTTTATGGACCGATTTTGATAAAATTTTACAGAGTGCTTTGGGAAACTATTTCCTACAATCTGATATATAACATAATATCACATGTACACCAGGAGTATCTTTTTTCTCTTGTTATTTAAAAGTGTGTTTCAATCAAAAATTTTAAAATTTTCGTCTAATTTTTGGTATTTTTTCGATATTTTCGGTGTTTATAAACCGATTTTAATGAAATTTAATAGCGTTCATTGCGGGAGAATTTCCTAAAATCTGGTGTATAATTTATGTAGGTCCATCCTCCAGGGGCTTCAGAAACTTGATTTCAACAGACAGACATACAGACGGACGGACAGACAGACGGACATCGCTTAATCGATTCTCCTCCCGATTCTGAGTCGATCGGTATAATTTTTATGGGGTCTACGATAATACCCTTTCACCTATTGGTGAAGGGTATAAAAAAAAATTTTAAATTCGTCATCGAAGTTTAGTATTTTAGCCATATCTCCTGTGTTTATGGACCGATTTTAATGAAATTAAATAGGGAAATTTTCTAAAATCTGGTGTATAATTCACCCATTGGTGAAGGGTATAAAAACATATTAGGCTGTCAATTTGACTGAAATATTTTTTGTGTAAATCCTAGAAAGATAACCTTCATTTCCATCAATTCATCAAATATTACCACAATTCAATACAAATATTACCACAAAAGTTTAATCGTATTTTATTAAAAAATGTTATCTTGATTTTATTCTCTTGGCGATATCTTTATTGTAATGATGTTATATCAGGACTGTACTGAGATGTATTTAATGATAGTTCTGAAAAGATTACCTACACTTTGATATATAATATTTTAATATCAAACATATAATGTTTTCACAATGTTCTAATGTCAGACCCCAAATTCATTTGTGTAGCTCCCGGAGGGAGTACTGACCAGACTTCTGCAATGAAACATTCTTAATCTCAAATCACAGTAAAATTCTTAAATGGTGTCGATCAGTGCAAAAGAAAAATAGAAAAGAAAGAGAAACGAATGAGTATTGCAAAATCAAGTTTGGTGTTACAACTCAATTCGAATAAAGAAAAATGAGAAGAGAATCAAAACATTGTTTGTTTCATTTACAACGTGTGTTTTTTTCTTTCATGTACATTAAGAGAGTAACACTAAAAATTCTAAAAACAATCTAAGTAAATGAATGACAGTTGCACATTCCCTTCTTTAAGTGATTAACTGCTATTTAAAAAACATTTTTTTGTGAAAGAAGTGATTGATTAATTGATTTTTTTTTTTTGTGAAAGAAGTAAAAAATTAAGAGGTTAGTATACATATATTTTTAATTTTCTGTATTTGCATAATAATAATAATATTTTGTATTTACCATAAAAATGGTAAATTTTGAAAATTTCCAATAAAAATGGTAATATTCGAAAATTTTCCGTAAAAATGGTTAATTTTGAAAATTTCACATAAAAATGGTCAATTTTGAAAATTTGCCATAAAAATAATAAATTTTGAAAATTTCCGATAAAAATGTTAAATTTTGAAAATTTCCGATAAAAAATAGTAAATTTTGAAAATTTTCCATAAAAATGGTAAATTTTGAAAATTTGCAATAAAAAAAGGGAAATTTTGAAAATTTCCGATTAAAATGGTCAATTTTGAAAATTTGCCATAAAAATTTTGAAAATATCCGATAAAAATATAAATTTTGAAAATTTCCCATAAAAATGGTAAATTTTAAAAATTTCCCATAAAAATGGTAAATTTTGAAAATTTCCCATAAAAATGGTAAATTTTGAAAATTTCACATAAAAAAGGGAAATTTTGAAAATTTCCGATTAAAATGGTCAATTTTGAAAATTTGCCATAAAAATGGTAAATTTTGAAAATTTCACATAAAAATGGTCAATTTTGAAAATTTCCCATAAAAGTAGGAAATTTTATAAATAAGAATGGGAAATTTTAATATTTTCCCAGTTTTATGGGAAATTTCTAAAATTTTCTCATATTAATGCGAAAATTCTAAAATTTACCGTAAAAATAGGAAATTTTAAAAATATCCCTTAAAAATAGGAAATTTTAAAATTTTTCCATAAAAATGGAAAAATTGGAAAACTTAAAATTTTCCTTTTTAAAATATCTGTTTTTTAGGATATTTTAAAAATTTCCCATTTTTATTAGAAATTTTAAATTTTTTTCCCATTTCTATGGGAAATTTTCCTTTTTATTCGAAATTTCAAAAATTTTATTTTTAAAAATTTCCTATTTTTGTAAGAAGTTTTAAAAGTTTAAATTTTTGTAAGAAGGTTTCAAAATTTTCAATGTTTATGGGAAATTTCCAAAATTTCCCATTTGTATAGGATATTTTAAAAATTTCCCTTTTTGATGGGAAATTTTTAAATTTTCCTATTTTTATGGAAAATTTTCAAAATTTCCGATTTTATATAAAAAATAAAATTCCTGCTCTAAAAAATCAATTTTAAAAGATATCGCTCAGAAATTGCTTAAAAAATTTAATCACAAAATAAAAAGCAGTCATTGCTTGATATAATATTAAATCAAAATAACTGTCACATATTGATTGATATAATAAAACTCAAAGTCTAATAATTTGCAATATACACAAATATAAATAAAAAGTATATTTTATTTTATTATAACTTTAAAAATTAGTAAAGAATTAATTAATTTTAGTTTTTTTAAGAACTTTTAAGTTAAATTAAAAGAACTTTTAAGTTAAATAAAAAATAAAAATAAGAAAGTAAACATTAATTTTATTTTTTTTTTTCATTTTAACAAATGAACTCGAATGATTCGTGTTAATTCGATATTTTATGAAACAAAACTGTGATTGCTGAAATTGTTTGTTGTCGTGTCGAGTTTTTTACTCTCAACAGTTCTCTACAGTTCTCTTGTGTGTTTTTTTAATTTTGTGTCTTTTTTGTTTCTACACGAATTTGATTCGCGTGAACAAAAACGAATAAAAAGTTGAATCTAAAAAAAAGCGAATGTGTTGAAAAGCTTTTCAAATGTTTTGATGCAGAACTCTGGTACTGACATGAAAATGTTTATCATGTTTTAGAATTTAAATAAACACCGGAGATATCACTAAAACAAAAACTATATTTTTTGCAGAAATGCATTTACTCAGCACGCTACAAAATTTAATCAAAATCGGTTAATAATCTCAGGTGCTAATGGATCGCCAAAATACCAAATAAGGACGTACTTCCTCAATACACACTATTAAATTTCATTAAAATCTGTCCGTAAGCACCTGAGCAATTGCAAAAAAATCAAATAAAGTTTTCTCAAAAATTTTGAATTTGGCAATTTGCAATACATAGATTTTACTGTTTTAACCATATCTTAGGTGTTGATTGACCATTATTTATGAAATTCAATAGCGTGCTTTGCGGGAGAATTTTCTAAAGTTTAATATATAGCTTATGTGGTCCCATCGTAAAAGAAAATGGTTTTTTATATTTTTCAATTGTACTTTTTAAGCAAATGAGCACGTTCGACAATTTGGGGAACATCAAATGTAGTGTTTTTGCGATATTTCAGGTGTTTATTTTGATGAAATTTAACAGAGTAATTTGCGGGAGGATTTCATATAATATGATAAATAATTTATGAAGGCTAGTTAATTATAAGTCTGGTTTTTCTTTTCTTTTTGAATTGTACTTTTCGATAAAAAAAATGTTATATGTCGCACATAAATTTTGGTATTTTGGCGATATCTCAGGTGTTTTCAACCGATTTTGATGAAATTTAAAGCGTGCTGCGTAGGACAATTTCATAAAATCTGATGTACTATTTATGTCGATACACTCTCTAGCAGCACATCGCTTAGTCGATTCTCCTGCCGATTCTGAGTCGATCGGTAAAAATTTTGCGACAAATAATGAAAAAATTACAAACTGAATGACAAACTTATAATACCCTTTCACCTATTGGTGAAGGGTATAAAAATAATTGTTTGGCAAAGTCCAGATTCTAATAGTAACCTTTTTTGTTATAAAATATGTAAAAGCGCATTAAAGCTTTTTATTATAATTTATTTTAAAAAATATATATTTTCTAAATAATCATTCATAATTTTCATAGTTAAAATTTTAAGAAAATAAAATTGTAAACGATTGATTTCTTCTGATAGTTTGTTTTTTGACTCAAAGAACGTATGAAATTCACATAAAAAACTATAAATTTGTAAAAGCTTTTAAAAATTGTTTAGCTCTTACGGTTTTTACTCAATCAGAACTGACATTCTTAATACAAGAACGAAAACTGAATTTTTCTACTCCTATGACAAACGATTTGGAAAAAAAACTAATTATACAAACGGGCCATAGTCCAAAAATATAAAATTTATTTTAATAATTGTGGAACTTTTGAATGACTGGAGATATTTGAATAAAATTTGGCATGGTGCATTGGAGTTTATTTGCAAAAGCACAGATCCACGAGGGATTGATTTTTACCTATTTTTAAAGCTAATCTGACGGATGCATCTGAGGTCCTAAAATTTCTTAAAAATATTCTTTAAATTTTTAATAAAATTTTGAATAATTTTTATGCAAGTTTAAAAAATTATATAGAATTTATTGCAGTTTTTCCCAAAAGATGGCTATATTTTTTAATTTATAAACAAACTAGCTTTAGAACCCGCTACTTCGTTAGCGATACAATTTGAATTGACAAAGTTACAATTAAAAAGTTACAAAATTTAATAAAAAAATTTTTTCATCGATAAACAAGATTTCGAAATTAAATTAAATATTTATTAATTCTTAAGATACATATAGCACAAAATAATTACCTACCCTCTATTGGCGCCATTTTCTAAAAAGTACTAAACACGCCTCCCTTATTTTCGTAGATGACCCAATGATGATTGCTAACCCAATTTAAATCTTGTTCTTGTCGCTTTTGATTTTGAATATTTTACAAAAGTTTCCTTTTTTACCCCTGTTCAGACAAATTAAAAAAATACCGAATATGTGTCCTGATATTTTTATTGCTGATCTTAACTTCATTTATGTTAAGGAGGTATAACACTGGGTGTTTTTTTTAGAGGTATAGAACTTCGAATTGAAATAAAACACAAGAAAATCGTTTTAATGTCCATCAATTTGGCTTTATTGGAAGGATAATTTTATGCCATTAATGTTTAAATATGATTTCGGGCATGTGGCCGCCGCGGCTGGCTCGAATAAAGCCAATTCTACAGGTCCAATTTTCAACTACTTTTTCGAGCATATGGGGCCGTATGTTGGCAATAACGCCACGAATGTTGGCTTCCAAGTCCCCTAACGTTTCTGGTTTGTTGGCGTAGACGAGCGACTTCACATATCCCCAAAGAAAATAATCCAGTGGTGTGAAATCGCACGATCTTGGTGGCCAATTGACAGGTCCATTTCGCGAAATTATGCGCTCATCGAATGTTTCCTTCAATAAATCAATTGTGACGTGCGCTGTGTGGCATGTAGCGCCGTCTTGTTGGAACCACAACTCATCCACATTCATGCCATCCAATTGGGGAACAAAATAGTCGGTTATCATGGCTCTATACCGGTCTCCATTTATGGTAACTGACACTCCAGCATTATTTCGGAAGAAGTATGGCCCAATGACTCCACCAGCCCATAGAGCACACCAAACAGTCAGTTTTTGTGGATGTAATGGCGTTTCAAGGGTCTCATGTGGATTCTCTTCACTATAAATGCAGCAATTTTGCTTGTTGACGTAGCCATTCAACCAAAAATGAGCCTCATCACTGAACAAAATTTTGCGATGAAAATCAGCATCGAGATCAATCTCATTTTCGGCCCATACACCAAAATCACGACGTATTGCATGGTCTCGCGGCTTTAATTCTTGCACAAGCTGGATCTTGTAAGGTCGCAAGCCAAGATCTTTGCGCAAAATCTTCCATAAAGTTGATGGACAAAGCTCCAATTGCTGTGCACGGTGGCGAATCGATTCATTCGGTTCCTCTTCAACACTTTGCTCTACAGCGGCAATTGTTTCTTTGGTGCGCACTGTTCGACGTCGCTGCGGATGCGTATTATCACATAGAGTAAACGTAATGCGAAAACGATCCATGGTTAACCGAATTAATTGCTCTGATGGACGATTATGTCGACCATAAAATGGACGGAGCTTGCGGTAAACTGAACCATTATTTTCGAAATAAATTTGCACGATTTGCAAGCGTTGTTCTTTTGTCAACCTGTTCATGATGAAATGGCAAACCAAACTAAATATTAATCACTTGACAGCTGACAAAGTGGCCGCCAGTTAAAAAAGTGATGCCAACTTAAAGTTCTGTACCTCAATAAAAAACACCCGATATTACCGATTTTTCTGTACCAAAACCTGTCACATATTTCTTCAATGTCAATCGAACAGTCCATAAATTATTGAAGTGCTGATCTTAGACCATTTCAGTGTTTGTTTCTATCCTTTAGGTTAAGAAGATATAATGTCATCGATTTTTCCTTTTTTACCCCTTTGATTGAAAAAAGTACCAAACACTTATTTTAATTTCTTTCAATTTGAATTAGCTTAAATTAATATTTTCCCGTTTTCACCCTTTTGAAACCCATTTATCGTAAAAGTACCAAGCACATGTTCAATATTTTTTAATACTTATTGATTGTGGCATAAAGTGAGTCTTAATGTTTATAAATTCAAAAGATCCGTATGGGTTAAAAAAAAGTACCAAAACATAGTTGTTACCCTTTTTGCCCTTATTAGTGCCATTTCCAAAAAAAGTACATAACACATGTCCCCTTATTTTTCTAGCCGATTATATGATTTCTCCATTTTCTGGCCTGTTTTACCCATAAGCGGCCAAATTTACCAAACCCGTGTCCTTTAATTTTTAGTGCTGATCATAGACCAATTTAATTTTTGTTTCTATCACTTTTGATTTAGAAGGTATTACGTTATCGATTTTCCCCCCTTTTTACTCCAAAAATTAAAAAAAAAGAATCAATCGCGTGTCTTACACTTCTTTAATGTGAATAGGTCCGTCTGTAAATTATACCTCTGGCTTGATTTGTTAAAATGATATTCATAGTTAAAAAACAAAAAACCCTTTAATATTTACCCGTTTTTACTTTTTTGTGCCTCATTTATCGTAAAAGTGCCAAGCATGTTGTTAATTTTTTTAGTCCTTATCAATTGTGATGTAAATTAAGTATTTATGCTTATTAGTTGAAAAGATACGTATAGGGTTAAAAAAGTACCAAAATAAAGTTTTTACCCATTTTCTCCCTTATTAGTTTCATTTCCAAAAAAGTACTAAACACGTATCTCCTTTTTTGCAAGACGATCCAAATCCAATTTCAACTTTGTTTCTAACGATGTAAATTTCGGAGATATGATGTTACTAATTTATCCATTTTCTGTTTCTGTTTAACCACTAAGCGGCCGGTCCCTTAATTTTTAGTGCTGACTCCAGGCCAATTTAAAAAAACATACAATTGAATATTTTCCCGATTTAATCTTTTTTTACCTCATTTATCGTAAAAGTACCAAATACGTGTCTAATAATTCTTTATTTTTTATTACTTATCGATTGTGACGTCAACTATGTTTATTGTTTCAAAAAATACGTATGGTTTCAAAAAAGTACCAAAACATAGTTTTTACCCTTTTTTATCCTTATTAGTGCCATATTCAAAAAAGTACCAAACACGTGTCCCCTTATTTTAATAGCCGATTCAAATCCAATTTCAACTTTGTTTCTATTAATTTAGGTTTCGGAGATATGATGTTACTAATTTCTCCCTTTTCTACCATGTTTTGCCCGCTAGGAGGCCGATTTTAAAAAAAGTACCGAACACGTGTCCCTTAATTTTTAGTGCGAATCTCAAACCAATTTAATCTTCGCTTCTATCGCTTTTGGTTAAGGAGATATAATGTTACCGATTTTTACCTTTTTTTAAAAAAGTACCAAATACATATTTCATATTTTGTACTTGGCAATCGACCTCCCTAAAAATTTTATTTCTAGCTTTATTGGTTCAAGTAAAATACAAAGGAAAATGAACCTACCCTAAATTTTTTTCCCCTTTTTGAACCCTGAATCAAAAAGGTACCAAACACGTGTCTAATATTTTTTTCTTATTTACCGACTCCGTTTTGAATGTTGTTACTATGTTGATTGGTTCAAAAAATACACATGGGTTAAAAAAAGTACCAACATTTTATTTTTACCCTTTTTACACCCTATTTGTCCCATCTGCTAAAAAGTACCAAACACGTGTCTACTTATTTTTGTAGCTGATCCCAACGCAATTTTTTTGGTCCTATGACGTTTACTTCCGGAGATACAGCATTACTAATTTTTCCGTTTTTCCCCCCTTAGAGGCCGAATGGATGTATACTTCGAAAAAGGTACCCGCTTTCAAAATTTCAGCTCTCTAGCTTTAGCCGTTTGGGCTGGGCGATGATGAGTCAGTCAGTCACGTTAGAGTTTTATATATATTGATATTTTCTTAAGAAGCATAAAAAGCTTTTTAGAGTTTTTAACAGAAAACATAATGAGAATGCGTATAAAATAAATTTTTGTTCAACTGGACTTTTGTTCCTTGTATATTCCCTCTCCAGAAAAGGTCAATTTGTAAAAAACAAATAGTTTAAAAAAATCTCAAATATTAAAAAAATTACACTAAGTCAATAAAGTCTGCGTTCACAACACAAACATTTTTTACTGACACAAAATACTATAATAACTATGAAATTAAAACAAATGTTTTTTAACGTACTTATTGCTAACACTCTTTTGTTAAAAAAATGGGAATTAAATACCGGATTGTTCCCTTCTCTTGTTTAATAACGCGACTTGAGTCTGGCAACTCTTGAGTATAGGAACCATAAAGTCTGCGTTCACTTGTTTTGTTTTAACAGTACCGTTACTTTTTAAAGATTTTTTTCTTGTTTTTGCTTGTTTTTTTCTTGTCTTTTGTGTTACAATTGATCTTTTAGTGAGATTATTTGCTCATTATTATTTAAAACTAAAAACAATTTTAAGACATGGAAAACAAAGGTAAAGAAATTAGTGTTTCAGAGAGAAAAATAATTAAATTGTGGAAAGAAGGAAAAAGTTTTCGAAAAATTGGCCAAACTGTTGGGAGAACATATTCGTCTGTCGTGATAAACAATTTCAAAGAAACGGGAGTTTTAACATCAAAACCGCGGCCTGGTCGTCCAAAAATTTTATCAGCACGGGAAGAGCGCAAAATTATTAATATAGCGAAGGTAAATCCTCGAATTACATCTTCGAAAATTGTGTAAAATGTAAGCCAGTCATTCCAAAATAGTATTTGCCATGAAACTGCTAGAAAAGTTCTACGAAAAGCTGGCTATCATGGCAGAGTTGCGAGACGAAAGCCATTCATACCTGTTGTTAACAGAAAGATGCGCATTGAATTTGCCCACAATTACATAAATAAGCCGCCAGAGTTTTGGAGACAGGTTTTATTTTCAGACGAAAGTAAGTTTTGCATATTTGGGATAAAAGGCCGTCAAATTGTGTGGCGAAAGTCAGGAACCGCGCTCGATAAACAAAATCTGGTTGATACAGTTAAACACGGTGGTGGTGGAGTTATGGTATGGGGATGCATGGCGGCTTCGGGAGTAGGCCAACTTGAATTTATTTAGTCCACCGTGGATAAATATGCATACCTAAATATATTGAAAAATAATTTAAAACAAAGTGCGGCAAAACTCAACCTACCATCTACGTTTTGGTTCCAACAAGATGACGACCCAAAGCACACCGCGGGGGTCGTTCGACTTTGGCTTCTGTATAATGCTCCAAAACAGCTTAAGACACCCCCCCAATCTCTAGATCTCAATCCTATTGAGCATTTGTGGGATTTACTAGAGAGAAAAATTCGCCAGCATGTAATTACAAGCAAAGAGACATTGCGAAATGTTATACGGGAAGAGTGGGAGAAAATAAGTGCTGAGAAAACAGAAAAGTTTTTGAATTCCATGCCAAACAGATTATACGAAGTCCTAAAACAACGTGGCTATCCAACAAAATATTAAATTTAAGATTCAAACAGTTTTATCAAATTTTTCTTTATTTATTTTATCAGTGAACGCAGACTTTTTGGTACCTATATTTTCTTATTGTGATATTTATGATACTTCATTTTAAAAATGAATTAATTTTTTGGTTTGTGTTTTTTACTTATTTTAAGAAAATGGTGTAAATAAAAAATTTATGAAAAAAAATTTATTTAAATTTAATACTTAATGTGAGCTTTTATATATTTTCTAAAAATACATTAGGTGAACGCAGACTTTATTGACTAAGTGTATGTATATTTATTTCCAGAGATATTTGTTATTGATTGGAAAAGTTTTTTGTGAAACGCGTTGCAAATAGTTTCATTGTTGCCATTATATAAAAACGATTTTTCCTGGTCTATTGTTTTTAGATCTTATTGATCTGCATAACTACAAAATTTTGTTGTGATACCTTTTTCCATGTTATATCTACAGAATATGTTTATTTTAATCCTTTTTTTAACCCCCTTAATAGCACTTTTGTCTTAGTCGCCAAAAAAGCGATAAATGTTTGTGTGTTTTTGATTCGAAAAGGAAAAGGTAATTTTCCAACAGGACAATGACCTCAAAAACATCGAAAAACTAACACATAAATAGTTCAATGACAACGGGTAAACATTTCTTGACTGGCGGCCACAATCACCCGATCTTAACCCCATCGTGCAGCTCTGTGGCGTTCTAAAAATGGGTGTTGTTGGAACCCCTCGTAACTTAGATAAACTGAGGACACTTGTGGTGGAAGCTTGGAAAGGCAATGCTCCAAGTGATAGTAAACATTTAGTTGATCGTATGCCGCGTCGTATATAAGCCGTTATTTCTGCAAATAAAGGCTATACAAAATATTTAATTCAATTATAGTTGTTAACACGAGTCCAATATACAATAATGCCAAATATCAGAGAAATTGAACCAACAGCTTTGTTGTTACACTCATATTTGTAAACAATTTAAAAATATTGGGACAGCAATTTGAGTGACTGTATATTATTATTTTTGTAGGACTCACCTAAATCAGTCTTCAGAAACATACATACTAGTAATTGATCAAAAACTCTTTCCATTCTATATTTTACTTTTGGAACACCATTGGTGAAGGGTATCTAAGGTTCAGCATAGCCGAATATAGCACTCTTACTTGTTTTTGTTTGCCTTTAGTTTCGAAATTGTAGCGATCCTAACGGTAAAATATTCAAAAATGGATCTATACACAAAATTATAGTTCTTTGCAGCTTTTGCCGTTTGGGTATTCAGTTATTTACTCTAAAAGACTTATTTAATTTTAACCTCTTCTTTTGCATCCTTTTGAAGGCATCCTTGTTGACATTTATTATAACAAGTATACCGCCTAATGTTGTTTGCTACCAAATTAAGTTTATTTATTTTACTTTTTTACTAAGACATGAAATGTTGGGTTATAAAATTGATTTGCTGGCGGTACAAGAAGCAAGATGGACAGGTCAAGGGGCAGTTCGGAACGAAAATACTGTGTTTCTTTGCTCAGGTCGCCCAGAGGGAGATGAGCATTTAGGGTGTGGGCTTTCTGATGACTAAAAGAATAGGTAAAACCATGATAGCATGGTATCCTACCAATGAGAGGCTAATGGCAATAAAACTTAAGACTAAAGCTCGTAATATGATAATTATAATATCTACGGTCCTACTAAAATCCAATCTAAAAACGACAAAGACGATTTTTTTTATCAAGGAGAAGTAACACTCAGGCAAATACTGCCTATACAATTGTATATAGAGTGTATAAATTAATTTTGATGATTTAGTAGGGGTTAGTCCGTGCCAATAAAACGCTCTTTTACTTTCCTTTTCACAAATTTTTATTATAATCGAGTAATCTCAAATGTTTTAATATAACACTGTCTTCAATTAGTTCTAAGGTTTATTTTATTAAAAATTTTAAATCGTTTTAACTTTTCCACTATGTGGAATTTTTCCTTTTTCTACTATGTAGAACTTTTCAGTTAGATTTAATTTTAAGATTATACTTATATTAAATTTTTAAATATTTTGAATTAATACTTTTATTAATTTCTAGTTTTATCCTGTATTTTTATATTTAATTTTTCCACTATGTAGAGTTTGTTTTATTATAATTTATTTTATATTTAAATTAAATTTTTAAATGCTTATTAATTACACAACAGTGTTATGAATTATATCATATTTTTATTAAGAATTGTCACTTCTTAAAAATTAATATTTCACTTCTGATTTAAATATTGTTTCTTTTACAAACTTCTTTACACGGGCGTAATTTGAAACGGACTGACTTAAATTTTTAATGAATGGAAAAATATCACTAAAAATGTGATAGTAAAACAACAAAGGATAGTAAACAAATATCAAGCAAAAGGGAGATCAATGAAAAAGAATATCAATGAAAATATTTTGCATAGTAACAATTAAGAATGTTAATTTTAAATAGCAATAAACAAGTAATAAAAACATGAATGAAAGGAAGAGTAGCAACAAAGTAATAAAATAAAAATCAATTCGTTAACCCTATCGTTAACTACTCCCCCTTTTAAGATTCAGACGTCCACGTCTGAAATATTGGAAAAATTATAAGGAGTGAAAAAACTGGATTTTGATAAAAACTCTGAAATAAGGATTTCGAAATTCTTTTACAAATACTCATATGCGTAACATAAATTAAATATCATAAAATAAATAAATAAACAATTTCGTTTGTCATTGCTATTGGAGTTTATTTCCAACTAGAAAATTTTCAGGTTGCAGCGAGAAATTTAATGTTGTCTTTATGAACAATTCGGTCGTCAATTTTAAGTGTTGTTCCTAAGTCTTCCTGGACTATTCTTTCATTGAAGACCTTGCTAAATTTGTTACCTAAACGCTTATTGGTTTTTACATAGACCTTGTCGCCGGGATTATATGTTCTTATAACTGTATTTCTATTATGGTAGTCTAAGTCGGATTTCTGTTTAGCTGTAATTCTTAATTGGATCGTTTCTTTTAAGTCCTCTGGTATGGTTTTAATTATGTCAATTGGTCTCATACTAACAGTGGAGTGAACTGTCCTATTATATTTAGATGTGGCAAGGAGAATAAGGTCTAGTGGGTCGCTGGAGATGTCATCTAATTTAAGACATCTTGCAATTTCCGTTAACGTACTGTGGAAACGTTCCACCTGTCCATTGGATGTACTATGAAGGGGTGGAATTGCATAGATGTCAGCCCCAAAATTGTTCTTTATGAGTGTTCTAACTGTCTCGGAATTAAAAGACTTTTCGTTGTCACATACTATCACCCTTGTGTTTCCAAAAAGGTTTAACGTTTCCAGAAGCGCTGGTTTTACATCAATGATAGCCCTCGAAGCAATAGGTTTAACAACAGCAAACTTTGAAAATTTGTCTAAGCAAGTCAGAAAGAAAAGTTTGTTCGTATTATAAATATCAACGTGGAGTATTTCCCCTACAGAAGACGGTATTGGAGTTTCAGCGATTTGCTGCTTCTGTGGGTGCCTGGAGTATTTTGCTTCTCGACATGTTTTACAAGTGGCTATGATGTTTTTTAATTGTTTTTTTATATTAGGAAAGTAGTAATCTTGAAGGACTTGGTTAATATTTTCTCTGAGGGATCGATGGGCTCTGCTATGCTCACTGTTAAGTATTTCTAACTGATCACTCGGGTTAAAAACGTCAGTAACGAATTTTTTAGTATAACGGAATTTGACTGAAGGGTAATTGGATATTAAGAAATGTTGTATTTGAGCTAAACAGTGTAATTCGCAATGTATTGCATTTACAACACGAGGGTTAATTGAGGTATGAATCGATTCTAAAAGGTCTTCAGTAGTTCTATATGAAATTCGGTAGCGGATACGATTTCTAAATATTATCTTTGTTTCCTTCTTTACGAAATTTTCTTGGACAAGGATAATTTGGTTTTTAAAGCAATTAACGGGATTTTCAACGGTGGGTATAACTTCGGTAAGAGAAATCTCACTAGCGCAGGCTTGAATAGAATCCGATGATGTTGAGTCTGTTGCCATATTCAAAAATTGCCTAGATAAAGCGTCTGCGACCACGTTATCCCGGCCTGGCTTGTAGAAGAATGTTGGGGAATATTCCTCTATAAATGCTTTCCAGCGCTTTATTTTCGAATTTGGATTTCTGTCGGAAACGGAAAAAGTCAATGGCTGATGATCTGTAAAAATATTTATGTTCTTTGTGCCATAGAGGTAGTGCCTAAGTGACTTAAGTGCCCACACGATGGCCAACAGTTCTCTTTCATTGGTGGCGTAGTTCTCTTCTGCTGGAGACAAGGTCCTTGAAATCATGGTAATAGGACGTCCGCCTTGGGAAAGGACTGCACCAATTGCGTGGGAGGATGCGTCCGTCGTAAGGTCGAAAGGTTTTTCGAAGTTTGGGTATAGAAGAAGAACGTCCTCGGAGGCAAGCAGTTTCTTCAACTTTTCAAAAGCGGTCAAAGCTTCGTTATCTAATTCAATTTTAACAAACTTAGATTGACGAGTGCCTACATGTCCATTCTCCCCACGTAAGTACTTAGTTAATGGCTTCGCAATGGAAGCATAATCTTTCACGAATCGCCTATAGTAACCTGCGAGCCCTAGAAACGACCTAAGGCCTCTCAAAGTAGAGGGAGTTTCATAATTAACTATAGCTTCAATTTTACTTGGACACGTTTTAATGCCTTTAGTCGATACAATAAATCCGAGATATTCCACGGAAGTCTGGAAAAACTTAGATTTTTCTAACGACACGCGCATGTTAGCATTGAGAAGTTTTTTCAAAATTTTGTTTATATCATACATATGACTCCGCTCAGAGTCGGAGAATATGATGATGTCATCAATATAGACGTGACAACACTTTCCTATATCCTCCCTCAAAATATCATCGATAGCGCGTTGGAAAATGCTCGGCGCATTTTTTAAACCGAACGGCAAGCGACAAAACTCGTACTTGCCATTATTCATACTGAAAGCTGTTTTTTCTCTATCACTCTCAACCAAGTTGATTTGGTGAAAGCCACTTTTTAAGTCTAGAGTTGTGAAAAACTTCGCTTTTCCGAGATTTGCCATAATAACAGAGGGATCAGGGATAGGGTATTTGTCGCAAATGGTCTTTGAATTCAATTTCGTAAAATCGAATACAAGACGTTTATTAGGTCTACCGCATTCGTCCAATCCCTTTTTGTCCACTACCCAAACCGGGCTGTTATAGGGAGAACGTGATGGTCTTATTATGCCGTCTTTTAGAAGTTGTTCTACCTCTTTGTTGACAAAATCGATCATTGAGATTGGGTACGACTGGTATCGGGAGTAAATGGGTTCTTCGTCTTTCGTTCTTATTGTGGCAGAGATATTGGTGTTATACGGTAGAGCTTCATTTGGTTTCGCAAATACCGCAGCATTTTCTTGGATTATATCGTACAACTCTGCTTCCATATTCTTTGGGATTGTTTCTAATACCAAGTTATTGATTGCATCTAAATTCAAATACTTTAGGCTTTCATGTCCCCCTTCGAAAAACATAACATTATTACCGGTATCGATTACACCATTTATTCCTTTAATGAAGTTAAAGCCCAGTATACCATCGAATAACGGCAAATTTTCTAGTAAATAGAAAGTTTCGGTCTTGTTAAATACATTTACTAAAGTTGCCTGATCAATTTTGCTAGCGCCATGAACAGACTTAACAAAGAAAGGCCTGGAAAGTTTTTTTATACCTTTAAGATTCCGGGTATTTTTTATATAACTTTTAGTAGATCCCGTATCAACTAAAAGTTTTAGAGTATTCCCCCCTATTCTTCTCTCAAAGTAGGGGAGAATTGATTTTCCCCTAAAAAATTAATTTCATCCTCAAAAGTCATATTCTCTTGGTTTGCTGAGGCAGACTGTTCTTCCCATGGGTTCTCTGGTTGACTTTCGTGACCTAAGTGATTTACACTTTGCCTAACTTGAACATTTGGACGACTTGTAGATCTGACAGTGCGCATACTTACATCAGTATCTATTGGTTGTAAACGGGGCTGTAAATTAAGACCTTGACTATTTGGAGATTGAATATCTGCTCGAGGATTTTGTGGAGGCCGAGTGTAGAATGGTTTTGGCTGACTAAGAGGTTGTCGCATCTGATTATTAAAAGGCAAGTTTGATATCGGTACTTTTGAATAAAAATGTGAAGGCGGTGGGAAAAATTGCTGTGGCTGAACATAATGCTGTTGTGGTTGTTGGACTTGGGAATTGAAAGGTAAGTTTTTTATTGGTTGTCTTGAAAAATTATCAGATGGCTGGTTGTTGGGAAAAGGAGCATTAAAATTATTGAATCTTGGATTTGTATGGGGAAAATAGACCTGTTGAGTGTTTCCAAGCCCATTATTATAAATTGTGGCAAACCGATATCTGTTTTGATTCGTCTCCAACTCTTGTGCCATTGCCAAAGCAGAAGGCAGGTCCACTGGCTTACACGAAAATAGGGTATCGCATAGGGGTTTATTGAGACCCGAAATAAAAACTCGTAGCGCATCCATCCTATACTTTTGGTTGAGCGACTGAATCAAACTAGAATTTCCATCATAGGACATTATAACCTTGTTGATTATCGAGGTCAGTTTACTTTCAACTTCACTATAAAAATTAATAATAGGCCTTTGGCCCTGTCTTAATGTAGACAGTTCTTGCTCTAACGTGTAAATAGAAGTCTTATCAGAGTACGCAAAATCTAATCGATCAAGTATGGCATAGAAGTTTAAAACTGTGTTGTAGCTACTTAGAACAGAGTCTGCCCTCCCTACAATTTTATTTCTTAATATGGCAACTGCCTGGTAGTACTTAGAACTACCCTGATAACGTTCGAACAATTTGTGGGCCGTAACCGCCGCTTGACGCCAAGAAACGTATTTAAAACCTTCGCCTTTAAACTCAGGGACAGACTTTACTATATCAAGTGATTCGTCGCAATCTACACCCTCAACGATTTCGATATTTTTATACTCCTGAACAGCAGGTGGGGTTTGAAGTTCGTCAATTTTCTTACTCAATTGGTCAACTATGCCCTGAAATTCTCCTCTCGCTTGTTCTGTTGCTTGCTTAACAGCAGCATTGATAATTGAATTTAAAGTTGCTTCATCCATAGTTCTTTGTGTTAGAGTTTTGTCGCTAAGACTAAAGTTTTTAAGTAGGTTTAAGGCTTCGTCAATTTCGTCAATGGTTTCCTCCAAAGAATTCATAAAAACACTAGTTTTTTTCCTTCAATGCAAAAAGGATATCGTTGGTTAATTCAAAATGGAAAACTACTTCCGAAAATGAAAACGTGAAATTAAAAAAAGGTATTATTTTGGTAGCGTCCAAAACACTATTTTTAATATTCGTCAATAGCAAAAACAGACAAAATTTTAACAAATATGTAGAAAATTAATTCTTATTGTACTGTAGAATAAGTTATTTTTTACAATATTTCTATTTAGAGATAGAAATTAGAAAATGCTTTTAGGTTAAACCAAGTACTTTTCACAACAATTTTAATTAACTTTAATTTATTTAATAAACAATATTTTTTAACTTAAGGAAAAATACTAAGCTATAAAATAATTTTATTCAAATAATTATAATAATTACGTCACCGCTAATTCTGCTTCCTGATGAGGGTCCTTTTCATCGATATTTCCCAAATGATTTTAACTTTTCTCCTTATTATCTTTGGAAGTGGGTTCTCAACGTGATGTCTTAAATATTTTGTTGGGCGCCAATTAATTTTGATGATTTAGTAGGGGTTAGTCCGTGCCAATAAAACGCTCTTTTACTTTCCTTTTCACAAATTTTTATTATAATCGAGTAATCTCAAATGTTTTAATATAACACTGTCTTCAATTAGTTCTAAGGTTTATTTTATTAAAAATTTTAAATCGTTTTAACTTTTCCACTATGTGGAATTTTTCCTTTTTCTACTATGTAGAACTTTTCAGTTAGATTTAATTTTAAGATTATACTTATATTAAATTTTTAAATATTTTGAATTAATACTTTTATTAATTTCTAGTTTTATCCTGTATTTTTATATTTAATTTTTCCACTATGTAGAGTTTGTTTTATTATAATTTATTTTATATTTAAATTAAATTTTTAAATGCTTATTAATTACACAACAGTGTTATGAATTATATCATATTTTTATTAAGAATTGTCACTTCTTAAAAATTAATATTTCACTTCTGATTTAAATATTGTTTCTTTTACAAACTTCTTTACACGGGCGTAATTTGAAACGGACTGACTTAAATTTTTAATGAATGGAAAAATATCACTAAAAATGTGATAGTAAAACAACAAAGGATAGTAAACAAATATCAAGCAAAAGGGAGATCAATGAAAAAGAATATCAATGAAAATATTTTGCATAGTAACAATTAAGAATGTTAATTTTAAATAGCAATAAACAAGTAATAAAAACATGAATGAAAGGAAGAGTAGCAACAAAGTAATAAAATAAAAATCAATTCGTTAACCCTATCGTTAACTTATACGAATTGGGTAACCTTCTTTGGAAAGGGGATAGTAGAGAAGCGAAAGGTAGTGAAAGGGAGAGATAAAGCTTTGTATTATTAAACACTGTAATTGTACATTATATCTATTTTCAGAACAGTGAAGTTGCGTCATTTGTTGTTGTTTTGACGCATTTGTTTAAGCTTTTGTTCTACAGCCAATTTTATTTATTTTTCGTAGACGCAGTGTTATTGCTGTAGGCTTACCGCCGACGGAAGATGCTGTGGTAATTAATAATTTTAATAGAAATTAATAATTACAGAAATTGATGTTACCGAGACCAGGGATCGAACCCAGGCTCAATGTGATATTATGCTTAGTAGTCGACGTGCTAACCACAGCACCCATAAAGAGTAAGAAACGACAACGGAGAAAGATAAATCGAACTATGCTGTGAAAAGAAACTGGTTGTAGGTGGCACAGTTTTTCTTCATGAGCTCCACCATAAAATAACTTTGATATCGCCGAACGGTGTTACTTAGAACCAAATTGATCACATTTTGATCAACTCTAAGTGGCGATCATCTTTACTTGATGTACGTGGCGTGGAGCAGATATAAACAGCGACCACCATTTATTTATATCTAAAGTTCGATTGAAAGTAGCGGCTCAGAGCGACATCGAAATGCCTTTATTACATCCATAAGGAATCGGCTTCCAGATGTTTTAAACAACAACGACGCTTATATAAACGTAATTGCAAGGTGTGTCACTCAGACGTACAATGAGGTTGGTCAACAAACGTTAGGTTAAAGACCATAAAAGAAAAGTATGGCTCACCCAAGCAACATGGGACCTGGTTGAACAACATAAAACCATAAAAAATACAATTTTAAATGCAAATGTGGATGGTGAGGAGCTTAGTACAACATATTGTGAATGTGGGTAGATGAATAAGCGAGCCAAGCTGAGTCAGCTGCAAGTAAAGGCGACTTGAGGACCTTATACAATATATCAAGAGAGTTGTGTGGCAAACCTACCTACACCAACGGTCCCATCCTGAGTAGTAGCGGTGCACTTCTCTCAACCCCGGATGAACAATTAATACGATGGATGGAACACTTCCAGTCAACATTAAACAATCACATTGGATTATAAGCACCTACGGAAGTGCAAAATGAAACCAACCATGACTGTTTATTCAATGGAATTTCCGACATTATCACCCATACTTTTTATCCTTGTCATCAACAATATAATGCGCTCGGCACTAAATGGTAGACGTGGTATCCAATGGACACCCCTTAAACAACTCCATGACTTGGAATACGCCGATGACGTATGTCTTCTAAGCCAAAGCTCAGGTCACCTTCAAGAAAACACTAGCGCTTTTATTATTGAATCTCGGGCAGCTGGGCTGGAATCAATATTTCCAAGACAAAGATTATGCCTGAAGGCTATGGCACAAACCCGTCGATACACATCAATGTGGATAACGACGTTATTGGACGTGTAGATACCTTTAATTATCTTGGTAGTTTGGTATCTATAAAAGGTGGCGCCGACGAGGATATTTAATCGCGCATTATTAAGTCAAAATCTGCATTCGGCATTCTCCGAGCTATTTGGAAATATCGGCAAATATCAACAACAACTAAGTTACGAATATATAACTCGAATGTCAAGACCATCTTTTATTACGGCTGCGAAACTTGGAAACGCACAAATGCCATCGATAAGCGCCTACAAACCTTTGCAAACAAATGCTTGCGGCAAATCCTTATGTCAAAGCTTATAAGAAATGAAGATCTACTAAACGCATCCGCTGACTTATACGGTTTAAAACTGT
Organism: Stomorhina lunata; assembly: GCA_933228675.1. Lineage (NCBI taxonomy): Eukaryota > Metazoa > Arthropoda > Insecta > Diptera > Rhiniidae > Stomorhina > Stomorhina lunata. The sequence goes on along the minus strand of OW121741.1, from coordinate 53,510,645 downwards.
CTAGAGCCCACTTGATTCTTCCTCTATCAATGAGGATGGGTGTGGATTCATAAACAGTCGAGTTACTGGACACAGGTTTATGGTTGAGATCGCTGCATCCAGGGAAGTGAGTGCCCATAAGGATCTCAAGGGTTTCGTTATTACTGGTGGTCCAGTTGCCACCGGTTTTTTTAATATAACCAGTGACGGAGGGAGACGAAGTCAGGATTTTGCGAAGTCTACTGGTCTCAGAGGATCCTTCCACGCCGCTGCAGAAGTTTTTCCAAGACTGTCTTTTCGCATTCCTGACTGCATTTTTGAATCTGTTAACTGAAGCTTTGTAGGTGGCCCAATTGGAAGTCCTCTTGGCTTCGTTAAACAGACGTCGACAAACCTTGCGTAGCTTCGCAATGTCGGGTGACCACCAGGGTGGTTTGCATTTACCTTTCCTGGTGATTTTCTTGCAAGCTTGATTTGTGGCTTGCTGGAATACATTGGTCAAAGTGTTTACAGCTAGATCAATGTCCTCGCAAGAGTTAATGAGCGGTACAGAGGGTAAGAGACGACAGAGGGATTCCTTATGTGAGTCCCAGTTTGTTCTCTTCCTATTTAGGAAAGAGGTGGGTCTTTCTTGTTTGAATTTAAGTTCAAATTCCAGATACCGATGGTCGGAAAAGGAGCAGTCATTTGACACTCTCCAGTTTTTAATTAGGTTATGGTGCATAGAGCTAACCAAAGTAATGTCGAGAACCTCTTGTCTGTTGCTAATTACAAAAGTTGGTTCTGTATTACAAAAGTTGGTTCTGTATTTACAACATCTAAACTACTACAAAGAAGAAAATCAAAAATAGACTCACCTCTTTCGTTGGTGTTAGTGCTGCCCCAGATGTATGATGGGCATTTGCATCTGCTCCTATGATGAGTGCCAGATTTCTGCTGACAGCCATGTCCGCTGTCTTCCTGACCAAATTGTTAGGTGGTGGTCCAATATGGTCATGGCCCATGTAGCACGAGGCGATCAGTGTAGGGCCTGCACTGCACCGTATCTTCATCACTGAAATCAGATAAAATGAAGATGTTTAAAGTGCTTTTAGCTAATATACATGCCCGCAGCCTACCTGATCCACTGGCATGTATGAGCTTATAACCTTTTAGTGATAATCCACGAATCTTGTCTCCCACGATCCAAGGCTCTTGGATTATCACTAGCTCCTCATTGCGTTTAGAGACGCGAAGGGCAGTGGATCTAGGCCCCCGTGGAATGTCCTCACGGGAGACCACGTCGAGACTAGCTCCTTCCCATACACCTTCAATGAGTCGGACCGCCTTTATCAAGAGAAAAGCGGATCTCTCATACGACCCTGGAACCAACCAGCGTCGTCGCAGTCTAGAGGGGGACCAGGGTTATCCCTAAGGACCCGTATAAAAGCCCCCACCAGTTTGACCTGGATCAAGTCCCACCTATCGGCAGAGATTGATCCGTCGGGGTTACCCCTGTCAATGACAGCCTTAACAAGCTTACCTTTGGCAATCTCGCTAAAAGATCTGTCCATCATGACAGGGGATTTAGGACGTTTAGCCCCAGGCTGCTGGCTTAACGAGTAGTCTTCCTCAGAGCGTTGCCGTTTAGGCACACCTTTCGGCGTCGAGGTGACCTTACTCGGAAGTTCAGCCGGAGTCTTTATAGCCCTATCCTTAGCCGCAATCTCCTCAGGAGTAAGGGAATCAGCAGGCTTGTTGCCAAGCTGCTGCAGTTTCCGTTCGGCTGCACGCCGTTGTAGAAAGCCCTTCTAGCCGGAGAAATTCGCTTCCTTGGACGATCAGATAGGGGATCCGAGGGTTTAACCACGGTCCCCTTTGCTGGTATAGGAGTCTTCAGAGAGGAAGAATTGTTCGCATCTCCTTAACTCCTAGGGGTGTGTGCAGGAGGAGAATCTAAACATGGTTTCACGATTCCTTTCTGCACGGAAAGCACTGGGGGTTTACCCGAAACAGGGGGTTTGGCCATTGCAGCTTTTGAAGTACTCGCAGCATGGCTAAGAGGTACCTCAAAAATTATCTTACCCTTACCGGGTGATTTTTTGGGACGGGAAGGACTGGACTTAGCAGTCTTCTTCTCCGCACCAAGTGCACCAGTTTTTCGGCCAGTCTGAAGAGGTGCTTTGACCAGACTAACCTTCGAACCTGTGGTCGGCAGACTATCTTGGCCAGGTGTCGCCACCAAGCTATACGAAGTACTTTGAGCCGGGGTAGTCCCAGTCGCACACCATTCACCAAAGCCCGGGACAGGTACAGTGGGAACTGAGTTTCCGGAGATTATGAAGCCCTCGACCGGATACAGGGGGCATGATTTTTTAGACATTTTTAGTTTTCATGATTTTTTTAAGGTTGTATTTTATCCTTACTACCAAGAAATAAAGAGCTGCCGCCCCACTGGGGATCAGACGTGTTTTTGTAATATTCATCAAATCGGTCATAGTAACAAAAACATTTTAAATACATTGAAGATATAGGATAATCAGAGGATTACAAAATCCATAAATGAACTGTTGCGAACGCTACGTGAGGGACGTTACAGTTTTTACTTGACTTTTTTTTATTAGGAAAAATTCATATTTCATATTTTTTAAGGGTTTGTTAAAAATGCGGTTTTTAAGCACAATTTAATATTTCACAAAACGTTTAAATACATATATTTATTAAAAGTTTTACACTATATATTTCACAAAACCTCTAAATACATATATTTATTTAAAGTTTCACACTTCTTTATATACTCCTTACATCTTATTTTTCGTCCCAAAAATGCTGCGGCTAGCTGTTAGAGTGTCCCAAAAATAAAATAAAAAAATAAAATAAATAAATTTAAAAGCATCAAATTTGCCCCACTGTACACATTTTCTTTACATATTATTCTGTAAAATGCTATATTAACATCTATATATTTTTAGCCTAATGTAAAGCATATAAAAAATAAAAATTGCACTAGTTAAATTAAAAACGTTTATTTCAGTGACGGACGCTACACACTGTAACCCCTTTTTTACTTGACGTTATTTATATCACTCCAATTACTTTTGATGGGGTCTTTTACATCTAATTGTATAAAATTAAGCAGACTTTAAGCCCCTACTGAAACTTGATACCTAAATGGAAACGGGTATTTAGCAATGTCCATCTGTCTGTTGAAATCACCAGATTTTAGGAAATTTCCCAACGCAGCATGCTATTAAGATTAAGATATGTGCTTTAAAGACAAGTGCTTTAGGGATAAGTGCATTAGAGATAAGTGCATTAGAGATAAGTGCATTGGTGCATGTTTATCACGTACGCATGTTTTCTCAATAGTTTTAAGAACTTTGTAAATAGTAGCTAAGGAGAAATTTAAATAAAATGAAATTAGTACGAAAATACAATTCGCTACTCAACATATGGTCTTTCGAAATCATAAACAAGTAAGAATGGTATATTCGGCTTTGCCGAATCTTGGATACCCTTCACCAATGGTGTTCCAAAAGTAAAGTTCAATATCGTAAGAATTTATTGATAATTATATAGTTATGATTACAAACTTAGTTGAGCCCCACACAAATGCTTGATATGTATATTAATTTCCTTTTGTTCATACCAAATGTAATTCCTAGCAATATTTGGTTATACTAGTATTGTATGCAGAGTCTTTTAAATTAAGAGTCGGAAAACGAAAAGCTTTTCGGTGGCGTCATCATCTAGAAAAGTCATGGACCCAAAGGTTAGGTTTAATAAAGTTCGATAGATCAGATAAACCATGCAAAAAAAATGCTTCCAAATGTACGTATAATCCAACTAGTAAAAGTTTTTGATTAGTTATGTAAAACTCTGAAGTGAGCGGACCGATATAGATCAAAGCTTTAATAATGATTGTTTTGTCAATGTATACAACCCTTAGAATAATAAGGTATACACTCTTAGTTTTAGATACATACGGGAAATATATAGCTTTTAAATGGATGGATATCAGCTTTATCGGAAAAGTTATTGAAGATTTACTTATTAATCTGAAGTTAGTTAACTAATTAAGATGAATACTTCATCCATAATATTTGGGATGTATTGTTCTTCCGATCTGTACGATGGATGTGTGGAAAGTTTTGGTTTAGTTCTTTGTGCGGTTAAATATTTTGTTCATCGATTTTTCAGCAAGAATTTAAAACAGTGTGTAAATAAATAGCGGCGGTGTTTTTTTTAATTGTAACCTATCAATTACAAGTATGTATGTTTCTGAAGACTGATTAAGGACAGTCCTACAGAAATAATAATATATATTGATTTCAAATCTCGGTTATTAACACATACTGTAAGTTTTGGGCCGATGAAATAATAATACTTTATTAATTTGTGTTTTACCTTGATTTATATTGGGTCTAAAGAATTCTGAAGGTAGATTGAAATACAAACAATTTCAGAAATTTAAATTCATATGTCTTAAAAGTAAGGGGACCGATTAAAATGGTTGCTTTAACGAGATGTTTCTGGGGTATCTATCTATCGGAGCAAATGTAAAACATATTAAATAATAAAAAAAACAAGAAGTAGTTTATGTTAGACTTATGGAAATTACATTTGGTAGTAATTCTTCAGTCGAACAATATATGCTTTAGATTGTTATAAAGTTAGATAAATGTTGAGGCCCTATGCTCCACTGGGAGTCAAGGATAACAGAAGAAGAAGAAAGTTAGATAAATACTTCAGAAATAATACTTGGAAAGTATTGTTCTTTCAATTTGGCAAGCCTTTTGTTCTTAATGTATACTTAGACTTTAATTGATTGATATTGTATATAGATTTTGAAAGGATATTTTCAAAATTAATTTTTTCAAATTTATTAAGTTGTTTTTTGTGTTAATCACGGAAATATTACCTATATTTTGATATGTTAAACTTACATAAATTGGACCTAAAATACATTTAAAAGTTAAACGCAAAAGTTCTATATTGTTCAAAATTTTGTATCCTGATTTCGGTGTCTTGACTTTATATCTGGCAACTAACAAATATCACTACATTTTAAAATACGTGTATATGTTTTTCTTATAGGAAAAGCACATGGTTAATCTTGAATGTCTGTGAATTTAGTAGGCAGAATTAATACCAATATATGCAATTATATATAATTAAAATATTAACCTATAGGTTCAGTTAGATTTTTATACATATGTATATGTATGGTTTTGAACGGATACCATTGTAATGAGTTGTATTTTGAATAATTCATAAAAAGATTACCTACAATTTAATATAAACATGCTTATTATATGTCGCAAATAATGAGCAATTACTATGTTCAAAAGTCATACCACTAATTTTAGACATATGTACATCGTATTTCCGTCTACTGAAGTCAGGTTTGTGTAGCTCCTGGATGGCATACCGACATAAGTTAAATATTGGATGTTAATAGTGTTCTATGAAGTTTATTATCAAATTTCAATATACATTTCTATTAACACCTGAGATATAGCCAAAACTCGAAATTCGATGCCGAATTAAAATTTTATATTTCCTTTTAAATTATATTTTTTTAATTTGTATAAAATTCTTCAATTTGTTTAAAATTCCTCAATTTGCGGATAGTATACTGACATGAATAATATGTCAGATCTTTGGAAATCCACTAAAGCAAAGCGATATTAAATATCATCAAAATCGGTATATAACAATCCGAGATGTAGCCAAAACTCCAAATTCGATGTTCCGCAAATTGCCGAATTTAAAATATTTTTTTGTAAAAAAAATATATTTTTTTGTAAAAAAAATATATTTTTTTGTAAAAAAAATATATTTTTTGTAAAAAAAATATATTTTTTTGTAAAAAAAATCATTTTTTTTAAGAAAGTTTTCTGTATTGTATATCAAATTTTAGGAAATCATTCAACGCAGAGCACTGTTGAATTTCATCGTAAAGAAAAATATATCGATGTACGCAAATTGGCAATTTAAATTTTTTTTAAAACAGCATTAAAAAAAAATTTTCGAATTATATGTCAGATTTTAGAAACTTTTGTAGATACTACAACGCAGCACGCTATTAAATTTCATCAAAATCGGTCCATAAACACCAGAGATATCGCCAAAATTAAAAATTCGATGACAATTTAAATTTTTTTTAAATATGTAAATTTTAAAAAAAAATTTTTAAAATTCGTCAATTTGTACCCATCGAATTTTAGTATTTTGGCGATATCTCCGGTGTTTATGGACCGATTTTGATGAAATTTAATAGCGTTGCTGCGCAGGGTAATGTCTAGAATCTCCCTACACCCTCCAGGAGCTCAACTTGATTTCAACAGACAGACAGACGGACATGGCTAAATCTGGCGATTCTGAGTCGATCGGTATAATTTTTATGGGGTCTAAGACGAATTATGACAAAATTACAAACTGAATGACAAACTTATAATACTCTTTCACCTATTGGTGAAGGGTATAAAAATATACTCCTGGTGTACATGTGATAATATATTATACATCATTGTTTGAAATAGTTCCCCAAAGCACTCTGTAAAATTTTATCAAAATCGGTCCATAAACCACTGAGATATCGCCAAAACACTAAATTTGATGTATTGCAAATTGCCCAAAGTACGCATTAGAGAATGTTTATTGAAAAAATTAAATGCAGAAATAGGAAAAACCATCCTCCTTTAGCACGGACATATATAAATTTTATATCCGATTTTAGGAAATTCTCCCGCCAAGCACGTTATTAACTTTTATCAAAAGCGGTTCATAAACAACTGAGATATCGCCAAAACACTACTTGTGATGCGCAGCAAATTCCTTTTCTGATAGCTTTTGGCTTTCATGAATTAATTTCATAAACAAGTCATGAAATGAACTCCATTCTTCCACCTTTCCGCCTAAGCACGGTATTTTGTCTTAAAAGCTATGTGATTCGACTCTTCACTGCATCTAGTTATTTTTTTGTTGCTGGCGTTTGCATTATTGTTGTTCGCCTTCATCATTTGCGTCAATTGTTGCTTTTTTTTGCTATTGTTGTTGAATTTCCTGCATCATTAGCTGCTGAAACTCCTTCAACATTACCAATTTTTTAGTATTGTCATCCTTGACTTCTTTTGTTTCAGGTCAGACTTTGTTTTTTGTGGAAGAATAATTCCTAGTATGACACTGTTTTTTTTTCTTTCTTCCCTTCGAAGGACCCATGTTGAAAATTTTTATTTTTTTATACCCTTCACCAATAGGTGAAAGGGTATTATAAGTTTGTGATTCCGTTTGTAATTTTTTTATTAGTGATCGTAAAAATTATACCGATCGACTCAGAATCGGGAGGAGAATCGATTAAGCGATGTCCGTCTGTCTGTCTGTCCGTCCGTCTGTCTGTCTGTCTGTCTGTCTGTCTGTCCGTCCGTCTGTCTGTCTGTTGGAATCAAGTTTCTAAAGCCCCTGGAGGATGGACCTACATAAATTCTATATCAGATTTTAGGAAATTCTCCCGCAATGAACGCTATTAAATTTCATTAAAATCGGTTTATAAACACTGAAAATATTGAAAAAATACCAAAAATTAGACGAAAATTTTAAAATTTTTGATTGAAACACACTTTTGAATAACAAGAGAAAAACGATACTCCTGGTGTACATATGATAATATGTTATATATCAGATTGTAGGAAATAGTTTCCCAAAGCACTCCGTAAAATTTTATCAAAATCGGTTCATAAACAACTGAGATATCGCCAAAACACTGAATTTGATGTATTGCAAATTGCCCAAAGTTCGCATTAGAGAATGTTTGTTGAAAAAATGGAATGCAGAAATAGGAAAAATAATCCTCCTTTAGCACGGACCTACATAAATTTTATATCAGATTTTAGGAAATTCGCCCGCCAAGCACGTTATTAAATTTTATCAAAAGCGGTCCATAAGCAATTGAGATATCGCAATAACACTACATTTGATGTACAGCAAATTGCCCAAAGTACGTGTCTAAGAAATTTTGTTCACATTTCGTAAGCATTGTTTCAGCGATATCTCAGGTGTTTATGGACCGATTGTGATGAAATTTGACATCGTTCTTTGTGTGAGGATTTTCTAAAATCTATACTCCACAAATCTGATTACGAATACCATTCAAACTGTACCGATCAACTTAGAATCGGCAGGAGAATCGATTTCGCGACCTCCGTCCGTCCGTTCGTCTGTCTGTCCGTCCGTCTGTTTGTTTGTCCGTCCGTCCGTTCGTCTGTTTGTCTGTCTGTCCGTCCGTCTGTTTGTTTGTCCGTCCGTCCGTCTGTTTTTTTGTCCGTCCGTCTACCTGTCTGTAATTTTTTCTGTTGTAGTCAAGTTTTTGGAGTTCCTGTTTTGTCGATATCTCAGGTGTTTATTTTGATGAATTTTAATAGCGTCCTTCGCAGGAGATTACCTAAATCCTGATGCATTCGGTAATTTGTGGTAGATATAATTTAGCGTTTAAGCGATGGTGTTTTGATCGACAATGATAAAATTCAGGGTGGCCCAATATCCTAAAATTGTGTGTAAAACCTGATTTTAGCAGACAGACACTCTGCATTAATCTTAATTTTGTGTCTGACTTTTGAACATTATACTAACATTTGAGAATGTATTATATATCAAATTATAGGTAATCTTCCTAGGAAGTACAAAAATGCAGCTAACTACATGATATCCGTTCAAAACCTACATATGTATGTAAGTATCTCACATATCAACGAAAATTTAAATTTTTTAATTGCAATTGGGAGAAATCCGTTCACGTTTGACAATTGATCCCTTATAACTTCGCTTAAGATATGATGATGACATTTAGTATAAAGACGTTGTACAATATTGATATTCAGGGCGATAGCGCCTAAAATAAACTTTCTAGAGGGACAACATTTGACAAAAGTATTTCTGATCTCTTGAAAAGTTCGATATTGAAAATGGGCGAGCTCTATTCACATTTAGTGAAATCTCCCATATAACCCCGACCGGGAATCGATTTAATGCTGATAAATTAAATCACATTAAAATTGCACAAGGAACTAGAGCAAAACTTTCCAAACATCCATCGGACAGATCGAAAGAACAATACATCCCAAATATTATTGATGAAGTGTTCATTTTAATTAATTAACTAACTTCAGATTAATAAGTAAATCTTTAATAACTTTTCCGACAAAGCTGATATCCATCCATTCAAAAGCTATATATTTCACGTATGTATCTAAAACTAAGAGTGTATACCCTATAATTTTAAGGCTTATCATTGTTAAAGCTTTGACCTAAATCAGTCCGCTAACTTCAGAGTTTTACATAACTAATCAAGAACTTTTACTAGTTGGATAATTCGTACGAATTAAAGTGCACAACCCTCACTGGGCATTGTGTTTTTGGGTTGCATGCCAGAATACTTAAACTTCATCAAATCGATGTGCTATTGCAAATGTAAGGGCATCTACATTTTGAAGCATCTTTTCTGCATGGTTTATCTGGTCTATCGAACTTTATTAAATGTTCGTAAAATATGTGTCTATTTTATTTCGAAGCTACTGGCTGGCTTAAATATGCATTCTCTACTTGTAGTCTAGTAATCATTATCTTTCACAAAGGGACCACTTAAAAACCCAAGTGAAGCTTCCCTAGACATCAGCCACCTGCCCAACCTAACCTTTGGGTGCATAACTATTCTAGATGATGACGCCACCGAAAAGCTTTTCTTTTTCCGACTATTAATTTTAAAGACTCTTTGCATATAATACTAGTATAATCAAATTTTGCTAGGAATTACATTAAGTACTTTTGCAACACCATTGGTGAAGGGTATCCAAGATTCGGCAAAGCCGAATATACCACTCTTACTTGTTATAAAAGAAAACATGAAGACATTAAACGGGGACGTTTAATTTTAAGAAGGGGGGAAGTTATCACATAACATGAATTTACAAATCACTTCATATTAAAATTCAAACATTATAAAAACTTTGGATTATAAACCTTTATTTTGTAAATGAATTTATTTTAGTCTGGCAACGCCAATTACTAATTATTGAAGTTGTAAAGAGAAAAGAATAAATAAAGAATTTAGTCACATTTTGACACTATAACACGTTGTTTCATTCAAAATCGTGTAATCGATTAAGACCTCGTGAAATACCTAACTGGCGCCCAACGAAAGAATACACTTAATTAATATTTTAAAAAGAAAAAAAATCAAATATTTGGTTAATTATTTGAAATATTTAAATGCGATTTTGGTGATTTTGTCAAAAACTGAAAAAATATAAGTGTATTAATTTAAGCAAAATAAGAAGTTCAAGAAATTTTCAATTGTTTATGTGGACAAAATAACAAATTGAACAAAATATTAATAAAAATAAAACAAAAAATTTCAAGAAATATTATTAAAAATCGCACAAAACTTTATTAAAAACTACAAATAATTTGTATAGTAACATTTTTAATTCATTTATCGTTTCATTCATTAGAAATGTATAGTAAATAAAATACAAAACTAAAAGAAATGTAAAAAAACTGGAACAAAGTACCGCTATCAATTTTGACTCAAAATCAAGAAAAAATTTCATATGAATGAAAATAAAAAAGTATCAATGAAAATATAAAAGAGAAAAAACATCGAAAAAACTATATGATTAGTAAAAGAAAAGAGAACGAATATCAAAAAACTCTACACGAATGAAAATATAAAACAAAATAAACATCGAAATTACGTGAATGTTATAAAATTTTGCAGTGATAAAAGAGACGATTTAATATAAACAAAAAGAGACGAGCAAATTTAAGAGAAACTGCCGTTTAAAGTAAAATTTTTTGACGCAGCAGACGATTGCTTTGATATCGAGGCAGAAGATCGACATTCGATGCAGCGAATCATACCCAATAAGAGAAAATTAATCATTTACATTTTTTCAAAAATTTAAAATTTTTTTGAATACTATAATTCTATTTATTAATATTATTAAGTTTTATTTAATTGGTAAATTTATTTAATCTTACTTACTATTTCTAACTAATATTTTAATATTACACTTTTTCTATTAAACCCTTATAAATTTTCAAAATATTTTTCATAACAAAAGCCACAAGATGAATAGGAATGAGGTGTTAAGTCTAGTTGAGTCGGCAGTAGATGTCACTAAGGAAGAAATATTAGAACAAATCCGTAGTTTAGCAATTGCCGTTGAAGAAATTAAACCACGTCAAGTAGAACCATTAAAACCTGTAACCATTCAATCTGGTGTAGCTGCAGGAAATACAAATTTAGATCTGATAAAATCCCTTCCACAGTTTAGCGGGAATTCGGGTGAATACCCAGCATGGAGGGAATCTGCAAAATTTGCTTTAAATTATTATACAAAGGGTTCTGAATCTTATTATGTCGCCATGGGCATCTAAAGAAATAAGATAATTGGTGAAGCAAATTCTACTCTTAGTTCGTTTAACACAATTTTTAATTTTGATGCCATAATATCACGACTCGACCAATCTTACTCCGATAAAAGACCTTTGTACTTGTTAGAAAATGAGCTAAGTGTTTTGCGACAAGGCAGGTTAACAATAAGCGAATATTATGACAAAGTCAATAAACAACTTACTCTAATTATAAATAAGATCCTCATGGATAATACGGGCAAGGAAGAAGTCATTAAAGCCCTAAACGAACGATCAAGAGCAAACGCATTGCGTGTTTTTATTTCAGGTCTTCGTAAACCTTTGTCTGATATTTGCTTCTCTGCAAATCCGCCAGACCTGCCAACAGCCCTGGCTACAGCGCAGGAACTCGAACAAAATCATAAACGTTATAGATTCGCAAATGCATTTTCTAATCAAAAAAATATTCAACAAGTACTTCAATCTTGCTCAAAGAATAGTTTGGCCCAAGTCGATACTTATCAACGTACACCAACTGATAAACAATCCCTTCAACAACCATTTCCAGTTCCAATGGAAGTCGATAAAAATACTTCATATTTCAGAAAACCAACATCCTTTCAACCCCAAACTCCTAGTCAAAATAACAATAGGTCAAATTCAAACTCAAATGAAAACACGTTCAAACGTCGGCTTGTCGGCAACAACTCCGATCAGTTTCAAATTCAAAGAAGGCAAAGAATCAGGGACTGTAACGGTTATGACTTTTATAATAAAACTCAGAAAATAACGGTTACTTATTGATTTTTATTTTTTTGATCAGAAATAACAGTTTTTTTGTGACTTTTATTATTTCAGGCAAAAATAACAGTTATTTTTGATTAATATTTTATCGCTCAAATTATACCGGATATTTTTGATTTATATTTTTTTGCTCAATTTATACCGATTATGTTTGATTTATATTATATCGCTCAAAGTATACCGGGTATTTTTGATTTATATTTTATTGCTCAATTCATACCGGGTATTTTTGATTTATATTATATCGCTCAATTATAACGGGTATTTCTGATTTATATTATATCGCTCAAATTATACCGGGTATTTTTGATTTATATTATATCGCTCAAATTATACCGGGTATTTTTGATTAATATTATATCGCTCAAATTATACCGGGTATTTTTATTTTTATTTTATCGCTCAATTTATACCGGGTAAATTTGATTTTTATTATATCGCTCAATATGTGACGGTTATTTTGATATAATATTATATCAAGCAATGACTGCTTTTTATTTTGTGATTTAAATTTTTTTAAGCAATTTCTGAGCGATATCTTTTAAAATTGAGTTTTTAGAGCAGGAATTTGATTTTTTTATATAAAAATCGGAAATTTTGAAAATTTTACATAAAAATAGAAAAAATTAAAAACTTCCCATCAAAAAGGGTAATTGGAAAATTTCCCATAAAAATGGGAAATTTTGAAAATTTCCCGAAAAAATTGTAAATTTTGAAAATTTCACAAAAAAATGGGAAATTTTTAAAATTTCCCATAAAAATGGTAAATTTTGAAAATTTCCCATAAAAATAGGAAATTTTGAAAATTTCCTGCAAAAATGGGAAATTTTGAAAATTTCCTGCAAAAATGGGAAATTTTGAAAATTTCCCATAAAAATGAAAAATTTTAAAAATTTCCTATAAAAATGAAAATTTTTATAGGAAAATTTCCCATAAAAATGGGAAATTTTCAATAATATATGATATTTTGAAAATTTCCCATTAAAACGGGAAATTTTGAAAATTTCCCATTAAAAAGGGAAATTTTGAAAATTTCCCTTAAAAATGGGAAATTTTAAAAATTTTTCATAAATATCGAAAATTTTTAAAATTTCCCATTGTTAAGGAAAGAAAATTTTCAAAATTTCTCATTTTTATGGACAATTTTTAAATTTTCCCATTTTTATGGGAAATTTTCAAAATTTACCATTTTTATGTGTTATTGAATTTCAGAACAGATAAATTTTAATGCTTGCTTTTTTGATTTAAAAATTCAAAAATACCCGTTATTTTCAGTCCCTGCAAAGAATCAATCACGCCGAAAATTTTAAGGAAGATGATTTGTATGGCAATGAAGATTTTTCTTGTAACGAATCAGAAGACGAAGCAGTAGATACCTTGAATTTTTTAGTGTAAAGTCGCTCGTAAAAAAAGCAATGAATGGTCAAGAGCTTAATCTTTTAGTGGACACAGGCACTTCTAAAAATTATATACTCAATTACAGTTTTATTAAAAATATTAAATCGGTATCTAAACCATTTAAAATTAAATCAATTAATGGATCTACACTTATTACACAAAAATGCGAAATAAATCTCTTGAATCATTCAACAATATTTTTTATATTGCCATGCTTGAATTCCTTTGATGGAATTTTAGGCTATGACTTTTTAAAAGAAATAGAAGCATTGATTGATACTAAGAATGGTATTCTTTTTCATAAAACTGGAAAAGAGCAAATTAACCATTTCATATGTAAACAGGTAAATTCAATAGAAATTGACAATAAATATGTTCCTACCGATTTACGTTCCAAATTTGAAGATCTAATTCAAAGTAATCTAATTGCGTTTGGCCATTGCGACAGAACTTTGCCAGCCAATACCGAAGTCGAAGCCACTATAAATTTAACAAAAAAGGAACCGATTTACTCACGTAGCTATCCGTATCCTATTTCCGCAACATCTTTTATAAATACTGAAGTAGAAAATCTTTTTAAAGACGGTATTATAAGAAAATCCTCATCACCTTATAATTCACCTATTCACGTTGTTAGTAAAAAAGGTTTCGATTCTGACGGAAAACAAAAACTGAGAATGGTTGTAGATTTTCGAAAAATAAATGATTTTACCGTCCCAGATAAATATTCCATGCCGGATATTTCTGTAATGTTATCCAATCTGGGAAAATCACAATTTTTCACCACTCTCGATTTAAGGTCCGGGTTTTATCAGATAACACTGGCGGAAAAAGATAGGTGCAAAACCGCCTTCAGTGTTAATAACGGAAAGTACGAGTTCTGTCGTTTACCATTTGGACTTAGAAATGGTCCCAGTATCTTTCAGCGAGTGATTGACGATATTTTGCGGGACGAAATCGGCAAGACGTGCTTTGTTTACATGGATGATGTAATAATTTTTTCAAGAGACGCAAATAGTCATATTTCCCATGTCGATAAAGTTCTAAAAAAATTATCAAGTGCCGGAATGCGAATTTCAACAGAAAAATCAAAATTTTTTAGGCAAGAAGTGGAATTTCTCGGTTTTGTAATTTCGCAAAATGGAATCAAGACCTCGCCCGATAAAGTTCACGATATCCTCAATTTTCAAATACCCAAAACTCTAAGAGCTTTAAGATCGTTCATTGGTTTAGCCGGTTACTATAGAGGCTTTATTAAAAATTATGCTGACATAGTAAAACCGCTAACCATATACCTTCGTGGAGAGAACGGTAATGTTAACGCAAGAAAGTTAAAGAACGTCAAAGTCGATTTGTCCCGTGAAGCGCTTTCCGCGTTTGAAAAAGTTAAGCGCATATTAGCTTCTGAAGATGTACTTCTTCAACATCCCGATTTCAATAAGACATTTGAATTGACGACAGATGCTAGTTCTAACGCCATTGGAGCTGTTCTGTCGCAAAATGGTAAACCAATTACCATGATTTCGAGAATGCTTTCATCCACAGAACAAAATTATGCAACAAATGAGCGTGAACTACTCTGTATAGTATGGTCTTTGCAAAAATTACGACATTATTTGTATGGGGTCAAAAATATTAACATCTTTACAGACCACCAACCGCTAACGTTTGCAACTTCCGACAAGAACCCCAATACTAAAATCAAACGATGGCAAGCATTTATAGCCGTTTTTTCTCCGAACTTTTACTATAAACCCGGTAAAGAAAATGTCGTTGCTGACGCATTGTCGCGCCAGTATATGCACAATTTTAGTAGCACAGACTCTGAAACGGTACACAGTGAAATCTCCTTTTCAAAAACAATAAAATCCATAACTGCTCCTGTTAATCAATTTACTAATCAATTAATCATTTCTAAAGGTTCCGGTACTAGTAAAATAACTAAAATCTTATTTCAGCAATACAGAAGACATATCATAAACTACACCAACGTTCAGCAACTTTTAATAACTTTGCAAGACTGTGTAAGCCATCGAACAGTCAACGCCATACATTGTGACTTGAGCACGTTGGCAGAAATCCAGCATGAAGTACTAGATAATTTTCCATCGATTAAATTTATCCATACGCAAAAACTCGTAATCGATTTAACAGACAAAAATGATCAACTAGAGACGTTAAACTTAGAACATAATAGAGCCCATCGATCTCTGAATGAAAATTACAAACAAATTACTTCAGAATATTTTTTTCCTAAAATAAAGAAGATGCTTACTTCAATAATCAGAAACTGTAAAATATGCTTGGAAAACAAGTACAACAGAAAGCCACCAAAGCCAATAATCACGTTGATATTTTTTCAACAAACAAAGTATATTTCCTTACTTGTCTCGACAAGTTTTCAAAATTCGCAGTTGCTATACCTATAACTTCAAGAGCTATTATCGACGTTAAAATCGGTCTTTTGCAAATTCTTATTATTTTTAAAAACACTAAGCTCATAGTCTCTGACAATGAAAAGTCTCTTCAGTCAAATACTATTAGAAGTATGCTAAGGGATCTATTTAAGATTGAACAGTTTTTCGTTCCGCCTTTACACAGTGAAAGCAACGGTCAAGTGGAGAGGTTTCATTCCACATTACTCGAAATAGCCAGGTGTGTTAAAGCACAGAATGATATTACCGATACTTCAGATTTAATACTTATTTCCACCCATAAATACAATAACACTATACATTCGGTTACAAATGAAAAACCGATTGATATTCTTCAATTGTTTGGCACAATGAACCTAGAAGTCATAAGGGAAAAGATAGTTGTAGCACAAGAAAAGACTGCAATTAGTTATGATAACGTTAATCGAAAATTCAATGCTGGCGACATTGTATTCGTTAAAAGAAATAAAAGGCTGGGAAACAAGATAGATAGGGTATATTTGGAAAAAGTTGTTGAAAGGGATTTGGGCACTAAAGTTATAATAGACGGTAAACAAGTGCATAAAAATAATATTAGATAAACCGATATATCTACTCTTTATTCATCTTGTTTATTTTTTTTCAATTTCGTATAAAATGTAAGATATTAAAAAAAATTATTTAAAAATTTGTATTATTTTTATACCCTTCACCAATAGGTGAAAGGGTATTATAAGTTTGTGATTCCGTTTGTAATTTTTTTATTAGTGGTCGTAGACCCCATAAAAATTATACCGATCGACTCAGAATCGGGAGGAGAATCGATTAAGCGATGTCCGTCTGTCTGTCTGTCTGTCCGTCCGTCTGTCTGTCTGTCTGTTGAAATCAAGTTTCTGAAGCCCCTGGAGGATGGACTTACATAAATTATATATCAGATTTTTGGAAATTCTCCCGCAATGAACGCTATTAAATTTCATTGAAATCGGTTTATAAACACCGAAAATATCGAAAAAATACCAAAAATTAGACGAAAATTGTAAAATTTTTGATTGAAACACACTTTTAAATAACAAGAGAAAAACGATACTCCTGGTGTACATATGATAATATGTTATATATCAGATTGTAGGAAATAGTTTCCCAAAGCACTCCGTAAAATTTTATCAAAATCGGTTCATAAACAACTGAGATATCGCCAAAACACTGAATTTGATGTATTGCAAATTGCCCAAAGTTCGCATTAGAGAATGTTTGTTGAAAAAATGGAATGCAGAAATAGGAAAAATAATCCTCCTTTAGCACGGACCTACATAAATTTTATATCAGATTTTAGGAAATTCGCCCGCCAAGCACGTTATTAAATTTTATCAAAAGCGGTTGTAATAGCGGTCCATAAGCAATTGAGATATCGCAATAACACTACATTTGATGTACAGCAAATTGCCCAAAGTACGTGTCTAAGAAATTTTGTTCACATTTCGTAAGCATTGTTTCAGCGATATCTCAGGTGTTTATGGACCGATTGTGATGAAATTTGACATCGTTCTTTGTGTGAGGATTTTCTAAAATCTATACTCCACAAATCTGATTACGAATACCATTCAAACTGTACCGATCAACTTAGAATCGGCAGGAGAATCGATTTCGCGACCTCCGTCCGTCCGTTCGTCTGTCTGTCCGTCCGTCTGTTTGTTTGTCCGTCCGTCCGTTCGTCTGTTTGTCTGTCTGTCCGTCCGTCTGTTTGTTTGTCCGTCCGTCCGTCTGTTTTTTTTGTCCGTCCGTCTACCTGTCTGTAATTTTTTCTGTTGTAGTCAAGTTTTTGGAGTTCCTGTTTTGTCGATATCTCAGGTGTTTATTTTGATGAATTTTAATAGCGTCCTTCGCAGGAGATTACCTAAATCCTGATGCATTCGGTAATTTGTGGTAGATATAATTTAGCGTTTAAGCGATGGTGTTTTGATCGACAATGATAAAATTCAGGGTGGCCCAATATCCTAAAATTGTGTGTAAAACCTGATTTTAGCAGACAGACACTCTGCATTAATCTTAATTTTGTGTCTGACTTTTGAACATTATACTAACATTTGAGAATGTATTATATATCAAATTATAGGTAATCTTCCTAGGAAGTACAAAAATGCAGCTAACTACATGATATCCGTTCAAAACCTACATATGTATGTAAGTATCTCACATATCAACGAAAATTTAAATTTTTTAATTGCAATTGGGAGAAATCCGTTCACGTTTGACAATTGATCCCTTATAACTTCGCTTAAGATATGATGATGACATTTAGTATAAAGACGTTGTACAATATTGATATTCAGGGCGATAGCGCCTAAAATAAACTTTCTAGAGGGACAACATTTGACAAAAGTATTTCTGATCTCTTGAAAAGTTCGATATTGAAAATGGGCGAGCTCTATTCACATTTAGTGAAATCTCCCATATAACCCCGACCGGGAATCGATTTAATGCTGATAAATTAAATCACATTAAAATTGCACAAGGAACTAGAGCAAAACTTTCCAAACATCCATCGGACAGATCGAAAGAACAATACATCCCAAATATTATTGATGAAGTGTTCATTTTAATTAATTAACTAACTTCAGATTAATAAGTAAATCTTTAATAACTTTTCCGACAAAGCTGATATCCATCCATTCAAAAGCTATATATTTCACGTATGTATCTAAAACTAAGAGTGTATACCCTATAATTTTAAGGCTTATCATTGTTAAAGCTTTGACCTAAATCAGTCCGCTCACTTCAGAGTTTTACATAACTAATCAAGAACTTTTACTAGTTGGATAATTCGTACGAATTAAAGTGCACAACCCTCACTGGGCATTGTGTTTTTGGGTTGCATGCCAGAATACTTAAACTTCATCAAATCGATGTGCTATTGCAAATGTAAGGGCATCTACATTTTGAAGCATCTTTTCTGCATGGTTTATCTGGTCTATCGAACTTTATTAAATGTTCGTAAAATATGTGTCTATTTTATTTCGAAGCTACTGGCTGGCTTAAATATGCATTCTCTACTTGTAGTAATCATTATCTTTCACAAAGGGACCACTTAAAAACCCAAGTGAAGCTTCCCTAGACATCAGCCACCTGCCCAACCTAACCTTTGGGTGCATAACTATTCTAGATGATGACGCCACCGAAAAGCTTTTCTTTTTCCGACTCTTAATTTTAAAGACTCTTTGCATATAATACTAGTATAATCAAATTTTGCTAGGAATTACATTAAGTACTTTTGCAACACCATTGGTGAAGGGTATCCAAGATTCGGCAAAGCCGAATATACCACTCTTACTTGTTATAAAAGAAAACATGAAGACATTAAACGGGGACGTTTAATTTTAAGAAGGGGGGAAGTTATCACATAACATGAATTTACAAATCACTTCATATTAAAATTCAAACATTATAAAAACTTTGGATTATAAACCTTTATTTTGTAAATGAATTTATTTTAGTCTGGCAACGCCAATTACTAATTATTGAAGTTGTAAAGAGAAAAGAATAAATAAAGAATTTAGTCACATTTTGACACTATAACACGTTGTTTCATTCAAAATCGTGTAATCGATTAAGACCTCGTGAAATACCTAACTTGTATAATTCGTCTGGGTATACCCACCAGAAGCTCCACAAACTTGATTTCAACAGACAGACAGACGGACATGGCTAAATCGACTCTCCTGCCGATTCTGAGTCGATCATTATTCTAAGACGAATAATAAAAATATTACAAACAGAATGACAAACTTATAATAATCTTTCACCTATTGGTGAAGGGTATAATAAGATTTATAAAACATTTACTTAAATTATGATTTTAGCAAAATTCGTCGGAATATAATACAAGTTACTGGGAAATGGTTTAAGATATCTACTAGGGTGGGCCATTTTTAGACTTTTGTCTCTGATCGACTTCTAAAAGTGAGATTATATGGCCAAATTATGTCAATCGGATGTGTGCAAAATATTATTGATTTATTTTTAGGATACGAGCCCGCGCAACGGTCCCAAAGTTTTTGAGCCCATTTGTATGGGGAATACTGAGTGTATTTTCAGTTTTTGCTACATTTCGTCCATTTACAATTTATTTTAAAGAAAAAAGATAATGGAATCTAAAAGTGAACTAATGCAGCTTTAATTAAAGTCATCCATATTTGAAATCCATAAAACAGTTTTGAAGTTTTTGCGATTTTCCCCCAAAAATTTGTGTCCTTGACAATACGCCTAAGGATACGCCGCTAGAAAAAACTGCTTTGGACAAAAACTCGCAAAGTAAGACATGATTTATCATTTTAAGACTTGTAGCTACTTCATAGTTAAATTTTGTTAAAATATAACAATTTTTACTTAGCTTTTTTCATAATCGAAAATGGGTCATTTTTCTCAGGTGGGTTTCAAAACGCATTTTTTAATTTTTTGAAAATTTTGTTAAACTAATATTACAAATTTGGCAAAAATTATCTACAAATTGTTTTGTC
The DNA here is from genome assembly GCA_933228675.1 of Stomorhina lunata. Taxonomy (NCBI): domain Eukaryota; kingdom Metazoa; phylum Arthropoda; class Insecta; order Diptera; family Rhiniidae; genus Stomorhina; species Stomorhina lunata. Next base: position 53,490,145 of record OW121741.1, on the reverse strand, counting down.
ACTTTTTCCAGCAACTTTTGATAAAAAGGCATTAAATAAATATTTTACACTAACATTAAGTTTATTAAAAAATATTAATCCTAAAAATTTATGGGGACCTATTGTCCCCATAAATTTTGGGTGGGTATATGTGGGTTTCAAAACGCATTTTTTAATTTTTTGAAAATTTTGTTAAACTAATATTACAAATTTGGCAAAAATTATCTACAAATTGTTTTGTCACTTTTTCCAGCAACTTTTGATAAAAAGGCATTAAATAAATATTTTACACTAACATTAAGTTTATTAAAAAATATTAATCCTAAAAATTTATGGGGACCATATTGTCCCCATAAATTTTTGCTCCCAAGTCTTTAAAGGGTTAAAATATTTTTTATAAAAAAAATGAATCTTGGTGTCAAATAATAACATTAATGTTTATTTATCAAAATTTAATCAAAATAATTTTTTTTTAAGCCTGTATTTTATTATTGAATCTTTCTGTTAAGAAAATAACAATAAGTAATCAAATCTTAATCTAACGGAAATTATATAGAGATTGCCAGTGCAACTCTATTTGTTATTTATTCGAATTAATAGGAAATTGTTCAGTGACAATAGATAAAAAAAAGGTCCTAGCTGACCAGGTCCAAGGTATCCATCCTTCTTAGACGTTGGTGACCTTCAAAGTGCAAAAGCTGCCTTGCTAGGTGATTTGGGTGAACGTGCAGCTTGGAGATGTATTTGGTACAGAACCTTCTAATCTCTTCTTGGACAAGAGGAACATTCAAATCTTTATGAATGTTGTTATTTCGTATATACCAAGGGGCGCAGGTTATTAAACGTAACAACTTGGATTGTCGTCTCTGTAATTTGGCGATGTTCGAGGTAGAAGCCGTTCCCCATAGCTGAATACCATAGGTCCATATTGGTTTAATTATCGTTTTATACAAAAGGACCTTGTAGTCTAACTCTAAAGCAGATTGTGTGCCAATAAGCCAGTTTAGTTCAGCGGATTTTAATTTTATCTGAGTTATCTTGCTGTCAATGTGATGAGACCATGTAAGGCGGCGATCGAAATGAACACCAAGATACTTAACGTGAGAACTCTCGGGGATGGTCACGTTGTTAATCTAAATTGCAGGGCAGTTATCTCTCCTTAGAGTAAACGTTACATGAACGCACTTTGTCGGATTTACTTTAATTTTCCATCTGTTCAGCCATGCTTGAAGCTCATGAATATGGGATTGTAAAAATGCAGAAGCAATTTTGGGGTCGGAATGAATACTAATGAATGCTGTATCATCTGCGAAAGTGGATGTGTATGTTTGCATTCGTTGGCATATCTGCTGTAAAGATAATATATAACAAGGGACCCAATATACTACCTTGTAAAACTCCAGCAGCGATTCTTCTAGGAGAAGAATATTCATCTTTTCATCGAACTCGGAAGGTTCTATTGGACAAATAACTTTTAAAGAGCTTATGTGTACTTGCTGGAAGCAGATTTACAATTTTGCTTACAAGTCCCTCATGCCAGACCTTATCGAATGCCTGTGAAATATCGATGAACAAGGCGGAACAGTATTGTTTATTTTCGAAGGCCTTCCTGATCACTGTTGTTATTCTATGTACTTGTTCAACTGTACCATGACATTCGCGGAAACCGAATTGATGATCTGGAATAATATCCATCCAATTTATGATTGTGCTTAAAGTAGAAATAAGTAGCTTTTCAAACAATTTTGAGATAATCGAAAGTAAGCTTATAGGCCTATAAGATGAAACTTGAGTAATGTCCTTGCCTGGTTTTGGAATCATAACGATTTCTGATATCTTCCAGGACATTGGGAAATATCCCAAACGAAGAATCGCGTTGTATATAAATAATAAAATTCTTGTAGCTGAAATTGGAAGATGGATAATCATTGACGGAGAAATTCTGTAAATTCCAGAAGACTTCTTAAGGTCAAGTTTATGTATGTTTGATAGAAGCAATGGAAGGCGAAATTTCAATGGAGAAAGCACGTTGTTGTCTATAATATCAGGACTTATGTTAGAGTCTGTTTCGTTTGGAGTAAAAACCTTTTCTAAGTGATTGGCAAAAGCATCAACTTTTTCACGTGGATCTCTTGCCCAAGAACCGTTTTCGAGCCTAATTGGAGACTCACATACAATTGGACATTGCATGTGTTTAACAGCCTTTCACAGGCTGTAGTTCTTTTCCTTATAGGAATCCAAGTTTTTTAAATATGTATCAAGAGATTTTTGTTGGTTAATCTTCAGTGCGGCTTTGAGTTTTCTCTGACAATCATTTAAACGACTTTTTAAGGCAGGGGATCGACATTCTTGCCAACGTCTTCTAAGCCTTCTTTTCTCGTTTACAAGAGCTTGGATACTTTCGGAAGTGTTCTGGAATATCTTTTTTTTGGTTTTAAAAATTGGTGTTGCCACAAAAGCCGCATTTGTGATGACATCTGTAAATACATTTATCGCGGAATCGATGTCTGTAGAGGTCTTTAGAGGAACATTCAATGGAAGATGGGAACTCACATACATTTTGTATTTTAACCAGTTTGTCCTTTTGTTTGGGTAACAATGTCTTTCTTCTTGGATTCCACTGGAATTGTCATAAAAAGTTAAAATAGAGGGTGAGTGATCGGATGATAAATCTAATGATGAGCAGACGGATAATTGGCATCTTTTTATATTTTTTATGACGGCAAAGTCTATTAGATCGGGAATCTTATTTAAGTCAGAGGGCCAATACGTTGGTTGACCACCAGATACAGCGTCCAACTTCTGCGAAGAAATAGCACATAATAGCTGTCTTCCTTTAGGTGTGATAAGACGCGAACCCCAAAATGTGTGTTTCGCGTTATAATCACCAGCCGCTATGAATCTTGAGCCAAGTGTATTGAAAAAATCATTAAATTTATCTTTTTTAATGTTATGTCTTGGAGGACAATATATTGAAGACAATGTAATTCTATAATCTATGAGATTTATAGATGTTGCCTGAATATATTCTTTTTCGTAATTTGGCAATGGAAAATGCCTTATTTCATTGTGTACTAGTATTGCTGTGCCACCACATGCTCTGCCACTTGGATGTTTAGTGTCATAAGTTAAAAAACCATTTACTCTGAAACAATTTTTTGGAGTAAAATGCGTTTCAGAGACTAGAATAACGTCTATTTCCTGCTCGTTCAGGAAATGCTCAACTTCCCTTTTGTGCTGGCTAAGGCCGTTTGCGTTCCAAAAACATATTTTTAAAGGATTCATTTTCTTTCCAACAAAATTTGCATAAGCATGCTTTGATTTCTCATCATTTCTTGGAACATATTTTGCATGTTGGACATGAAGTTATTCATTTTGGGATTCTTTATTTTGAATTGGCGGACCCTCTTTAACCATATGAGCGTAGGAGAAGCTCATTGGAAGTGGGGGATTATTTTGCTGTGAACCATTGCATGAGCGGTCCGGAATAGTGGGAAGAGATGGAAAATAGGAACCCTGGTATTGAGCGGAATTAGTTCTACGAGATGAGGAGGTTTGTTGTCTAAGACGTAAAAATACGGGACATCCACGGTAGTTGGCTGTATGGTTTTGCCCGCAATTACTGCATTTCTTTATTGTTGAGTCGGTTTTAGGTTTAGGACACTCGGAAGTCTTGTGTATATCACCACATATTACACATACTGTGGGCAATTTACAATAGGATTTGGTATGCCCGAACTCCTGACAATTTTGGCATTGAGGAGGATCTCTGCGTTTAAGTGGCTCTTCCACAGTAATTCTGCGGTTAAGCAAATATATTAAGTTAAAGATAGGATGAGATTGACCCTTCTTCAGTTGGGAAGAATTAAACGATATTTCAACTCTGAAAAGAGGTTGAGGAATTTTATTCTTATTTAATATGTTTTGGACAGACTTCACTTCATAGCCTTCAACTTCAAGAGCGTTTTTAATTTCATCAATAGGAACCGAGCTATCAATGCCTTTAATTACCACATTCAGGCCTTTAGCACTTTTTAATTGGAATGTATAGTAACTTTTATTATTTAAATCAAACAAATCAACCACTTTGTTGTAATGTTTCTCCAAGTAGATTTGGATTTTAGTTTCGAATACATTACCTCTACGAATAGAAACAACATGGAAATTGTCTTTGCCTACAATTCTGGATAAGTCATTAACCAGGGAATTATTAGTTTGCTCCCTTAAATATATAGGTGGAGGTTTTAGCTCCTTTACAGTGGCGTTTTCCTGGATTTCATTTTCAGTGGTGGTCTCCTACTTGTGGACTATTATTAAATCTGGCCTGTTTCAGAAAGGGCTCCTGACGCATTGCCATTGGACTAGACTTACGTTTTGTGATAGTAATATACCTATCAATACCCGTTTGAACCTGTTTATTAGCCATAATATTGGAACTATTATTAATATTTTTATCAATATTAAGTAAATTTGAAGACTCGCTTGCGACTGTTTTTTTGGCACTGACTGTATTGACAGTATTCTGATTGTTTATGTTTATGTTTTATTTTTCTTTATTATTTTCAAAAGTTGTTGGCGCAAATGTAACTTTGTTTGCTTTGCTCTCACAATTTGTTCTTGTTAATTGTTTTGGCGCAAATGTAACATCAATTGAGTTAATAGAGGGGGAAAGAGATCGTGCTCTTTAAATTGGCTTTGCTGTTAAGTAGTACTTGTTGTACTCTTTATTATAAACATTTTTGTTTTCACTTGACTCTGTTATGGAAATATAAGCATTTCTCCCATTTAGAGAGAGCCTTCGATCTTGCTGTTGAGTCTCACTCATGCACTTTTCTTTTTATTAAAATTGTTTTAAACTTTTATAATTTATTTGTTTTATGAAATATACACCGTCACTTTCACTTCACTAATATATTTAAAAAATCGTCCTTTTTCGATAATATATGTTTGAAGTTGTTTATTTATTTTTTTTTTTAATATTTTTATTTGTTTTTTTTTTTTTTTAAGGAAAGAACCAAAAACACGTCCGTCTCTTAGCAGAGATTATGTTAAATTATGCTAATAAATAACAAACTATAATAGTTTTTTAATTTGTTTAAGTTTTATGTTGATTTTCACACAGCTTATAAATTTTCAGGTGTTCTGTCGTCAATGGTTTTTAATCAAAATTTGCTAAAAAAAAGTGTAAAGAAAAAAACTTGGGTCATTTTTGACCCCATGTCTAAAAAGGGTTAAAATATTTTTTTTTTTAATAGAAAAGACTTTGTCCTAGTGTAAAATAATTACTTTTAAGTATATTTATTAAAATTCAGTAATAAATTAATAAAATTACGTATTCAAAAAATAAAAAGAAATACAAAAGATCAAATTTTTCATCTTTGACTCCGGAAAAAAAGGGTTAAGTTTACCCAATTTTAAAAACAAAGAATCTGTTTATATTTTCCATAGTATGGATAATTTGATTTCATTAAAACATTATTAAAATTGAACATAAATAAGATTTATGAAGCATTTACTCAAATTATAAGCAAAAAATTACTTTTTTGCGAAATTCGTCGAATTCGAACACAAGGTACGGGAAAATGGTTTGAGATATCGACCTACATTTTTTGATTTTTATTGTCTTTTTTATCTATTATAACACACCGATGAGAATTTGTAATATTTGTTAAACAAAATTTTCGAAAAATTAAAACTAATTTTGAAACCCACCTGAGAAAAATTACCCATTTTCGAATATGAAATAAGTAAATATTTTTATATTTTAACAAAATTAAACTATTAAGTACTTACAAGTCTTGAAATTATAAATCATGTCTTGCTCTGCCAGTTTTTGTCCAAAGTATTTTTTTGCGGTTTATCATTAGGCGTGTTGTCAAGGACACGAATTTTAGGAGAGAAATCGCAATAACTCCATAACTGTTTAATGGATTTCAAATTTTTATGGCTTCAAGGAAAGCTGCATTGTTTCACTTTTAGATTCCATTGTCATTTCTTTTAGAAATAAAACTTAAAAGGACGAAATGTAACAAAAACTGCAAAATACTCTCATTTTTCCCCATACAAGGGGCTCAAAAATTTTGGGAACGTTACGCTGGCTCGCATTCTAATAATAAATCAATAATATTTTGCACACTTTAGAAGTCGATCAGAGACAAAAGTCAAAAAACGACCCACCCTAATATACATATATACCATTAGATTTTCAAATGTAGCAGATATACATTTAAATGAATTAAATAGCATGGTATAAAAATACTTTTCAAATATTATATCAGAAGTATTTATCTAATCAAGAGCTTTTGAATATAGTAATGGTACACAATAAATCACATGTTTTTGCAATATTGACGTGATATTCATTCAAAATTATCTTAGGTAAATATCTAAAACCAAGAGCATAGAATCTAAGATCATAAAAAGAATATCTACCAATTTTTATTGCCAAAAGTCTGAGTTTTACGTAAATAATCAAAAACTCTTAAAAAGAAAGCTATGATACGTACGTAATTTATCATGAACATTTCAAATATAGCTCTAATGAGAGACAACTCACAATTTTATTTAAGTTTTAGTGGAGCAAAAAACTATTTTTTATTTGTAACTAAACATTTTTTCTAAAAGCCACTACACGCATCGACAAAACAATTCCTATAAATATTGTTGTTAAAGCAACCATTTTAATCGGTGCTCTAACTTTAAAGATACATATAAGCATTTAAATACGACCTATTTCAAAAAATGTTACTATGGTGTGTAATTTCTGAAATTGTTTGTATTTCATTCTACCTTCAGAATATTTATTATTAATATTTCTGTACGACTCACCTAAACCAGTCTTTAGAAACATGCATACTTGTTCCATTGTGAACAAAGGCCGATGAAACTAAACAATGGCCGATGAAAGCTGCTTCCAAAAAAACATATTATTTTAGTTGTTTACTTTTTGTGTGACCAATATTTTTGACAACAATGTTTTGTCAATTATTTATTTTTGATTATTTATTTATTTGTTTATTTATTAATTAATTTATTTATTTATGTTTTGGTCACTAGATTTAAAAAAGAACTGAGAGAAAAAACCCTGAAGAAGTTTCCGAAAAAGAAACAAAACGTTTTGTGATGTAAAATAAATTGTTGTATTTGCATTTACAATATCAACTGACCTTATCAGCCTAAAGGTAACCCATATTATCTTCTATATTATATTATCTTCTATTCTGTGTAACCATTCCATCCATTTTTATTTTATTCAGTTAAAACCAAAGGTTTAAAATGTTGCTCACAATTTGTATTGAAATTAAGACATTTTGCTTTTTTTTTCCAATTACTTAAAAAATACACGTTTTTTGCCATTTAAGTTTTCAGGAATGTCTTTGCTGTTGCATTGTTGACCAAATTTCAAAATTTGGAATTTATATTTCATTTAGATTAAAAGTTATAATGTTGTTTTGCTTATAAAAAAAATTATTATCTGAGACTAAGATTTTTGAAAGGCTATAAGTTAGCTTTTCAACCATACATTGACCGTCTATAGATCAACTCTAAAGCTTCTCTGTTTTAACTATATCTTATCTTATATTCTTAAACGAGCAATATTTGTATCTTATATTCTTAAACGAGCAATAATTGTATATATATATATATATATATATATATATAGAATGGCTATCTTGAAAACGGCTCTAACGATTTTGATAAAATTTGAACAGTGGGTATCTTTTTTGATGTATAGGTCGAAGAAGAAGGGACTTTTGGAACTTTTACCTCTAAGGGGGTAAAAACGGGTAAAAAGGGGAAAAAATCGAAAACGCTATGTCTCCTAAAGTAATAGGTATAGAAACAAAATTAAAATTACGTTTTAAACAGCTTTGAAAATAAGCGGACAGGTGTTTGGTACTTTTTTGAAACTATGTCCGATAGGGGGTAAAAAAGGGTGAAAATAGTTTTTTTGGCACCTTTTTAACCCACTCTTATATTTTAAACTAAAGAATATAGAAAGAAACTTGGTACTGCAATCAATAGATGTAAAAAAACATGAAACACGTATTTGCTACTTTTTTGATTTTGGAGCCAAAATGGGTAAAAAAGGGATAAAATGATAACTTAACATCTCCAAAGTAATATGAATAGGAACATTATACATTATGTTAAATGCGTTTTAAAAAAATGTACCGAATTCAATTGGCACCAAAAAAGTACCAAATATACATATGGAACTTTTAGAAATTAAGGAATAAAAAGGGGGAAAAATTAGTATTATTTTAAACAAATGAATGTTTGTCTGTATGTATGTTCTTTATAGAATAGTAAACTGTGAATTTGATTATGTTATGCTCTTTAGCGAAGATGTTGCGGATAAGCCGGCGAAGGTTTTAAAGTTGATAAGACTAATTTCCGACAGATGGCGCCACTGAAAATTACTAAAAATTAATTAAATCGTAAACTGTACATTTGATCATGCTATGATCTTTAGCAAAGTTGTAGCGCATGAGCCGACGAAGGCTTTTTAGTTGGTATGAATAATTTCCGACAGGTGGCGCTACAGAAACTTACTCAAAGTCAATTTAATCGTAATCTGTACATTTAATCATGCTACAATCTTTAGCAAAGTTGTTGCACATGAGCCGACGAAGGTTTCTTAGTTGGTATGAAGAAATTTCGACAGGTGGCGCTACTGAAATTTACTCAAAGTCAATTTAATCGTATGCTGTACATTTAATCATGCTATAATCTTCAGCAAAGTTGTTACGGATAAGCCGAAGAAGGTTTATGAATTGGAATAAGCAAAGTCCGACAGGTGGCGCCACAGAAAACTACTCAAAATGAATTAAATCGTAAACTGTGCATTTGATCAGACTATAATCTTTAGCAAAGTTGTTGCGCATGAGTCGACAGAGGTTTCTGTTGATATGAATAATTTCCAAAATTATTCAAAATGAGTTAAACTGTAAACTATGCAAACTATGTGTTGGTCGGACAAAATAAATCAAATAATTCAAAATTAACTGAATATTTCTACAATGTCTTTCCTCTAAATTTATTTTAGCACTTTATAATATAAAATATATAAAAACTTTAAAATTTTCCTCAAAATGCTTATCATAAAGCTCCGAGCAAGGCTCGGTCTACCAGGTACTGTATATATATATCTATATATATATATATATAGAATGGCTATCTCGAAAACGGCTCTAACGATTTTGATAAAATTTGGACAGTGGGTATCTTTTTTGATGTATAGGTCGAAGAAGAACGGACTTTTGGACCTTTTACCTCTAAGAGGGTAAAAACGGGTAAAAAGGGGAAAAAATCGAAAACGCTATATCTCCTAAAGTAATAGGCATAGAAACAAAATTTAAATTATGTTTTAAATAGCTATGAAAATAAGCGGACAGGTGTTTGGTACTTTTTTGAAACTATGTCCGATAGGGGGTAAAAAAGGGTCAAAATAGTTTTTTTGGTACCTTTTTAACCCACTCTTATATTTTAAACTAAAGAATATAGAAAGAAACTTTGTACTGCAGTCAATAGATGTGAAAGAAACATTAAACACATATTGGGTACTTTTTTGATTTTGGGGCGAAAATGGGTAAAAAATTGATAAAATGATAACTTAACATCTCAAAAAGTAATATGAATAGGAACATTATGTTAACTGCGTTTTAATAAAATGTTCCGAATTCAATTGGTACCAAAGAAGTACCAAATATGCATATGGAGCTTTTTGAAATTAGTGGATAAAAAGGGGAAAAATTAGTAATGTTATACCTTTTAAACAAATGAATGTTTGTCTGTATATATGTTCTTTATAGAATAGTAAACTGTAAATTTGATCATGTTATGCTCTTTAGCGAAGATATATAGAAAGAAACTTTGTACTGCAGTCAATAGATGTGAAAGAAACATTAAACACATATTGGGTACTTTTTTGATTTTGGGGCGAAAATGGGTAAAAAATTGATAAAATGATAACTTAACATCTCAAAAAGTAATATGAATAGGAACATTATGTTAACTGCGTTTTAATAAAATGTTCCGAATTCAATTAAAGAAGTACCAAATATGCATATGGAGCTTTTTGAAATTAGTGGATAAAAAGGGGAAAAATTAGTAATGTTATACCTTTTAAACAAATGAATGTTTGTCTGTATATATGTTCTTTATAGAATAGTAAACTGTAAATTTGATCATGTTATGCTCTTTAGCGAAGATGTTGCGAATAAGCCGGCGAAGGTTTTTAAGTTGATAAGACTAATTTTCGACAGATGGCGCCACTGAAAATTACTAAAAATTAATTAAATCGTAAACTGTACATTTGACCATGCTATGATCTTTAGCAAAGTTGTAGCGCATGAGCCGGCGAAGGTTTTTTAGTTGGTATGAATAATTTCCGACAGGTGGCGCTACTGAAACTTACTCAAAGTCAATTTAATCGTAAGCTGTACATTTAATCATGCTACAATCTTTAGCAAAGTTGTTGCACATGAGCCGACGAAGGTTTCTTAGTTGGTGTGAAGAAATTTTGACAGGTGGCGCCACTGAACTTTACTAAGTCAATTTAATCGTAAGCTCTACATTTAATCATGCTATAATCTTCAGCAAAGTTGTTGCGGATAAGCCGAAGAAGGTTTATGAATTAGAATGAGCAAAGTCCGACAGGTGGCGCCACAGAAAATTACTCAAAGTGAATTAAATCGTAAACTGTGCATTTGATCATGTTATAATCATAAGCAAAGTTGTTATGCATTAGTAGACGAAGGTTTGATAGTTGGTATGAACAACTTCAGGTGGCTGCACTGAAAACTACTCAAAATTTTCTAAATCGTAAACTGTGTGATCAGACTATAATTTTTTAGTAAAGCAAAGAGTCGGCGGAGGTTTCTGTTGGTATGACCAATTTAAAACTTATTAAAATTAGTAAAACTGTAAACTATGCAAACTATGTGTTGGTCGGACAAAATAAATAAAATAATTCAAAATTAACAGAATATTTGTACAATGTCTTTCCTCTAAATTTATTTTAGTACTTTATAAAATAAAATATATAAAAACTTTAAAATTTGCCTCAAAATGCTTATCATAAAGCTCCGAGCAAGGCTCGGTCAACCAGGTACTGAATTTTTATTTAAGTATCTTTAACCGTCTAAAGTTACGGGATTATTTCTAAAATAACTCTAAAAAAAACTCTGTATATCCTATTTTAAATTATTTATAACTTATCTTTTTACATAAAATTATGTTTCGAAAATAAACTGTTACTATATTAAGACCCGTCTCCATATTAATGATAAAAAACGTTATGCATTTTGAAATGTTTAAATTTTTGCTCAAAATTTGTATGGTTTAGGTTTCAGAAAATATTCAACTTGTAATTAAGCATTTTTGTTTTTTCATAATTGCTCATTGCGTTTTTTACCATTTTAGTTTTTAGAGTTTTCTTTGCTGATGGCTTGTTACCCCAATTTCAAAATTTGGATTTTAAAAGTTATAACGTTTTTCTCCTGTAAAAAACTAGAAGTGTAGTTACGCCCTTTTGCATTTTAGGTGACGATATGTTATTGTAAAATAACTTGTGTTTTTTACGACCGTAAATCATATCCAAATTGTTTTTTTTTTTTTTGAGAAACGCTGTTATATTACACGGTGCAACAGCCATTTGCACCAAAAAAAAATCCATATGTGCGTGATACCAGAGGTCATGTGTATTAACACTGCGTACTCAGTTTTTCATTCTATCGTGAAAAATCCTTTTAAAAGGACTTTGAATTTTTGAGAATATGCATCATTTATAAAATTAAATAATATTTTTGGGCAAATGCAATACAGTCGATATGGGTATTAAATTATAGGAAAGAATGTCAGTAATCTAAATAAATTACTGGCAAAATTTTTTTTGGATAAAGAAAAAAATCAGACAAAAAAAAAACATATCAATTTGCAACATGTTTTTAAGAACTTGTGCGATTTTGGATGTTTTAGTGTTGTTAGATCTTACAGAAAAAAATGTTAAAATAGTAAATAAAAGAAACAATAAAAAAAAACAAAATTTATAAATTTTAATAAAAATTTAAAATTTACATAATAAATATTTTTTACCTATACACAAACATGTAAATTCTATTCTTTTTAAAATTTGTAATAATTTCCAACCTAATAAGAATGTAGACAGACAAGCAAAGCGTATTTGTAAGAAATAAAAAATATAAAGAATAAATATCTCAGAATCAAAAACGAAAACACGCGTGGTCAAATTTTATAAGTCAGAATAAAAATAGATTTTGTGTTCTTTGTGGATTACTTACACCTTTGAACAAGTTACGTAAAGTGCCATCAAAATTTATAGAGATTTATGAAAAATATTACCTAATAAACTTCATCTCAAACGTTTGGTATGTATGTTTTGTAGGTATGTTTGTAAGTATTGCTACCGATGCATTTGAGTCGTTCAGTGGATAATGGGAATGAGTCCATTTTTGGCATTTTTGAGATTTAGAGTGGATACACTTCCTTTTAGGACTAACAATGTATGACAAAAATATTATTTTCAAATTTTAACTGAAACCCCCTTTTAAAGACAAAATATTTTTTTGCACGGAACACAAAATTTTTATTTTCAGTTGAAAAAGGGAATGAGTCCACACTTTATTAATTTGTTAACTTTGCTTTTAATCACTCTTATTTATTTCTATTTCTTGCCTTCCTTTATGCTTTCGCTATTTGCCAATTTTTTTGTGTCCTTTAACTCTTTCGTGCCCGTTGTTGCCTACAGGCAACATTCAATTTCCTCATAATTCCCGTTATTCTTATTTTCTTGCTAAAATTCCTTTTTTTATACACAAACTAGATTCCAGATGAGTGTTTTGCGGAAAGATTCATGCACTTTTGTTCATCGATGTTTAATAAATAGCTGTTTAAAGTAAGGAACCTTAGGAATTTTTTAGCTTAGAGCCATTGTTTTTAATAAAACGGGCATTATACAATATTATAAAATATAGCTAAGATAATAATACTAAGAAGAAAAAGTTTTAATTTTGGTTTATTCTACAAACAAGAAGTTATAACTCCTTAACAAAGATACTTAGGGCTCTGAATCCGATATTATTTCTTATAAAGATAATGGCCAACACTTAGGTATTAACCAAATAGCGAAATAGGGAAATACAATATAAAAATAATTTCGATGAAAATTGTGGCTTTGAAAATATAAACATAAGGAAGAAAGGAAATGTAATGTTATGGAATGGCGTGAGTCAAAGTCTATTGTATCCTGAAACTAGAGCAATAACAAAAGAAAGGAAAAAGGATATGATTGATTTATTAAAATATATCCCTCCCGTATACCATACTTTCTATAAAAACTTGAAAACAGTTTCAAGTGAACAAGATTATTCTGAAGAAGACATCATATTTTGTTAATTTTTAGTTACTTTTCGTTAAAAAAAAGACATGTTTTATGCTATTTTTTCTTTTAAAAATAAGAAGTTGTTTATGTTATTTTTTTTAAGTTAATTTAAAATTAAACTGTGCGAATGCACTACTAAAAAAACAAATTATATGCAGCCTTTTTTTAAGATCATAAAAAATTTACTCTTTCCAAAATATAGTAATTCCATTAAAACACCACGCGAGGTAAGCCAATATTTAGACGGATATTTTTTCTTTTCATTTCCGAACGAGTGCTGAAAGTCAAAACATAATTAATTTGCATTTTTACGCAATCGATTTTAACAACAAAGAAATTGGTGGACTCATTCCCTTTTTCCACTGAAACTCTTATCAATAAAAACATATTTGTATCATAAAACAGGCTTTGTGAACACATACACTTACATATTAACGTTATATATTTGTAAATTATAAAAGAAGCCCTAATAATTAATTTTGCAATTTTAGTTTTGAGTTTTGTTGTAACAATTAGCTTTAAAGTCAACGTCAACTGTTTCGTTGTTTTTCTCCGTTTCAAATTTTTGGACTCATTCCCTTTATCCACTGAACGACTCATTTACAGCTCAGGTGGAGAAGATAAAAGACATGAATTTAATATGTGTACCCAACGATTTGGTTACACCACAGTGAGCATTCGATTGATTCCAGCTACTTTTGTCAAACACGAAAAAACTCTGTTATATTTCACTATAATATTCGAGATAAAATTAAATATTACAATACTGATTCTGTTATGCCCGCTATAACACGTTCAAAAGAAAGACCAATCAAACAAACGATCTTTTGATGAGTGTTTTAATGTAGATGATAGCACACGAATCAATTACGCGGTGTATATTAAACTACTTTTTGACACCATTGGTTATAAGTATGATGCAACGGAACGGATATAGTTAAAAACTATGACAAAATTAAAGTTATTCTTAATTTATTTAACTACTACGAACATAATTGGGTAATATGTTGCGACCTTAAAATTGTTTCAATTATCACAGGACTTAAAAAGGGGTTTTCTAAGCATCAATGTTTTTTTGTGCTTGTGGGAAGGTCGCAGCTGAAATTTACATTACACTGATCACAAATGGCCCCTTCGTGTGACAAACGAGATTGGTCAAAATAGTGTTGAGCAAGTGCCTTTAGTACCCTCTTCCAAAATCATACTTCCTCCCTTACATATTAAGGTGGGGCTTATTAGAAATTTTGTTCGTGCCGTAGAAACTAAAGGAGCAGCTATGGAGTACATAAAAACCATTTTCCCTAAATTGAGCAATGCTAAAATTTATGCAGGTATACGTGACGAAGTCTATAATCTTATTAATATTAACTTTATAAATTTTTTTCAGGTACATTTAATGGCCCCCGCTAACTAAGCTATTGAAGTCTACTGTGTTTCCAAATTTTTTGTCACCTATAGAAGCAAAAGCATAGTTTGGGAGAAACAACAAAAAACTTTTTAGGTAACAACAAATCAGACAACTACAGGGATATCGTTAAATAACTTGTATATAATTTCGGAGTAATGGGTATCAACACACAGTGGTTTACGGACGCTTTTTTTGGAAATAATTCTGTAACTTTTAAACGACTGGAAATATTTTAATCAAATTTGGCATGGTGATAATCAAGTATTAGATAGATAATCGAGTATTTGAGTTGGTTTTCAAAAGCACTGGTCCATGAGGGGTCGGGAGAGTGATTGATGGACCTTCAAAGTTTGTCACTTCGGGTGTTCGACTTTTTTAAAAACTTGAGTTGTCCTTGAGAAGGTTAGGTTAGGTTAGGCAGGCAGCCGATGTAGGTCAGCGTCACTTGGGTCCTAAAAAGCGGTTCCTTTGTGTTACCTGCAAGGGATAGACTGGAAGAAAAGAACAAAAATAATTACTCCTATCAATTAGAGGCTAATCAAGCCATCCTGTAGCCCTGATAAATGAGTCGATTTTACGAATGTTAATACTCGCTAGATCTGATAAATCATGCAGAAAGGGTGCCCCCAGATTGAGAGCCCTTGAAGTCGAGAGGGCGGGGCAGTGACATAGAAGATGAGTCACTGTCTCCTCCTCTTCTATATTATGACAACTACGACAGTAGTCATAAAATTGAAGATTAAGTCTTCTGACATGTATGCCAAAAACGCAATGACCTGTTAGGGTTGAAATAAGGTTGCGGAGTCTGTGACGGGGTAAAGTTACCAAGATGTTTAAATGTTGAGTGTTGTAGATGGGCCATGTTTGCCTAGATATGGAGCAGGTGGTTTCCGAAGACCACTCGCTCTGCGCTGACGCGAAAAGTGATTGCCTAATTATTGATTTGCAGGCGGATAGCGGTAAGCCCGTAAATTGGTCGATGTTGTCCTAACGCAGGAGAGCACCGGATTTAGCAAGTTTGTCCGCGGTGGAGTTACCAGGTATGTTGTTGTGCCCGGGTACCCAGAAGAGTTTGATCTTGCAATGTCTCGCCATCTCGTTAAGAGATGCCCGGCATTCGCGGGTAAGAACAGATGTCGTATTTACGTTAGATAGGGATTTTATTGCAGGCTGACTGTCGATACAGAAACGAATATCCCTGTCGTATACTCTGTGGTATCTCAACCATTTGACTGCTTTGTGAATAGCCGATATCTCGGATTGTAAGACACTACATTGATCAGGGAGCCTAAAGCAAATTTCCTTCTCTAGAAGTGGGATGAAGAATCCCCCCCTACGCCTAACTTTGACTTCGATCCATCAGTGTAAACCTCCAGACAGCCGTCATCTGAAGATGGAGGTTCTCCAGAGATAGTCACAGTGAAAGATTTGTCGAAGATAGGAGTGGATAATATGGTCAGGGATATTTGTAATTTTGTCCAGGATAGTGGAATGTCCGGTTTTTGAGTGGTTCCGATTGTACTCAGACTACAGCCGAGTTAAGAGCAATTTGCATTGCCATTAGTGCGAGCGGGAGCCAGTTGAGCATAGCGAAGAGCGCCTTAGATGGAGTAGTTCTTAAGGCACCGGTAATCATTAGAGCGGAAGATCTTAAAATTTTGTTAAAATAGTCCCTATGGTTAGCCTTGGTGAGTGCTGGCCACCAGATTAGCGCACCATAGATTAATATAGGCTTAACTACCATGTCGAAGAGCCAGGCAGTGTTGATGGGAGTAAGCCCCCAGGTTTTGCCAATGGCCCCTCTGCATGAATAGAGTGCAATAGACGCATTAGACACCCAGGATTGGGTGTTCAGGCTCCAGGACAGTTTAGAGTACAGAATGACCACCAGATATTTGGCATGGTCAGTGAGCATAAGTTCAACCTTATTTAATTTCGGAAGGGTAAAGCTGGGTATTTTGTATTTACGCTAGAAAAGTACAAGTTCCGTTTTAGTTGGATTGACTCCAAGGCCATTGAAAACGCTCCATCGATAAAGTATGTCTGACACTGCTATAGCAACATCGTCCGTGTATGCGATGGTGTTAAATCTCAGAGAATCTAATTCAGTGAGTAATTTATTAATGGCAAGGTTCCACAGAAGAGGTGATAGTACACCCCCTTGTGGAGTACCGCGACAAGCTACTTTATAGATTGTAGCCGTGGCCATGGTTGAGCAGATGACTATAGGTGAGAAGCTTATCTACAAACGAGATAATAGATTTGTCGACCCTTAAGTCTTTCATTGACGATAAAATCCACTCAGGTCGTATGTTATTAAAAGCGCCCTCTATGTCTAGGAAGGCGGCAAGTGTGAATTCGCCGAACTCAAAGAGATTTTTCAATATGACTAACTAGTGAGTGGAGTGCAGTCTCAACTGATTTGCCTTTGTTGTAGGCATGCTGTGAGTTGGACAGAAGCCTTGGATCTAATGAAGCACGAATGTGCGCCTCGATGATGCGTTCCAAAGTTTTAAGAAGGAAGGAGCTAAGACTAATGGGCCTGAAGTCCTCCTGTTTCGTGTGCGAAGTTTTACCTGCTTTGGGGATAAAGATAACGTTGCACCTGGTCCATGCCTCTGATATATGAGATAGTCTAAGACAACCATCATATAACAGAAGGAGCCAGGGCATTAAGAGATCGGTATTATATTGAATATCAGCTGGAATAATACCATCAGGACCCGCAGCTCTGTACGGTTCGAAACTGTCAAGAGCCCATTGGATCCTATCCCTAGTAAGAGGGATGGGGGGGTGGACTCAAGGACATTGAGGTTAGTGGATGTGTCCGCACCTAGAGGTTTACAACCTGGAAAGTGGGTGTCTAAGAGGACCTCGAGGGTTTCAGATCCGCTCGTAGTCCAATGGCCGCTGTCCCTTTGGAAATAGGCAGCTACCGAGGGCTATGAGGTCAGGATTTTGCGGAGTCTACTAGTGTCGGAAGAACCTTCGATGCCGCTGCAAAAGTTCATCCAGGACAGTCTCTTCGCTTTCCTGACTAGATTTTTAAATTTGTTAACGCAGGCTTTTTGGGGGTCCAATTTGCGGTCCTTTTGGCCTCGTTAAAAAGTCGGCGACATTCTTTTCTAAGTGTCGGCGGACCACCAGGGAGGTTTCTTTTTACCTCTCCTGATGGTGAGATTACATGCCTGATTTGTGGCTTGATTCAGGACGTCGGTTAGTACGTTAACCGCATGATCAACATGTTGATGCTCGGTAAGGAGGGAAGGAGACGTCCCAGGGTGCCCCTGTGGATAACCCAGTTTGTCTTCCTCCTATTACGGTAGGGAGTGAATGTTTCCTCTAGTAGAGTGATTTCAAATTCAATATAGCAATGATCAGAAAAAGAGCAGTCGGTTGATACCCTCCAGTTCTTGATCAGAGCTGAGTGCATGCTGCTAACTATCGTGATGTCAAGGACCTCCAGTCTGTTAGTAACAACAAAAGTGGGTTCTGACCCGAAGTTAACTATCTCTAAGTTATTACAAAGAATAAAATGAAAAATTGACTTACCTCTTGACGTGGTGTGCATTTGCGTCAGCTCCTATGACCAATGGCAGATTTTGCTTGCGTGATAGGTCCACTGTCTTATGAACCAGAGCGTTAGGCGGTGGGCTGGGTTGGTCGTGCCCCATGTAGCACGAGGAGACCAGAATGGAGCCTGTCTTGGTCTCCCAAGCAGCTACGGTGGTATCTTCATCACTGTAGTCAGAAAGAATGACTGGTGTGTATTAGCTTATAGCCTTTAAGCGTTAATCCACAGATCCTATCACAGTTGATCCAGGGCTCTTGGATTAGCGCTAGATCCTCCCCACGTTCGGCCATGCGGAGGAGTAGGGCAGCAGATGCCGCCTTGGAGTGACGAAGATTAATTTGCGTTATCTTCATCATCATCATCCTCAGAAATGGCAAGTGGAATGATCGTGACATTGAAGTCATCCTGATCCTCGTCCTCAGGGAGGGCTTCCTCGTCAGCATCCATTTCCATCCCTTCTTCGGCAACACTGAGAGAGTCAATACTCTCTAAGGATTGCGTAAGAAGCGATGGGCAGGAATCTTCATTCCTGACAGGGGGATCAGATGAGCTGTTAGCCTTCCCACTAGAAGCCTTATCATCCCCCCGGTAGACGTGCAGGGAGATTTCCTCGAAACCGTAGAAAATTTTCCCGCGCATCTCCCGGAGTGGAGCTAAGTTTTCTTGCGTAAGGATAACAGTTATCCTTCTGAGAGCTCCTTCAGGTTTAGAGATCTTAGCCACCTTTCATCCATGGACAGGTAGGCTGGGATTGCTTATCTGAAGGAGCTCCAGTATCTCCTTGGCAGAGGACTTGCCATCGGGCACAAGGTCTGCGAGGAATCTCCTCCTTGGAGACCACGTCAAGCCTAGCTCCATCCCAGATGACCTCAATGAGCTGAACTGCTTTCTTTAGCAGAATAGCAGATCGCTCATTATGGCAAGCAATCAATTTGACGCGACTTTGATACCATCCAGCGTCGCTGCAGTTTGGTGGGGGGCCAGGATTGTCCTTTAGGACATTAATGACAACTCCCACTAACTTAACACGGATTATTTCCCACCTTTCGGGGGAAATAGCTCCGTCAGCGTTGCTACGGTCAATGACAGCCTTAACGAGGTGACCTTTGGCAACCTCGCTGAAAGATCTGTCCATTAAATTGGTAGGTTTAGGTCGTTTGGTGTCTGGCTGCTGGCTATGAGCCAGCAGCCGAGCGTTGCCGTTTAGGCGCGTCCGAGGACGTGGAGGGAGTCTTGGCCAGAGAGTCAGCCAGCGTCTTAGTCGCCCATTCCTTGGATGCTTTCTCCTCAGCAGTAAGGGTGTCTTCAGGCTTGTCACCAAGCAACTAAAGTTTCCTTGTAGCGGCACGCCCCTGAAGGAAACCCCTTCTGGCCGGGGTGGATGCCTCCTAGAGGGACATGCCGCAGTAGGTGGACCCAAAACTAGGTTAGGGCTCTCCTTGCTGTGCTGAGTAGGAGTCTTTTGAGAGGGACTTCGCGTCTCAACTCTAGGACTCCTAGAGGGAAGTGCAGGGAGGGTACTAGAACCAGAGTTCGTTGTGCCCTTGGTTCCCTTATGCATAGGAGGCATTGGGTTTGAACCCGAAACAAAGGGTTTGGCCAAAGCATCCTTGGAAGTACTCGGTCCCATGAACAGAGCATTCTTGACAGTGTTGGCATGTTTTTTGCTGGTTGAGGTTCTATTCCTTTCCCTAGCAGATTTAGTAGCACTTGTAGCTTGGCCAGGTGCATTCCAAGCAAGTCTCAGTAGCTTTCGAAGCCCCACGGCCTAAGACTGGCACCGCGGAAGATTGTTTGTTATATCCGGAGATTATGAAGCCCTCGACCGGACACAGGGGGCGTGATTTGATTGGTTGTGTTGTTTTTATTTAAACCAAATTTTTTTTTTAAATTGCCATTTTTTGGAGAGAGCATGTGCGAGGACCAAAAGTCCAATTAGCAAGAAATTTGTTTTATACGCATTCTCATTCTGTTTTCTTTTAAAAACTTAAAAAATCTTTTTATGTTTTTTAAGAAAATATTTTTTTATTAGTGAAAAGATATAGCTATATTTAAGGGAAAACCTCAAAAAAAAATGAAGTTTCAACTTTGAATATTTTTAACTTTTAAACGAAAGAAGATATCTGCAACCGACTTGCACAAAAATTATTCAGAATTTTATTATTTAACGAATATTCTTAAAAAATTTTTAGTCCTCAGATGCGTCCACCAGATCAAAAAAAGCTTAAAAAAAATAGGTAAAAAATCAAGCCAAAAATTCCTTTTTATCCAAATATCTCGAAACCTAAAGGAGATAACTTACACATGTAAGCGTATTTTTTTGTAGATCTTCTTAAGGACAACTCAAGTTTTTAAAAAAGTCGAACACCCGAGGTGACAAACTTTGAAGGTCCATCAATCACTCTCCCGACCCCTCATGGACCAGTGCTTTCAAAAACCAACTCGAATACTCCTTGACTATCACCATGCCAAATTTGATTAAAATATTTCCAGTCGTTTAAAAGTTACAGAATTATTTCAAAAAAAAAAAAACGTCCGTAAACCACTGTGCAACATGTCCCTAAAAATTCACTTTTTAGATAGCCATTTAGACTTCTTCCCAGATAACTTAGGAAAGTTTTCCGATGAACATGGTCAAAGATTTCACCAGGAAATCTCGACTATTGAAACAAGGTTTAAAGGAAAAAATCCCTGTCACATGATGGCAGAATATTGCTGGGGAATATGTCTTGAATCAGATTGCCTAAATAAGCGACAAAGTTTCCGATTACATTCCTAGATATCTATTTTATATTTGAATTATATTTTTAAATTATAAACGTAATTAATTATTGCATTAAATTCATTTCCTATTTTATTTGTCTCAAACTGAAATGTTACTATGAATTTATATGGAAAATAAACATTTTAAATCAAATTTTCTCAAAACTACTTTTCACCGTTTTAGTACCTTTTTGAAAAAAAAAATGTTTGTTTTAAAGAATGTAAAGCTCCTTGAAAAGAATTTCTGACGTGGTAATGAAAAAGAAAAGTATACAGGGTTATTACGAATAATCTTTGCTACGTCACACCTGTGGAATTTTCCATTGATACAATACCAGTTATAGCATATCACATTATTAGTGATCGTAGACACCATAAAAATTATACCGATCGACTCAGAATCGGGAGGAGAATCGATTAAGCGATGTCCGTCTGTCCGTCCGTCCGTCTGTCTGTCTGTTGAAATCAAGTTTCTGAAGCCCCTGGAGGATGGACCTACATAAATTATATACCAGATTTTAGGAAATTCTCCCGCAATGAACGCTATTAAATTTCATTATATTCGGTTTATAAACACCGAAAATATCGAAAAAATACCAAAACTTAGACGAAAATTTTAAAATTTTTGATTGAAACACACTTTTAAATAACAAGAAAAAAGATACTCCTGGTGTACATGTGATATTATGTTATATATCAGATTGTAGGAAATAGTTTCCCAAAGCACTCTGTAAAATTTTATCAAAATCGGTCCATAAGCAACTGAGATACCGCCAAAACAATAAATTTGATGTATCGCAAATTGCCCAAAGTACGCGTTAGTTCTCTCTTTGTTCAAAAAATGAAATGCAGATATAGGAAAAACCATCCTCCTGGAGCACGGACATACATAAATTTTATATCAGATTTTTTTTCTCCCGCCAAGCACATTATTAAATTTTATCAAAAGCGGTCCATAAACAACTGAGATATCGCCAAAACACTACTTGTGATGTACAGCAAATTGCCCATAGTACGTGTCTAAGAAATTTTGTTTACATTTTGTAAGTATTGTTTCAGCGATATCTCAGGTGTTTATAGACCGATTTTGATGAAATTTGACAGCGTTCTTTGTGGGAGGATTTCCTAAAATCTGATTTATAAACTCCACAAATCTGATTATGAATACCATTCAAATTGAACCGATCGACTCAGAATCGGCAGGAGAATCGACTTCGCGACGTCCGTCCGTCTGTTCTTCCGTCCGTCCGTCTACCTGTCTGTCCCTTTTTCTGTTGTAGTCAAGTTTTTGGAGCTCCTGTTTTGGCGATATCTTAGATGTTTAGTTGGATCAAATTTAATAGCGTTCTTAGCAGCGGATTACCTAAATTCTGATGCACTCGGTAATTTGTGGTAGATATAATTTAGTGTTTAAGCGATATTTCAGGTGTTTTGATCGACAACGATGAAATTCAGGGTGGGACGATATTCTAAAATTTTGTGTTAAATGCATATGGGTATACCTTCCAGGAGCTCCACAAATCTGATTTTAGCAGGCAGACACACTGCATTTATCTTAATTTTGTGTCTGACTTTTGAACATTATGATAACATTTGAGTATGTATTTTAAATCAAATTAGGTAATCTTCCTAGAAAGTACAAAAATGCAGCTAAGTACATAATATCCGTTCAAAACCTACATATGTATGTATGTATCTCACATATCACGAAAATTTAAATTTTTTAATTGCAATTGGGAGAAATCCGTTCAAGTTTGACAATTGCTCCTGTATAACTTCGCCTAAGGCAATCTCTTAGTAGCTGATAAATGACAAATTAAAATTATCTTTATACTAAATGTCATCATCATACCTATTATAATAGATACGATGATGACATTTAGTATAAAGACGTTGTACAATATCATTATTCAGGGCGATAGCGCTTAAAGAAACTTTCTAGAGAGACAACAATGGAAAGCAAAATTATATAAAAAGTAGTCAAATTTAAGAAAAATTACGGATGCTATTACACATTACTACAAAATCAATTTTTTTTTAATACACATGAGTAATGTTAACAAAATATGAAAATAGGCTTAAAATAAAGAAATACGTGTCTCGGCTGTAGCACGTCAGAATTTTAAGAAAATCGCTTTCAAAGATTCGAAGGTCTGTGGAGGTTCACTTGTAACGTAATACTATTAGTACCTGGTAGACCGAGCCTTTCTCGGAGCTTTATGATAAGCATTTTGAGGAAAATTTTAAAGTTTTTATATATTTTATATTATAAAGTGCTAAAATAAATTTAGAGGAAAGACATTGTAGAAATATTCAGTTAATTTTGAATTATTTGATTTATTTTGTCCGACCAACACATAGTTTGCTTAGTTTACAGTTGAACTCATTTTGAATAATTTTGGAAATTATTCATATCAACAGAAACCTCTGTCGACTCATGCGCAACAACTTTGCTAAAGATTATAGTCTGATCAAATGCACAGTTTACGATTTAATTCATTTTGAGTAGTTTTCTGTGGCGCCACCTGTCGGACTTTGCTTATTCCAATTCATAAACCTTCTTCGGCTTATCCGTAATAACTTTGCTGAAGATTATAGCATGATTAAATGTACAGCATACGATTAAATTGACTTTGAGTAAATTTCAGTAGCGCCACCTTTCGAAATTTCTTCATACCAACTAAGAAACCTTCGTCGGCTCATGTGCAACAACTTTGCTAAAGATTGTAGCATGATTAAATGTACAGATTACGATTAAATTGACTTTGAGTAAGTTTCTGTAGCGCCACCTGTCGGAAATTATTCATACCAACTAAAAAGCCTTCGTCGGCTCATGCGCTACAACTTTGCTAAAGATCATAGCATGATTAAATGTACAGTTTACGATTTAATTAATTTTTAGTAATTTTCAGTGGCGCCATCTGTCGGAAATTAGCCGGCTTATCCGCAACATCTTCGCTAAAGATTTAATCAAATTCACAGTTTACTATTCTATAAAGAACATTTTTTTTTTTTGGGTTTTGGTGTCTGTCAAATGACAGTGTTGGACGAGTACTTAATAAATACTCAGATACCAGGACTAGTTTTTATACTGATTGTTTGTAGACGATTACTTGATATTAATGTTTTCTTTATTTTTTTTTTTTTTTTGTTTGTTTGTGACTGTGTGTGTTTGCGTTTATAATGTAATATTGGCAGCTTCTATAAAGTTGACTAGTTCAATTATTTCGTTGATTTTACGGTTTTTTAAGATTTGACAAGTGTTGTTGTATTTTTTGAAGAAATTAAATTTATTTCTTAGAATATTGTATTTTGGGCAATCAAATATTAAGTGATCAGCGTCTTCTGTAGTATCACAGGTGTCACATTTATCAGAGGGTATTATCTTCATAAGCTTTAAAAATTTTTTGCACTTAGTGTGTCCAGCCATTAGTCTGTTGATTAATTTTATTTGATATGGAGGAAGACGGAAGTTTTTAAACCAAGGTTCTTTTGGTGGAGTGGGCCATATGTAAGCGAAAAATTGACCATTTTTCCTTGACATTTTCTTGTATTCTTCAACCCATTCATTCCATAGGTCATTGTAGATTGATCTGGAGGCATCTTTAAGTGACATTGTATATGGAATTGTCATTCCAGCACATGTGGCCGCTTTTGCGAAGTAGTCAGCAGTCTCGTTTGGTTTAATCCCAATATGTGAGGGAGCCCATACAAGAACAATTTTAGAGATCTGAGAGTTGTTGATTTTTTTAATAATATTGTTGACTAGGGTATTGTGTGACGTGTTTTCTTTAAGTAGTAAGCACGAATTTTTGCTGTCGGTGATAATGACTGCTTTGTCCATTCCATCTTCGATGATGAGGTCGATGGCTTTATCAATTGCATGAAGTTCTCCAGTTAGAGAAGAGGTTTTTTGTTCAATAGTGAATAAAAAGTTCTGCCCACAAGAGATATTACAGGCTGCACATCCTGTACTGTTGGTCGCTATAGACGCATCAGTGGCCCAAATACAGAATCCTTCCCCTTTTAATTGGTTGATGGTTTCATTGTAAAAAGCTTTAAGAATTTCATTTGGAGTGTTTGCTTTTTTCCATTGGCAACTGTTGAGCACGATTTCAATTTTTGTGGATGGCTTTGTACTGGTAAAATGTGTTAGGTTATCAAATGTAAGCTTAAATTTTCTATAGATGAATCCAAGACTTGATTTTGAGGTTGGATTAGATGTTATTTGGCGGTAGACTGCTGAGTTAAAGAGTTTTAAACGCAGTAGCTCCTTAGCTGCGAGATATTGAGCGCGTTGTTGTATAGGCAATATTGCAGATAAGCCGTAGATAGCTTGAACGGGGCTAGATTTTAGAAGTCCTAGATTGGAGCGCAGCAGCTGGTTTTGGAATGCAATAACTTTAGAGTTTATGTAGTTGAGGGCATGAGCCATTGAGGAAATGGGGTATTGAGACTTGGAAAAGACCAAGGTTTTACTTAGCTTAATAGAAACTTGTGGAGTCATAGATGATTTAGCAGATGATACCATTTTTTTATTTTTTTATTTATTTATTTTTATTTTTTTATTTTTTATTTTATTTTAGTCTACAGAATTATTCTTACAGACTATTTAATTAAATGTAAACAATTTAGTTTTAAGTATTAAGGAAATTAATAATATTTCGCTTAACAATATTTATAGGAGTTGAATAGTCGATAAAATTATACAACTCATTAAAGTTAGCAGACATCCTTCTTAGTGGATCGGCCGTAGCATAGTTGGTACGAACAGCTTTGATTTTTATAGGCTCAAAGTAACGAGTTGGTCGGTTAGGAACTGAGAATGAAATGTTGTTCAGCAGGAATTCTGAATGTGTGTATCCTTTAATTACGTTAAGTAAGAACGTAACATTCAGCATAATTCGTCTACTTTCCAGAGATGGTAATCTTATTAGAGCTAATCTACTGGCGTATGATGGTAAATTTGAATCAGGGTTCCAAGGTAGGCCACGTAAACAAAATAATAAAAACTGTTTTTGAACAGATTCAATGCGATCAATATAAACGTTATAAAATGGATCCCAAATAACCGAGCCGTATTCAAGAATAGGCCTTACCAGAGATGTAAAAAGTAATTTAGTGATGTAAGGATCGGAGAATTCTTTAGCCCATCGTTTAATAAAAGCTAGAACACCTCTAGCCTTGTTTATTGTTGTGTTAATATGGGGTATGAAACTAAGCTTTGCATCAAGAATTATTCCCAAATCTTGAAATGACTCCACTAGTTCCAACGAATGTCCACCTAAGATATAATTAACACCAGCGGCATTATTTCTGTAGAACCTCATTAGTTTGCATTTATTTATGTTAAGTTCCATTAAATTTATAATACACCACGTATAGAAATTATCGATATCATTTTGCAGGTACATACTATGTGCAGAGTTTTTGTTAAATGTAAGAAAAATCTTAACATCGTCAGCAAACATAAGAATATTCGAATTTTTGATAGTGGACGGTAGATCATTGATGAACAAAATGAATAGAATTGGGCCAAGATGGCTTCCTTGAGGAACTCCTGAAAGCACTTTGATGTTTTTCGATAAGCAGTTTTTATATAGAACGTTTTGCCATCTATCTTTGAGGTAAGATTTAAGCCAACATAAGAACTTGTTTGAAAATCCAATTAATTTTAACTTGAGTATGAGAAGATCATGATTAACCTTATCAAAGGCTTTACTGAAATCAGTATATACAACGTCCGTTTGTTGATTATTCACAAATCCTTTATTTATTGTTGAGGTTAAATGCAAAATATTTGTTACAGTTGAGCAGCCTTTCCTGAAACCATGTTGATGTTGTGACAATAATGACGATACATTGAAAGTTAAGTAACTTACAATCATTTTTTCAAAAAGTTTTGCGATTAAGCTAAGTTTTGCAATACCTCTATAATTTTTTATATCTGCCTTTTTACCAGATTTAAATAATGGTGTAAGAAATGAGGTTTTAAATTTTTTAGGAAAATACCCGTACTTAATAGATAGGTTAAAAATTATTGACAATGGAGTTGACAAAGTAGTAGCACAATTTTTTAATAAACAGCCAGGTACTCCATCAGGCCCATAGGAAAAAGTAGCTTTTAGTCGCTTTAACTGGTATTCAATTTCAACAGAATCAAAATACGATAGATCAATTATTTGGTTAGATACTAATTTGTAAGGATATGATTTGCTATTATCATATTTAGCATCAGAATAGGTCGAAGAAAAAAAGTCTGCGAACATGTTGGCTATAGTGTTCTCATTATTTGATTCATTATTTTGATATATCATAGTAGCAGGAAACTCATTACATCTTCTTTTGGAGTTAACAAAGTTGTAAAAGACTCTGGGATTGTTTTTAAAATTTTGTTTCATTTTGTTGAGATAATTATTGTAAAGTATGGTGTTTAAGTTGTTGTAGTTAGCTCGACAAATAGAGTAATTTGCATAATCACATGAAGTGCCAGTTAACTTATATTTTTTAAAAAATTTGTTCTTCTTGTTTTTTAGTCTTGAAAGTAATTTGGTGTTCCACGGTGGGCCATTTTTGTTTTGGATAATACGTTTTGGTATACATATATCCATGATGGAAAACAACTTATTATAAAATGTATCAACTATAAAATCAATATTATCTGAAGATGTAAACGGATGACTTGTTGATACAGATAACAAATTGTGCCAGTCTACTTCAGAAAGATATCTATTTAGCATACAAAAATTTGTTAGTTTAAAGTTAAAACATTTTTCAATGTCGTTTAACCGAGTAGTACAAAATGGAACAGGAACTGAGTAAGAGCAATTGACTTCAAAAGTAGGATGGTGACAATCTTCTGGTGTAGTTAAAGGGCAGGAACGAATAATATTGCATTCATTAGGTTCATTAGTAAATACTAAATCCAGCAATTTATTATTGGCATTGAAAACATTATTTATTTGGAATAGGCATAAATCCGTAATGTTATTTAAAAATTCATTAGATGTTAAAGGTACCAGGTTTGGGGTATCAGGAGGGCAGTTCCATGAAATAGATGATATATTAAAATCACCGAAGGCAAATATGTAATCCTTGGAATTTGCTGATTTAATCATATGATTTATAGCTTCAAAGTGGTTATCATAGACGATTTGTTCTGAACATGGTGGTATGTAAGAGCAGCTTACTAAAATTTGTTTATTTTCCAATTTTATTTTTACGGCTATAAATTCAATATCATTTCCAGAAGAAAATAACTCAGATGATAGAAGGTTAGAGACTGCTATTAGAACACCTCCGCCTTTTTTATTTGATTGTCTATCCTTTCTATAAATATTGTACTTATTGCACATTATTTCCATATTAAAAACATTTTCTTTTAGCCAGGTTTCAGTTAGTACAACAATATGGTATTTAAAATTGTAACTGTTGGTAAATAGTTTAGTTAATTTAGTGTTAAGACCACGAACGTTTTGGTAAATAAAATTTAATTGGTTATCAGTATATTTAATTAGTTTTTTGAATTTAGTATATTTGTTGGAGGAAGGTTAACGACGTTATTTCTTGCGGAATTGCTTTTAATCTTGTATTCTCGCACAAATGTGTTTAACGGCCAAAAATCAGGATCAATTATTTTATTGTACAGATCGAACGGTACTGTTAACTTAAATGATGTAACGGTTCTTGGTTCAGAATATTCAAATTTTTTAACCAAAATATCAGGGGCGAAGCTCAACTTGTATTTTATGTAGTTATTAATATCATCTGTGGTTGTATTGAAAGCAAAACGTGAAATGAAAATAGACTTTCTTGGTGGAATAACAGTAAGTTGCGTTGGATTATAGAAGGTTTGTGTTGGCTCAGGAGCGTTAGCTGCAAGGTTAGATTGTGTTAGAGCAGCTAAATTTTGTCCAATTTCAGTTTGTGTTGGGTTTGGGTTTAATACAACTTGCGAACCTTCAATAGCTGCAAGGTTAAATTGTGTTAGAGCAGCTAAATTTTGTCCAATTTCAGTTTGTGTTGGAGCATATGGGTTTAATACAACTTGCGAACCTTCAGTAGTTGAATTTACAACAGACGGATTTGATGAAATATTGCTTACAACATTAGAAACAGTGGCAATAGAATTTGGTGTAAAAAATCGATTTTGGTTAGAAATGCAAGGAGACTGTTGCATTTGGGGTAAAGAATTAATTGGAGACACTTGTTTACTGCTTTGTGAATTTTGTAGTAGTGGTAATTGAAGAACAGACGAGTTTCCAGACAAAGTGGGTGTGATTAAATTACTCGGCGAAGTTACAGCTTTTGATTCAGCTACAGGTTTTTTTCTTTTCGGAGAACAGGGGGCTTTGTCAAATAATTCCTTATATTTTAAAAATTTTTTAGTAAGGCAGTTGAGATCCTTTATTATGTCATCTAATTCAAGATTCGTATTTTTAAAAAATGAAAAGAATTCTACATCGTAAGCTATGCATTTTTTACAGCACCAACGAAGACCCTTATCTTCGCGAAGGTTATCAGCAGTCCTAGGGGCCAACTCAACGCATTTAGCGTGGTATAGATCATTGCAGAGCCAACAAGAAACCATTTGTTCATCACCTTTAACTCTGCATTTAGGTTTAGAGCAACTCATATTGATAATATGGTTTTAAAAGTAAAATATAGATTTTATGATAACTGATAATTTTAGTTGAGACACAAACAGGGTTGTTTATTTATTATAGCTGGTAATGTCTGACAAATTTAGCTGAGACAAGAGCAGAATATTTATTTATGGCAATGTCAGACGGTGTTGATCTTAGGTAAGGGATATAGTTAATGATGTTATCACAGACACGAACCATCAAATTCTTAAGTGGTGAATAATAGACGGTGTCCAAACAGAATTGTATTAACATAGATAAAACACATAGATTGAGAACATATGTTCTACTAAGGCACCAAAAAAATGTGGTGAATAAATTAACTAAGGTGGTGAACTCACATACAGGTACTGTGAATTCAACATAGTCATTTTGACAACTGTCAAATGAAAATGTAAACAAACAAAAATTATTTGTAATTGAAAAGGGTAAGTGAAGAAATTTTGTTTGTTTTTTTTTTAATAATATTAAATAAATATATTCAGGTATGTGATGGCCATTTTTCGTTTTCAAATCGATCGATTTCAGACATATTTTTTAGCTAATTTTTGGTTATTTCCCCCAAATTTCCTTTTTAAAATGTGAAATTTTGAAAATTTCCTATATAAATGGGAAATTATAAAAATTTTCTGTAAAAATGGGAAATTTTCAAAATTTCCCTTTTTTATGGGAAATTTTCAAAATTTCCCTTTTTTATGGGAAATTTTCAAAATTTCCCTTTTTTATGGGAAATTTTCAAAATTTCCCTTTTTTATGGTAAATTTTCCTGTTTTATGGGAAATTTTCAAAATTTCCCTTTTTTATGGGAAATTATCAAAATTTGACTTTTTTATGAGAAATTTTCAAAATTTCCCTTTTTATGGAAAATTTTGAAAATTTATCATTTTTATGGGAAATTTTCAAAATTTCCCTTTTTTATGGGAAATTTTCAAAATTTCCCTTTTTTATGGGAATTTTTCAAAATTTCCCTTTTTTAGGTGAAATTTTCAAAATTTCCCATTTTTACAGAAAATTTTTATAATTTCCCATTTATATAGGAAATTTTCAAAATTTCACATTTTAAAAAGGAATATTCAAAATTTCCCCTTTTTACAAGAAATTTTTAAAATTTCCCATTTTTATGGGAAAATTTCAAATACTACGTTTTTATGGGAAATTTTCAAAATTTTCATTTTTATTGAAAATTTTTAAAATTTACCATTATTATGGGAAATATTTAAATTCTGTATTGATTTTTTCATTTTTGCGTTTTTTATTTGACAAATATTTTTGACAAAAAAAAATTTAAATCAGAATAACAATTATTTCTGTTTAAAATAAATAAAAATCAGATCTTGACAAATATTTTTGCCAAAAAAAATATTTGTCAGACCTTGACAAATATTTTTGACAAATAAAATAAAAATCAATTTTTGACAAATATTTTTGCCAAAAAAAATATTTGTCAGAAGTTGACAAATATATTTGACAAAAAAAATAAAAATCGTAAAATAAAAATTATTTTTGAGAAAAATAATAAAAATCAAAAATTTAAAAAGCATGTCATTTTCTGAAAATATAGTGGAAAACATGCAAAATGATGTTTTCAAATTAGTTCTGCGATATTTCCATATGATTGCTTTTTTTCTTTGAAAATTCAAGAATAATTATTATTTTCGGTCCCTGGTTTATTTTATAAACAAATAATTTATTGACATTTTATTGTTGAGTTTCTTTTTCTTGTGGGGAATTAAAAATCATTCAAACCAGTGTTGCATTTCTAGTGCAAATTCAAAAATAAAAATTTAAAAATCAACAATACCCAAGCAACTCTGCTTTAGTATGTGGTGGATATTTTAGTATGCACTAATACCACTTAAACATAATTTTACCAATACAGTAATACTTATTACAATATGGCGCCTCTAAAATGTACCATGACGTCTCTTAAATGTACTTGACAGTTGCGTCCTCAGTCTATGTTGTTAGTTTATGTGTATTAATACGTACAATTATTTATCAAATTATTAACAGATGTTCAACAAGGTATTGAATAAACAGAATATGAAAAACAAAACGGAAAGCAAAAATATTTCGCAAACAGAAGATTTTGTGTAAAATTTAACTTTGTGTAACAGATTAAGACAATGTATTCAACACTTTATTTAATAATAAACAGTTTGTATGATGATTAAAAAGTCTTTTTATGGATTTCTGTGAATTCTTTAGCAGATTATAACACACTTTTAGCTCAAAAACGGGGAGCGAGTAAAGAAACGAAAACCGACGCTGTTGTTGTTGTTGATCTTGCGTTTACAGCAGTTTTACAGCTGGACAGTACCTCCTCATAATGTTCTTTCAAAGAAAGACTGTTTTTAATATGCCTTCCTAGAAATTTAATTGATTTAACACATTTGATTTGAACATTGGATATTGTTATTTTTGGCTCTAATCTGGGACCCTTAGCTACGTACATGACGACAGTTTTTTCCGGATTAAAGGTAAGATTCAGAATTTTTTGAGCTAAATTGATTTAGTTTGCTGTTTTGAAGTCCTTATCATGTGATATTAAAATGAAATCGTCAGCAAATTGATATAGATGTGTCCTTTGGTTGGCAATTGTGTGAAGACCTTTTGTATACAGGTTGAACAGAGTTGGACTGAGACAGCTGCCTTGCGGTAGACCATTTGAAATTTCAACTTTGTGGTTACCTAGCACGAGATAGCGTAGTTTAAGGAAGTTTATAACCCAGCAGATCATATGTGATGGAAGATTGGAACCTGTAAGAATTTGGTATAGGCGATTAATATTAACACAGTCATATGCTTTTGAAATGTCTAATGAAAGCAAAATTACTTTTTCGTGTTTTTCCTTTGCAAGTGTGATTGTGTGCAGAATATCATTAATGCAAGAAGATGCGCTTCGTCCTTTCCTGTAGGCATAAGATCTTAGAGGTAGAGTGCTGTTTTCGTTTAAAAATTTTTCGAGACGATTCTTGATCATTAAGTTTATTACTTTAATAAATACTGATAGTAGGGCAATCGGAAATTGGTGAAGATGCTTAAATCCTTGTCTTTTTTCGGTATGGGGACAATTTTTATCATTCTCCAATTTTCCTCAACGTGGCAATTGTTCCATGCTACGTTGAGAGCTTGAAGAAGAGTAGTTTTGGAATGAAGAGAGAGATTGTTAAGCATTTCATATGTTATTAAGTCAATTCCAGCAGCAGATGGTTTCTTTTTGGCTGTTAAAACCTTTGCGAGCTCATCTGGAGAAAAGTGGCATTCACGTGCGTAGTGGCTGAGGGTGATGGAGGATGTAGCTATGTCAGTGACTTGATCCTTAAGATGTTGAAGAAAGTTAAAGTCATTGTCGCTGGACCATTTTGAAGTACTTTGATTTGTAATGCGGTTTTTAAATCCCAGACGACTTGTTTTATTTTTTTCTAATTGCAATATTGTATTTTTAATGAATTTAGTACATTTTTTGGATATTTTTTAATTTTACATGAAAATTAAAGCGTCCTCTAGCGGAAAATAAGTAATATTAATTAATAAAAGCAAATCCTAATTTGATCCCTTTTTCAAAACTGGCTCAAGTATTTCAATCGGTTCACCCATTCTATTTTTATAGAACTTTTTATAATAGTATTACGTTACAAGTGAACCTCCACGGTCCTTCGAATCTTTAAAATCTATTTTCTTAAAATTCTGAAGTGCTACAGCAAAACGCCGAGACACATATTTCTTTATTTTAAGCCTATTTTTATATTCTGTTAACATTTCTCATGTGTACCAACCACTGTCGTACTGTGTTTTACCTACATACATATTTTATAAAAATGATGTGTAAGTTTGTTATTTGTGCGTTCATAACGCCTAAACGGCTTAACAATGTCCAGATCTATGCTTAATTTTGAAATTTGGATCAAAAGGTAAAGCCGCATTCTAATTTTAAGTTGAGATCGAACTATTTTAAGAAAATATATTTAATTGTCATCGAGACAGCAGTTAGTAAACACGAAATTAGTATTAGTATAGAAATTATAGGATAATATTAATGATGTCACCCGAAAAGTATTTTATGCTACGAAATGCTTTTGATGACATGCAATGTATTATTTGTAATAGGGCGTTTAAAAAAATAAGGAATTTAATTTAAAAAAACTTTGAAGATGTTCACAATGATATGTGTATATAGTTTTCAGGATGAAGAAAAATAAATTAAATTTAAAATTTATAAAAAATGTTTATTGACAAGTTGAAGAAATGAGTACTTACGTCTGAAGAAAATGATAAACATGAAGTAGAGGAAAATTTAAAAATGGGTTTATCTAGCTTAATAAGCTTAGATATTGTCAAATAGGAAGGTCATTTTTAGGTGTCTGTCCGTCCGTCCGTCTACCTGTCTGTCCTTTTTTCTGTTGTAGTCAAGTTTTTGGAGCTCCTGTTTCGGCGATATTTTAGATGTTTATTTTGATCAAATTTAATAGCGTTCTTCGCAGCGGATTACCTAAATTCTGATGCACTCGGTAATTTGTGGTAGATATAATTTAGTGTTTAAGCGATATTTCAGGTGTTTTGATCGACAACGATGAAATTCAGGGTGGGACGATATTCTAAAATTTTGTGTAAAATGCATATGGGTATACCCTCCAGGAGCTCCACAAATCTGATTTTAGCAGACAGACACACTGCATTTATCTTACTTTTGTGTCTGACTTTTGAACATTATGATAACATTTGAGTATGTATTATAAATCAAATTATAGGTAATCTTCCTAGGAAGTACAAAAATGCAGCTAAGTACATGATATCCGTTCAAAACCTACATATGTATGTATGTATCTCACATATCAACGAAAATTTAAATTTTTTAATTGCAATTGGGAGAAATCCGTTCAAGTTTAACAATTGCTCCTGTATAACTTCGCCTATGGCAATCTCTTAGTAGCTAATAAATGACAAATTAAAATTATCTTTATACTAAATGTCATCATCATTTCTTTAAAGAATACTGAATTTTTAACCTCGATTACTCCGAATGATTGGGCATCTGACTTTTTATGTCTATAGCAGACATGGGTATTTTTCAAATTAATAAAATTAAAAATGTCAATCAAAGGATTTTGGATCTAATTTTTGTGAATAATCCTTCTCTATTTGACGTAAGCCGAACTACGCCATTAACTTCTCCTGAAGATCGTCACCATCCAACTATATTGATAACTACACCATTTCCCCAAAAAACAGTTAATAAAAACTCATCCGAGGTATTGTGTTTTAAAAAAACAAATTATCATAATTTAAACCTTATGTTATCCAACATTAATTGGTCGGAAATTTTGGCATGTAATATTGATGGAAGCAATTACAAAGATGTCATTGATATTTTCCATTCAGTGGTATTAAGGTGTATATCTGCAAATACTCCTGTTACTAAAAAGTATATTGATAATCAACCACCATGGATTTCTTCAAGACTTTCATGGTTAAAAACTCGCAGAAACAGGCTTCATAAGAAGTTTAAAAAAAGCAATAGCTCTTTTGATCGGTGTCTTTACCTTATAGCTGGATCTCTTTTCAATTTGGAAAATAAAAAGTGTTACTTACTCATCGTATTTGAATAAAACGAAATTAAATATTAAAAATAATCCGAAAGCCTTTTACAAATTTGTCAATTCCAAACGGAAAATCTCATCTTATCCAACAATTATGAGATTCAATGGAACTACTTATTCTAACAATGTTGATATAGCAAACACTTTTGCCGATTTCTTTTCCTCTACTTTTTCTTCAATAAAATACAATAATGCATGGTATCCTTATGCAATTTCGTCCACTTCACCAGTCAATATCACATCCGTTGATATTTCAAATGTTCTAAAAAGCCTAAAAACTTCATATATTCCAGGACCAGATGGCATCCCCGATGTGAACCGCCGTGGTATAGCAGGTTAGTCATCCGCCTAGCATACGAGAGGCCCAAGTTCGATCCCTGGCCAGACTCACTTGGAAAAAATAAATTTTCAAAAAAGCGGCTGTTCACCTCATAACTCAGCTAGCCACTGGTTATTGAGTATTAGGCTATGAAAAACTTCTCTAACTAATGCATTTGCCGTTCGGAGCCGGCGTTAAAACGTAGGTCCCTTTCAATGAGTCTAAAAAAATAGAATCGGATGCAGCTCATTGTCTGAGAGAAGTACCCCTTGTTCCAATTGAAATGTTGTCGGGGAATTATATATATTATGTAGATGGCATCCCCAGCTGTATTTTAAAAAATTGTGGAAAGGCCAAACATTCGGCCTTTCCAATTACATACCTTTATAATTGCTCTCTAAAGTTTGGACTGTTCCCTGACTGTTGGAAGGAATCTTATATTATTCCGCTCCATAAATCCGGTAGCTGCAATGATGCTACAAATTACAGAGCTATAGCAAACCTTAAAGCAATTCCTAAGCTCTTTGAGAAGATCATAACAGAAATCTTATTCTTCAAAGTTTCATCAATCCTGTCTCCAAATCAACATGGTTTTTGTCAAGGTAGATCTACGTCTACAAATCTTATGGAACTGACGTCCTACATCAACTCCAACTTTTGTAAAAAGTTTCAAACTGACGTTATCTACACGGACTTCAGTAAAGCTTTTGACAAAGTTAATCATGACTTATTAATAGCTAAGCTTGAACTAATTGGGTTTTGCGGCTCATTCCTAAATTGGATTGGTTCTTACCTAATAAATCGTAAACAGTGTGTTGTATTTAATGACTCTAAATCCAAATATTTTAATGTTATTTCCGGTGTTCCTCAGGGAAGCCATCTAGGACCATTATTATTCCTTTTATTCATAAATGATCTTCCATTGTCTATGAAGTATAGCAACGTCCTGATGTATGCAGATGATGTGAAAATTTTCCTAAGTCTATCCAAGTTTGAAGATGTCCTTTATCTTCAAGATGACTTAAATAGTTTTTACAAATGGTGCACAACGAATCTTATGGAATTAAACTTGAAGAATTGTAAATCCATGTCCTTCTCCAGATGCCTACCGGTCTTGAATGATTACTTCATTAACGGAAACAAATTCAGCTCGGTAGACACATTTTTAGATCTAGGTGTCCTGTTCGACAGAAAGCTAAATTTCAATTCCCATATTTTAATGACCGTAAATAAAGCGAATGGTGTTCTCTGTTTCATAAAACGATGGGCAAAGGACTTTAGTGACCCATATGTAACAAAATGCTTATATACATTTTTAGTGAGGCCTATACTTGAATACGCATCAGTAATTTGGGATCCGCAATATAATATTTACATTGATAAGTTAGAATCCGTCCAAAAACAGTTTCTCATTTTCTGTCTTCGTAGTTTAAATTGGAATCCAAATGTTAATCTTCCTCCGTACCGCAGTCGTTTAGCTCTCATCAACTTACCAACACTTGTAAGCCGAAGAACTGTTTCTAATATTTCATTTTTCCTAAACTTATTTCAAGGGAAAATTGACTCCGTTTATTTACAATCCTTGATTCAGATTAATGTTCCCAACAGACGTCTTAGATCTTATGAACCTGTCTATTTAAAATTTCATAGATCAAACTACGCGGATTATGATCCATTCCGAAGAATATGTTCTGAAGTGAATTCATTTTATAATTATATCGACTTCTCAAACAGGGTAGAAGAATCTGAAAAAATCTTCTTCTACTCCTAAATTCAAATAATTTTAGTTAAGAATATTTATGTAAATACGTAAAACAAATATTTTTATATA
The DNA here is from genome assembly GCA_933228675.1 of Stomorhina lunata. Taxonomy (NCBI): domain Eukaryota; kingdom Metazoa; phylum Arthropoda; class Insecta; order Diptera; family Rhiniidae; genus Stomorhina; species Stomorhina lunata. Next base: position 53,452,621 of record OW121741.1, on the reverse strand, counting down.
TGGCCAAGGCCGTGGGCTGGAACGTCACCAGTTTGCGCAATTTTCGACGTATATTTGATGAACAAAGTAAAAAAGTAGCGATAACTTTTGTTCACTCAAAATATATTCTCAGGCTGTAACTTTGGCGCAAAAAAATGTGCTTCTATTTCTTGCAAATTAAAAGTTACAGCCATTTGAAGTTAACTGGAACGTCACACTAAAAGAGAAGTGGTCTAAGAGCTTGTACAACATTTTCCAAAATTTCGTAATGTTTTCAAAGATCTGGACACGTTTCCCTCTAACATATCGTAGGTGAAAGATCAAAGAATACTCTACGCACAAAAAATATATAAAAAATTGCATTTATAGTTGTTTTGGATGCAAAAATACGAGACTGGAACGTCACCAAAAAAAAGACTGGAACAACACATAAAGTTCTCTTACTTAGCAGCCATGCAAAAACGACCAATGTGAATAAATAAAACACTAAAATTTACTTAAAAAATTTTATTTGTTTATTTTTTATTGGATAAAAAAAACAAAATCACTTCATGTTTGATAATACTATTCAGTAGGTACGTAAATTCTTTCAAAAAAAAAAAAAATTAAGTAAATTTATTTTCTCATAAAGTTGTAAAGAAAAAATTAAATAAAATAAAATAGAAACCGAAATAAAAATAAAAAGAAAAGAAAAGAGTAGGTAAATAATTAATTAATTGTATCCTTCAAGAGAAGTGTCATACATAATTATGTTTTCATCAATGATTTGAATTTGGTGTGCATTCGAGATATCACGCACAGTTTTAGCACGAGTATAAATATCAGCGGTTTTTAAATCATTGTTTATTGTCTCGAAGTCATTATCAGTCACTTCCTCGACTATAATTTGCGATAATGTGCGATGAAACGCTTGAACAAACTGAAGCGAATTATTTACGATACAGTCGCGAGCTCTGATGTGCTTCCGAACAATAGTTTTAACTGTGGCACCAATCCCATCAATGCACCCTTTACCATGCGAAGTGGCGAAGTAATTCCAGATTATTTTAATTTGGAATCTTTCTTGAAGAACTGGAATAACAGCGGCTATAAACTTGTTCTTAAATTGTGAAGACGGGCCATCACTCCAAATCTTTAAAATAGTCACAGATTTTGGCAAGTCTGTTAATAGCTTAAATAAATAGGGCACAATTGTTACTTTTGTATGGTTTAAGTTATCCGATATCATTACTTTTGATCGGAAATGTTCATTATGGTAAAGAGCGCTCGTAAATAGGGTAAGCTGCCGCTGATTCCAATGCGCACTTTGCACTTCATCCTGCATTTCGCATACAAAGTTTTCGGCAAAGTCGATTTGAAGCACTGCTTCAGATTGGAAGGCTGTACTTGCTGCTCTTGGCCGATCAAAAGTTATGAACGTGTTTGACTGTGAACGTTTGATATAGCTGTGGCGCAAGAAGTGTGGTGCAATTGATGTTAAGTGTGTAATCAGATTTACCAAATTACCATTTTCTTCGTGCTTTTCAATTCGGTTAGTGTTGGATTTTTTTTTCCATACCATCCATTTTGCATAACGATTTAAATGAGAAGAATAAACTTCAAGCACATTTTTTACCGCAGGAACAGTAATTCCAGAACAATTACAGCATTTGCCGAACCAACAATTAACCTCGGGTTCTATGCACAAAAATTTGTTTACGAAACCTTGATCGTAATCAGGCACGGTTGGAACATACTTATGTAAAGCTGACACTGCTTCTTTAAAATTGGCATGGTAGATACACAAACACAAATGCTTTGGTAGATCGCCAATAATTTTAATATTTGGTGGCCGGGTTTCTTTAAAAAATGTCAAGCCACATGAGTCTGTGCAAAGAAAAAGTAAAAAATGTTTAACACAATTGATATGTGCTTGCAGTTACAGTTGTACTAACCTTTTCCAATGTTGTTTCTTTCCTGATCGAATAATCCATAAGCTTCCTTTAAAGTCAATGTCATGTGTCTAGTGGGCAAAAGAATTTCCTCACCTGATGTAGACAAATATTTCTTAACATCCTTGACTTTTGGCGATGTTACGGACACATCGTCCCGTTCAAAAAATTTTCGAATGTCGGTAATCAATTCAAGATTTTTATTTGATACGACTGGTACTTGGCTAGGCTTTAAATTTTTAAGTAATGGGCTTTGATCCTTCATATTATTAAATAAATTTATCAAAACTGCTGTTTTTTTCGATGGTGACCGCGGGAGAGCTTTCTTTGCTTTTGTTACTGCCTTTTTAAGAGCAGATTTCGTTTTGAAGGCTTCTTTTTCTCCATTTAGATCAACAATTTTATTTTTTTTATTTGCTCTATATTTTTGTGTTCTTTCACGACCAGCGCGACGCCGATCAAGCAATATTTGTTTACGTTGCTTAAGCGGCAATTTCTCCTCCAGTATTTTTTTCCTCTGACGTCGTTCTCGCAGTTTATCAGCTTTACGCTTTTTGTATTCTTCGTATTTACCAGTGGCTTTTAATTTTTCTAGGTAATTATGATTTTTCTGAGCTTTGCTCAGGTTTGCCTGTAAGAATGTTGATGGATTTAATAATTAAGTAACACATGTTTTTTCTAAAGAAAAAGACTGGAACGTCACCATATTTTGGCGGATAATTACAATAATTTTTCTAATATTTTTCCCGATTTTTATATTTATTCTTATTCTTATCAGAAAACACATCAAAGAAATTTAATTTTTACAACGTCTTTATGAGTTAGACTTTGCTTAAAAAAACTTTTTCATAAAAAAAAATGGAACGTCACAAGAAAATTTGGCATTCAAATCAAAGTCATCGAAAATGGTTCCAAATAATATTTTCTCGTAAATATTAAATTAAGTCAGTTAAGTACATTATTATTTCATAAAACAATTGAAAATTACATAAACAAAATTTGATTTAATCAATTATTATTACCTTTTTAAATGGTTCGATATTATCACTCATTTCTAATGCGAACGGTAAACTGCAACTTAATGCTCAAAAATTTTGATATATTAATACTTCACAAATGTACTCTCTTTGTTTTGTGAGGCTTTGGACTGTAAACAAACAAATGACAATTACAAAAGCACTAGATAATAAGAAAAAAAATTTTCATTGAATTCCCCTTTTCCGCGGCCTTGGCCATATGTATACTCAATGTAAATGTCTAAGCTGTAATTAATTTAGCTTAAATAAATAAAAATCATACCTATTATAATAGATACGATGATGACATTTAGTATAAAGACGTTGTACAATATCATTATTCAGGGCGATAGCGCCTAAAAGAAACTTTCTAGAGAGACAACATTTCACAAAAGTATTTCTGATCTCTTGAAAAGTTCGGTATTGAAAATGGGCGAGCTCGGTTCACATTTACTGTTATCTCCCATATAACCCCGACCGAGAATCACTTTAATGCTGATAAATTAAATCACATTATAATTGCAAAACTTTCCACACATCCATCGGACAGATCGAAAGAACAATACATCCCAAATATTATTGTTGAAGTATTCATCTTAATTAGTTAACTAACTTCAGATAAATAAGTAAATCTTCAATAAATTTTCTACCAAAGCTGATATCCATTCATTTAAAAGCTATATATTTAACGTACTCGTATGTATCTAGAACTAAGAGTGTATACCTTATAATTCTAAGGCTTGTATACATTGACAATCATTGTTAAAGCTTTGACCTAAATCAGTCCGCTAACTTCAGAGTTTTACATAACTAATCATGAACTTTTAATAGTTGGATAATTCGTATGAATTAAAGTACACAACCCTCACTGGTCACTGTGTTTTGGGTTGCATGCCAGAATACTTAATCTTCATCAAATCGATGTGCTCTTGCAAATCTGAGGGCATCTACATTTTGAAGCATCTGCATGATTTATCTGGTCTATCGAACTTTATTAAATGTTCGTAAAATAGACACATATCACTTCCTTATGCAGCATTACCAATGAAATGTAAATCGAACAAAAAATGCGTTAAAAGTAAAACAATGATATGAATACACAGAAATTTTTGCATTGGCAATGCAGGCTGAATAATTTCATGTGTGTGTTTGTTGTATTTAAGAAATCTGAGCGACATCAACCTCCTTCGTTGAAAGCAGCAAAGAGACTACGTAAAATATTATTGTTTTCCTTTCTCACTTATTGGAATTTGATTACAGTTCGTGTTATGTCTGTGAATATATGTTAAAAAGCCGATTAGTACTCGGCTCCTGAGTGCAAAGGCTGAGTAAGGCTGCCTTAGACATCAGCCAGCTGCCCAACCTATTTGGGTCCAAAACTATTCTAGATGATGACGCCACCGAAAAGCTTTTCGTTTTCCGACTCTTAATTTTAAAGATTCTTTGAATATAATACTAGTATAACCAAATATTGCTAGGAATTACATTTAGTATGAACAAAAGAAAATTAATATACATATGAAGCATTTGTGTGGGGCACAACTAAGTCAGTAATCAGAAACTATATAATTATCAATATATTCTTAAGATTTTGTACTTTACTTTTGGAACACTATTGGTGAAGGCTATCCAAGATTCGGCAAAGCCGAATATACCACTCTTACTTGTTAATTTTACCTTATATTTCAACATTTTTTTTTTGAAAGAATTAATAACATTAAAACATCCAAATTTGCACATGTGCTTAAAAATATGTCACTAATTAATCTATATGTTTGTCCAAATTTTTTTTTCTTAATCCTTAGGGATATATAAGGATACATTTTTTTTAAAGGACATTTCCAAAAAATTTTCATCAAGAAGATTGTAACCAGTCAGATTACTGAAATTCTTCCTTGCCCAAAAATATTATTTAATTTTATTAATGATGCATGTCCTCAAAAATTCGAAGTCCTTTTAAAAGTATTTTCCACAATAGAATGAAAAACTGAGCACGCAGTGTTAATACCAGAGTTCTGCATCAAAACATTTGAAAAGCTTTTCAACACATTCGCTTTTTTTTAGATTCAACTCTTTATTCGTTTTTGTTCACGCGAATCAAATTCGTGTAGAAACAAAAAAGACACAAAATTAAAAAAACACACAAGAGAACTGTTGAGAGTAAAAAACTCGACACGACAACAAACAATTTCAGCACAGTTTTGTTTCATAAAATATCGAATTAACACGAATCATTCGAGTTCATTTGTAGGTATATAAACATTTTTGCGTCGAAATGAAAAAAAAAAAATAAAATTAATGTTTCTTATTTTTATTTTTTATTTAACTTAAAAGTTCTTAAGAAAATTATTAAATAATTAAAACATAAGAATACATTCAATGTATACAAAACTAAAATTAATTAATTCTTTACTAATTTTTAAAGTTATAATAAAATAAAATATACTTTTGTTTTATATTTGTGTATATTGCAAATTAACAGACTTTTCAACAGTTATGTCTAGTTATAAAATATTGATGTAAATTATATACATATGTATGTACATTAGGTTGGCACCGAAATTTTGTTTCCTTAATTTAAATGGGTTTTCAACGGAATATTATGACAAATCGGACGTTTTATGGTCCAAAGTTTAAGAGGCCATTGGTATGGGGAAAAATGGGTTATTTTTTGTTTTTGAGAAATTTCGACCAAAAATAATAGGTGCTTGTACTACTTGACATTGTCACATCGAGGGAATCAGTTTCAGTTGATGACATCTTATAGCAGTAATAAAACACAAAATTGAATATAAGAAACACTATTAATTTATACAAATCATAGCAAAAAAAAAATCCCATAAAATGGGAAATTTTACAAATTTCCCGTAAAAATGGTAAATATTGAAAATTTGCCATAAAAATGTGAAATTTTGAAAATCTCCGATAAAAATAATAACTTTTAAAAACATGCCATAAAAATGGGAAATTTTTAAAATTTCCCGTAAAAATGGTAAATTTTGAAAATTTCACATTTTTGAAATTTTTAAAATTTCCAATAAAGTTTGATTTTTATTATATCAATCAATATGTGACAGTTATTTTGATTTAATATTATATCAAGCAATGACTGCTTTTTATTTTGTGATTAAATTTTTTAAGCAATTTCTGAGCGATATCTTTTAAAATTGATTTTTTAGAGCAGGAATTTTATTTTTTATATAAAATCGGAAATTTTGAAAATTTTCTATAAAAATAGGAAAATTTAAAAATTTCCCATCAAAAAGGAAAATTTTTAAAATATCCTATATAAATGGGAAATTTTGGAAATTTCCCATAAACATTGAAAATTTTGAAACCTTCTTACAAAAATTTAAACTTTTAAAACTTCTTATAAAAATAGGAAATTTTTAAAAATAAAATTTTTGAAATTTCGAATAAAAAGGAAAAATTCCCATAGAAATGGGAAAAAAATTTAAAATTTCTAATAAAAATGGGAAATTTTTAAAATATCCTAAAGAATTTAAAATTTCTAATAAAAATGGGAAATTTTTAAAATATCCTAAAAAAGAGATATTTTAAAAAGGAAAACTTTTAAGTTTTCCAATTTTTCCATTTTTATGGAAAAGTTTTAAAATTTCCTATTTTTAAGGGATATTTTTAAAATTTCCCATTTTTATGGTAAATTTTAGAATTTTCGCATTAATATGAGAAAATTTTAGAAATTTCCCATAAAACTGGGAAAATATTAAAATTTCCCATTCTTATTTTCAAAATTTCCTACTTTTATGGGAAATTTTCAAAATTGACCATTTTTATGTGAAATTTTCAAAATTTACCATTTTTATGGCAAATTTTCAAAATTGACCATTTTTATCGGAAATTTTCAAAATTTCCCTTTTTTATGTGAAATTTTCAAAATTTACCATTTTTATGGGAAATTTTCAAAATTTACATTTTTATCGGATATTTTCAAAATTTCCCATTTTTATGGCAAATTTTCAAAATTGACCATTTTAATCGGAAATTTTCAAAATTTCCCTTTTTAATTGCAAATTTTCAAAATTTACCATTTTTATGGAAAATTTTCAAAATTTACTATTTTTTATCGGAAATTTTCAAAATTTAACATTTTTATCGGAAATTTTCAAAATTTATTATTTTTATGGCAAATTTTCAAAATTGACCATTTTTATGTGAAATTTTCAAAATTAACCATTTTTACGGAAAATTTTCGAATATTACCATTTTTATGGGAAATTTTCAAAATTTACCATTTTTATGGTAAATACAAAAAAAAAAATTATCAATTAATCAATCACTTCTTTCACAAAAAAATGTTTTTTAATTAGCAGTTAATCAATCACTTAAAGAAGGGAATGTGCAACTGTCATTCATTTACTTAGATTGTTTTTAGAATTTTTAGTGTTATTCTCTTAATATACATGAAAGAAAAAAACACACGTTGTAAATGAAACAAACAATGTTTTGATTCTCTTCTCATTTTTCTTTATTCGAATTGAGTTGTAACACCAAACTTGATTTTGCAATACTCATTCGTTTCTCTTTCTTTTCTATTTTTCTTTTGCACTGATCGACACCATTTAAGAATTTTACTGTGATTTGAGATTAAGAATGTTTCATTGCAGAAGTCTGGTTAATACACATGACTTCTGCTATCACGCATATATGGATTAAAAAATGCTACAGTGTGTTATATTACATATTACTAAATATTATTAAATATTTTATATTAATACTATTTTTATATATTTACATTTATTTTTTCAAAAGAAATTATTTATATTAAACCAAATGGATGAACAGGAAGAAATTTTACATAATAATATGATATCTAATTTACCGCTGCTTTTTGCAAATGGCTATCCGACATCATTAGATAAAATATCTGAATCTCAGTTAGAAAAATTTATACCTTTTATGGTTCAGTGTTCATTGGGACATATAAATTTACAAGGCCAAGTAGATTGCAGTGAGCCTGAATGGTGGCCAGAGGATCTTCCATTTAATATTCCATTTAATAAACCAAAAAAATTTAATGAAGTAAGTATATATTACCTTAAATTTTAATTTTTTAAAAAAATTTTTAACTTTTTAGAATTGGATACAGAAATTAAAAGAGGTCGTTTTGATATGCTATCAGTTTCACAAAAGCGTATTTTTATTAAGATTCTGTAATGATTTGTCCTCATACGAGCATGCTAGTCTAAGGTTCATAAATAACTACAATTCGACTACGTCATTATTTGATCGTAGAAGTAATAAACTTCTTGTTACGTTTCGAAATGAAAATATGGTAAGTTTTATAAAATCATTATATACTAACCTAAAACGTTTTAACACTCATAATATTCTAAGTATGCGTTATTGTATTTAAACATTTTTAATTTGCTTATACCCTTCAACGTGTGTGTAATGGCCGGATGGAAATGAGTAGTAAATACCACTGCGTTACAGTGGTTTTTGCCCCTGAACAAAACCATATACATATTAAACTACTAGAGGTCGAGTATATAAAAACTGCATACTCAGCTTTTGTTCAGGAAATCATTTTTCATTCAAAGTTTTTATATAGCGCCATTTTAATTTAATTATTTTAAATATTTATTGAATATTTTTTATACCAATATGGGTATCAGATAAAAGAGAATACTTCAAAGTTATTAATGCATTTTTTTATGGCAACCAACAGGACGAAAATATAAAAAAATGTACTTTGAATATTGTATCCTTAAAATTTAAGGATGAAGCAATTTTCTAAAATAATTGTATAAAATGTATTCTATCATTCAACAAATTGTATCCCGATATCGTTACTACTTAAGCGTTAAAGATAATTTAACATGTGTTTAAAAACACTTACATGGGGAAACATTAGTAAATTCTTGTGTATTTGAAAAAATTTGCTAAGAATATTTATTTGTACCAAAACGAGATCCTATAAATATCAAACTTAAGTTTGAGTAAAGTAAAACTACGTGCTCAGTTGTTTAACAGGACATCAATATCCCTTTTTTAAGTATAAATGATATGCGAATTGAACTAAATTATTTGATATAAATATACAGTAGAGTGCCAAAGCGTATATGGGAAAATTTTATTGAAGAAATACGTTTCCAGCCAACACCCATTTTTGTTCGAAATGCTAAAAAAGGATCCCTTGAAAATTTAAAATACCTGATTTTTTTTACTTTGATTGCAAATAACTTAATTAATATATTGTTTAACAAATATATGAAATAATAAATCATCGCTTCAGGTTCAACATCATCGCTTCAGAAACAAATAAGAAAAAAATGGTGTCGATATATTGAAACGTTTCGCCGTACCTACGATTTGAAATCTTAGTATTTCGCGAAAATGTAATTTTTTGATTATATGCTTGTTAAATTGTACCTAAGTTAAATTTTAATCAAAATAATAATGAATATTTTTGCCCAGTCTGTGGACAATGTATGCCGTAATGTTTTAGTGCTATAAAAGTTTATCACTTTTTCCCGGGGTCAAAGGTCAAAATTAGTTTTTATTTTTATTTTCCATGGCAAAGTAGCGGAATATTAAAAATATATTAATGAATTTTAATCCAAACGCAAACAAGTATTTATTTATATAAATATTAAAATTATATAAATATTAAATTTATTTAAAAAAATATTTTAACTCGTCCGATTGAGTTAAAATTTTAAAGGGTTAAATTTTTTTTTAATAAAAAAACACTTAATATTTACAAAAATAAATACTTTTTTTCATTTGGATTAAAATTCCATAATATTTTTTTAATATTCCGATATTTTGCTTGGGAAAATTAAAAAACTTATTTTGACCTTTTAACCCGGGGAAAAAGTGTTAAGCTTTAATAATATTAAAAAACATTACCGCTGAGCAGTAATATTCATTATTACTTTCATTAAAATTGAACTTAGGTACAATTTAAGTAATGATTCAAATCGTATGTACGTCGAAACGGTTCAAGATGTCGACACTATTTTTTCTGGTTCTATTTTCTTAATTGTTTCTTTAATGAACCTGAAACGATCATTTATTATTTCTGAACAAAATTTACAAAAAAATCAAAAAATGATTGAAATGAAAAAAAACAAAGAAAATTTGATAATATTTTGACGAAACTCAGATAATTAGTACTTATTCTTAAGTATTAATTAAGTTATTTACAATCAAAGTAAAAAAATCAGGTATGTATTTTGAAATTTTGGGCGAGCCATGGGCACCCTTTCCACCCATCAATTTTTTAACGTTTCGAACAAATCTGGGGGTTGGCCGCATACAAAACATTCTATCAAATTAGAATTACACTTCAAATATATAAAAAATTATATTTGATTTGGTTTATCAGGATAAAAAATTAAATATAAAAGTTTTAGTAAAGACAAATACATCTTTACTAGTTAAAGTACAAGAATGGAATGAAAAAAAAATACTTATAAAGGGAATTAATGACGGCGTTTACATTGTACAGGGTTGCCAAACACATATTATAAACACTCCTTCTTAATGTAAATGTCGTTTTACAATATAAAAATTCATCAAATTCATACAAATTTCATTGAATCCTTATGTATGAGATTTTAACTAAATCTTAAGTTAAATGAGAACCACTTTTTTATTTATTTTAATGAGTCACTTTTATTTAATTTTATCTGTATAAATTCAAAGTAATTTTATTATAATATATGCAGATATTTTCTGCTAGCATCGAGGCAGTAAAATCATTGAACTGAAAAACTTTTAAGAAGCATTTTATGTTAAAAAGAAGAGCTCCCGATTTACTTGCGGTACCTATTTAACAATTACATACAATGTATAAACATACATATGTGAATACATATGGGCAAAAATCAAACAGGTTTTATTCCTTTGAAACCGACTTTCAACTCGAATAATTTTTGTACCCTTAGGAGTTCGGAAAATCTAATTACAGATCTTGAACTCTCAAAAACTTCTGTATACTGAACACAATATCTTAGTTGCGCAAGTTTGCGCTTCTAAGCGTAATTGGCAGGCAAATTAAAAACGTTAAAAAATCGATTGAAGTATTCAAGTTTTATTTCATATTTCGTCTTCTTCTGCATTTGTTTTAACATTTGGACCCAAGTCGTTGTTCTACGAAATAGACACCACATTAGGGGATAAATTCACTTTCCTCTAAATTTTAATTTTGTCACTTCTAATACTACTTAATGGCTGCCAAAATTTGAAGCTCGTTTTCGCCACTTTTTAATTTTTTTCGCATATTTTTTGGTCGCCTCAAAGAATTTAAAAAAACAGATAACGATTTGTAGATCTTTCAATTTCGCATCGTTTGATGTATATCTCGTTAATGTGCTCTATATGGTATAATATACGACAGGTGTAAATGAGGAGTTTTTGAGCGTAAATTTTTCAAAATACCGGTTTTTCGTGGAGCACACTCGCAAATATGAATAAAAATTTCCAAACTACCGCGTAAAACGAGTTTTTTGCCATTTAGAACCTAAAAGCAAAAGCGCACCAAAAAATCATTGTTTGCTAAAATTTTATGAAGATTTTGAAAATCGTGCAAAAAAAGTGCATATTGGTTTAAATGATTTTAGAATGCAAACTGAGACAAAATCACATAAGGTATGAAAGTGATGTCATTTATAACCGATTTATAACCGATTTGTCAAAAATCTCTTTATTAACTGAGAACGCGAAGGTTTTATCTAAAAACATTTCAATCAAGCATATCGTGCATTTAGCTCAAAATTGATCAGGAATGGTCTTAAAACTATTCTTTAATAAAGTTTTACCTTAGATTTGAAGCGCACCAAAATATTATAAGTATTAACGATTTTATGGACAAAATACGAATTTTATATCTTAGAAAGATATGCACCTATTAAAACTTATATTTAAATTTAATTTTAAATTAAATTTGTCCATAAGTCAAGGCAGCAGAATTTCACTAAGACTCACATCTTGTCAAATTTCGCGAAAATCGCGGTTAAAAAAATCAAAAAATATTGTTAAAAAATATTTTTTTTTCACTTGCATAATTGCATTATTTCTTCGTGTTAAGGCATATATAAACTACCATAATACCATGAAACGACAGAACACCTGAAAATATATAAGTTGAGTCAAAATCCATATGAAACTAATGAAACTAAACTCCCTTAATAGAATCCCAAAAATAATTTAGTGTGCGATCAAAAATTATTTTGAATTTGTTTATTTCCAAAAATTAAAACTATTTGATTTTTGTCCATAAATAACAAATAAATAACAAATAAATAATACAAGAACCAGTATTATTTGTTTTAACGTAATATTCTTTAGTGAGAGCATTGAGAAGTCACACAAGTAAGTTTGAAAAGGACCGTAAGTAAACAGATAATAATTGAGTAAGCTAATGCATATGCCATTTACACTAGCATAAAAAATTTTTAAATTAATAAACAATAATAAATTTATGAAAAATACATATATGAAATAATTAAAGTTTGTTCAACAACATTCTCCCCCACTAAAGACGACAGTGTTTAAACCGCGGAAGGATCATCTTCATGATGGTTATAGCTGGACTCGTTCTCTATGGCACCAAAGCAATCATTTGTGGGTAGAAGGGCAACTTTAGAAATTAGGCGTTTACAATTTTTTCCATTTGAAAATAGGGTTACCACCCTTACACAACCTTCCTTGCCGGGATGAATGTCTTGGATACGAGCAAGGGTTATTCTCCAGGACCAACTCGTTCATCAAATACGACCACTAAATCTCCAATTTTGGGGTTTTGTTTCATTTTTAACCATTTGGGTCTAGCTTGAAGGCGACACAACCATTCACTACGTCTAAAAGCTGCCAAAAATGAATCAATTGATAAGCTTGCTACTGCTTCCAAATGTAGTGCTTTCATCACCATGCACACGAAAAGGCAAATATAACCCTTTGTAGTTACTTTGAGTTCCTTGCAGTTGATTGTTTAATCACAATGGGACCCGCATAATCAACACCACTGTGCTTGAATGGACGAACTGATTTCAGACACGTTATACATTTTCGCAAGGTTCGCTTAGCAACGCTTCTGCTTGAAATTATCCAATATTCACGGGATAGATAAGCTTGCATTTGAGCCAAACCGGCATGCAGTGTTTTGATGTGTGCATCTAGAAATAATAAAAATAAGTAAAATTGGGTGTTTGGAACAATAATTAAAGTCAGAATTTTGAATTCGCCTCTATCGATTTATAATTGTGGGTGAATCCCACCGCTTACAGCTAGCATCGAAAACAACCCTTAATTTAGTAGTAGAGCTACTTTCTCTTAAGACGCCATAATGAGGCAAAAAGAACCCATTTCTTCCTAAATCACGAGGATATGTGCCAGTCTTTTCCATATGACCAAGACGTTCGTACTCTTCCATAAAATCTGTATAAAGTTTTCCAAAATTTTTTTTGGATTTACATATTGATTCAGAAAGTGCGGCATAGTCTTTATGCGCAAAAACAGGAAGCGATTGACCCTTAAGCAATGACTTAAATGGTAATAAGACAGTATAGCGCCCAGACGAATCACGAGAAGTAGTGTTTTTGAAATGTTGTTCGCAAAGAATTTCTTGTTCCGTTAATACCTTTTTCTCCAAAATTTCTTCCAAAAAGGACTGTAATTGTTTATCTAATGAACAAACATTAACCGTTATGGTGTGCTGATAAGAACTACCAGCAGTGGGGCCTGACACTATCCACCCGAAATGTGTAAGTTGCAGGAACAGACCACTGTCAAATTTATGTTGTTGAGGTAACACGATATCTCCGTATACATCTCCTCCTAACAAAAGGTCAATTTCACCTGGTTTTGAAAAATATGGATCAGCTAAAGAAAATTTCTTCAAATCCGGCAATAACGTATCGTTTATACCCATAGGTTGATATCCAGTTACTTTTGGCAGAATTTATTAATGTAATTTAATTTTATTGAGCCTTTTTTTTAACAATATAAGTATTTGAAACAAAAATTATTAAGGATAACTTAAGACTGTAATGTATTATATCAAATTGCAATAATAATTTACAGCACCAAGCTTTTACATAAAACGCATAATCAATATAAAATAACAAATAATAGTTTTTACGCCCTTGCTCCCGGGACAAACGGTAAAGCTAACATGATTTCTCGAAATCGTTGGTTGAAATAAATGAAGCTTGCGCACATTGGTCAAGAAGAGCACGCAAAACAAAATCGCCTTGAGAGGTGTTTAATAAAACACGCATAGTAGCGAGGAGAACTTATGGCATTTTCTATTACTTTTGTCAATAACATGGGCCATTACGTTCTGATTTACATGGGTAGATGAGGATGTTTGAGGAGTCACAGCAGTTTCAGCTGTTGGAGTTTCCGATGTACGATTTGCGAAATATTCGTTATGAACAGTGGTATGGTGATTTTGTTGACAGACTTGACAACGAGAGGCTACAGGGCATTTGTTACTAAAGTGGCCAGGGACTAAACAGTTTCGACATATTCTCTTTGAATTCAAAAAATCTTTCTTTTCAGCAGGTGATAGGGCAGAATACTTAAAACACTTGAATAGAAAGAAGGTGCCGCTTGTTGCAGCAGGGACAGTTTGAGTCAGCATTTGTTGAGACAGCATTTATATAACGTCGATTGGTTTTACCCTTGTTAACATATTGTAGGGCCTTTGGTTTCACAAAAGATACATAAGGGCTTGAATCAGACTGATCAGAAATTGTTTCTAATGTGTGAAAAGTTGACTCCAGAAATTTAAACAAATCTTCAATTTTAGGGATCACAGTAGAAGCTTTGAGCGATTGTTCCCATTCCTTACGCGTCTGTACATCTAGCTTATTTACAGTCATATAAATAAGCTGACACCATCAGATTTTACTTGTAAAGTTTTAAGTAGAGAAATGCTAGTTCTAGTTGTATCCAAAATCATCTGAATACTTTTCGAAGTGCCATCAGAATTAGGAATAGAAAATAGTTTTTTAAAAACAGTATCTACTATTTTTCGCTTATTGTGGTATCCATGCTAAAGCATAGCTTGAATCCGTAGCGGGATATTCGTTAACGATATCCAATGGAGTTCCTTTATAAGAACTTTTCAAAAAACTAAATTTTTGTACATCAGTGAGCCCAGAGTTATTATGTACGAGAGACACGAACATATCCTGATAAGACATCCAAGTTAGATAATCTCCACAAAAACTGGCAAATCAATTTTCGGTAAACGAGCTTGAACCGAAAAGGATTCATTTCTAGTATGAGAAGGACCGGCAAATGTACTAGATTGAATTGCAGGAAAAGGAGGACTACAAGATTCTAGAAAATTTAGCAACTGGCTTTTAAGAGCAAAAAATTCATCCTGAAATTGATAATAAATATAGTCTTGAAAATACGAAATGCTTTCTGTATTAATCGTGTGATCAAGGATTACAGAACATGAGTGATTATGCCCTTCTTTGAATTAAAATTTCGGTAACAGTAACGCAGAGTTCCAAACCTTATTTATTTCCAAAATATCCTCTAAGAGCACTGTCAAATTAAATAAATCACTTTTCATTAAAAAATTTTTCTCTATAGAAAAATTTTCGTTAAAAAATTTTTCTCTATAGAAAAATTTTCGTTAAAAAATTTTTCTCTATAGAAAAATTTTCGTTAAAAAATTTTTCTCTATAGAAAAATTTTCGTTAAAAAATTTTTCTCTATAGAAAAATTTTCGTTAAAAAATTTTTCTCTATAGAAAAATTTTCGTTAAAAAATTTTTCTCTATAGAAAAATTTTCGTTAAAAAATTTTTCTCTATAGAAAAATTTTCGTTAAAAAATTTTTCTCTATAGAAAAATTTTCGTTAAAAAATTTTTCTCTATAGAAAAATTTTCGTTAAAAAATTTTTCTCTATAGAAAAATTTTGGTTAAAAAATTTTTCTCTATAGAAAAATTTTCGTTAAAAAATTTTTCTCTATAGAAAAATTTTCGTTAAAAAATTTTTCTCTATAGAAAAATTTTCGTTAAAAAATTAATTTTTCAATTAATTCAATTTAAAGTTCGAATAATTAATTCCAAATAATTAGAAAAATTTTCGTTAAAAAATTTTTCTCTATAGAAAAATTTTCGTTAAAAAATTTTTCTCTATAGAAAAATTTTCGTTAAAAATTTTTTCTCTATAGAAAAATTTTCGTTAAAAATTTTTTCTCTATAGAAAAATTTTCGTTTAAAAATTTTTCTCTATAGAAAAATTTTCGTTAAAAAATTTTTCTCTATAGAAAAATTTTCGTTATAAAATTTTTCTCTATAGAAAAATTTTCGTTAAAAAATTTTTCTCTATAGAAAAATTTTCGTTAAAAAAATTTTCTCTATAGAAACATTTTCGTTATAAAAATTTTCTCTATAGAAAAATTTTCGTTAAAACATTTTTCTTCAAAAAGAAGTGTATTTGCATTTGATCCCAAACCTGTTACATTTATTTATCAATGTAACAGATCAATTTATTGATAAAAAGCCAAAAAATGTTTGCGGAGAAACCAAATTCCTCGACGCGTTTCGATGGTTGGTTAAGCCATCTCTTCAGGAGAATTATCCCCAATTTAGACAGATCGAAAACATCGCATTATTACTAAATTTACAAACATAACTATTAAGAATTATGTTCATAAACCAAAAGTAAAAGCGTAAATTATCGACTGAACGAAAACAAACATTTTTCAGTTTTCATCTACCTTCACTTCCCACATTCTTGCTGTAGCCGTCGCACAGTGGTTCAGAATCGTTTTTCATTGGCCAAAACTCTGTAACTTTTTAACTATTAAAGATTTTTTAGTAGTTCTAATCAATAGATAACATCTGTAGCTTTTTCGATTGTAGGTTTTATTAAGATCGGTACAGTGGTTCTTAAGAAATTTAAGCTTGAAATTCAATTTTCGATTTTTTTCATTTTTATTTTGTTTCAAATCTGCCAACTCATTTTTGACCCACTTCCTCTTAACCGATTTGGCTCAAATTTGGGCCACAAGTCGTCCTTGGATAGCAATTTAATATTTTGTTATCCTTAGGGTGCCCCTTTTCTCGTTGAGGTATTTACAGTATTTTTATAAGGGTGGCCCTAATTTTAATTTTTGCTTAATAATACTTACATATTACCTAGTTTTTTTTAAATAAAAGAATGTAACATAATTTTTCTTTAAATATATATTTATTTGTAGTCATAAATAGATTGTAGATAAATAAAATAATATTTAATATTGATATTTGTATACTTTATTGCACTCAAATGTTAAATGCAAATTATAATTATTGTTTATTTGGCTGGAATATTTCTTGTAAATATTTTATATTCTGCTCTGTATTACTGCTGTCCTGTAGCAGTGCTTTAACTTCGGCACTTAGGTCCGAAGGATTTACTTTCCATTGACTTCGAATGCTAGAGATGAATGGATCTGATGTTGCTAATAATATGTGAAATAAGTCTTCATTTGTAGAACTTCGTGACGTTTTTCTGGTATTATGTTCTCTGTAAAATCTGTAATCCTTATTTCTTTTTTCCTGGGCTTCCTCTGATAAATCTCCAATTGGTAATAAATGGTGCTTAATGACATCTTCTCCATGATAAAGAACTTTGTGCACTGTTGCTGACATATTTCTAAAATTGTATTTGGATGTATATATAGCAACAGTTTCCTTGGCATAATCACCAAATTTTTTAGCATTAATTTGTTCATTGCACGCAAGTACTTCAGTAATTGTTTTAAATCTTGAAATAAGATCTAAATCAACACCTGTTATATCAGATGTAGTTTCGGGATCCAAAAAGAATCTTCTTGCGGTATTGCCATCGTTTGTATTGCCTGATTCTTGTTTTGGTTGATCTATAATTAACCCGTGTTTGAGAAATGCATCATGAACTTGTTTCTTTTTCAATTTTCTTTTCTCTTTGTTGGTGTCATTATTTCTTACTGATCCTGAAGATCCGAAGTCCAAATCATAGCTAATTTTCAGTATGTGTTCCATAAATCTTATTCTCGTATGTAGCGGTGATAATCCAAATTCAAATGCATCAATACTATCTAGTGACTTTGTAGGTTCTTGGTTTAACTGACTTGATGTTGCTTTACATATAATACAGCTAAATGAAGCTTTTGTATCAGTCAAAGCCTGGGCAGTTTTTCCGTCTATCATTGAAAGTATTAATTGATAATTCAATTTAATAGTATGTTCATCTATCTCTAACTCTAATGGCTTTAGTGTTGAAATTTGAGTTTTGATGTCACTTATTTCATTCTTAATGGTATCATGAGTTTCCTTTTTAAATTCAAATTTTATTGGTCTGCAGTACTTCGTGGACGATGGAGTATGATTTTTCCAAATAAAATTTGTTTGCATTGTGCTGGACGAAGGTTCCGAGTCTTCTAAGTTTTTTATTAATCGCAATGGCACAAATGACACCATGAACATATCTGTGTCAGAAATATCTTCACATAAAAATTGTTTATATTGTTTTTGTCCTGAAGATCCATCGCATCCCCATTTACAAAAGAGAGTTAAATTGCAGTTTCCATGTTTTTTTAAATCACTTCCTTTAAGTGATTGCAGCAACCTTTCAGCTGTATGATCAAGTAGAGCTTGCAGTTTTACCTGTGCAGAAATTGGTGTGATTTTCATAGATTCCTTTGGAGGATAGCACTCCTTTTTAGCTGCAATTATGTGATGATATGACGGGTATAAATTTAAGCCTTTTTCGATCGCACGCAATCTGAGTTGAGTATACTGGTGTTTTGTTAGCTTTAAATCCAGAAATAATGCAAGTGCTTCCTCGTTTGTAAACTGTTTTTCCTCGTTTGGTGTTGGAATGCTTTTAAGAACCCGTTTTGTTCTCACCGGACTAGTAGAAAGGACTTTCTGAATGATATCCACTTTCGCTAATTGTTTTTCAGATCGAAGTTTATGCAGAAAACTATCTTTAATGTTTTCACACCCGATTTCTTAATTTAAATTCTTCAGTTTTCGTCTCTTAGATCTATCGCTACAGTTATCTAACGGTTTTTGTGGTCTTCCACAACTCCCATCATTTGTTGTTTCTGAAATGATCTGGATACGGAGTTCACCTTCTAACCAATTCGCAATGCGCTTGTAAAATTTACTTTTACTAAAGTCAACTTCCTTGTAGTATCTATTCAATGTTTTGACGAAATTAGATACTTTGTTTTTTATTTCCAGTTGTGTTTCAATGTAGAGACTATTTATATTCAGTTTTGTTTGATTATGGCTTAGAACACCATCTTTATTTATAGCTGAAAGTCTCCATATTTTAATTTAGCCGAAAATAATGTACTTTTAAAGGGCTTTGAAATAAAACTTCCAAATATTTATCAACCTTTTTAAATCGAATACTTGTTCGAAACTAACATTTATTTCCAAATTATTGTCCTTATATCATGCTTTGATATTATTATACTCTACCTAGGTAGCTGTCCATAAAATCAAATGGAAAATTGTACCTGTTCAAATTCATCCTGTATTTCACTGAAAGATATTTTAAAAATTTTTTCATGGAATTTTTAAAATGCAGTGAATAAATTTAGGAAGTTTTATTTAATGTCATAAAAGACCAATTATAATAATTTTTAAGTATAATAAAACCCTTTAACGCTGATGAGTATCAGGCTAGGTAACATTCCTTAAAAAATGGAAAATTTTAACTGTTAAAATTCATTCTGTACTTTACTGAAATACATTTTAAAGGTTTTTTCCCTATAATTTTTTAGCAGGTAATTGAAATATCTGTGCAAAATGAAATATTTTCAAAATTCTTTGAAAAATTCCCTAAAAAATTCAGGGAAGTTTTTTTTAAGATACCAACCATTTGAATAAAAATTTAAACCACTAATAACTTTCCTCTTATTGAAATAACTATCTGCAATTTGTATTTATGACAGTGAATGATTTCTAAAGTAAATTTACTAGTAATTTTGCTTGTAAAAATGTTGAGTATTTTCATTAAAATAAAAAAAGTGTTCTACGGGCGGGTCCGGGCGGTTGCAAAAGTATATATAGGCTTAAAGGGAACACTCTTGGCTTTCTTTGGAGGGTTTCGATTTTTGTTTCCATTTGTTTCTTTAAAAGTTATACACTACTTGAAATTTTATGAGTATATGGTGATTTTAAATTTTTTACATAACACCTTAACTACAAATTATACAGGGTGCGCAAATACCATTTGTTAAAACCAACAGTCCACCCAACATAACAAATAAAATAAACAAGTTTATTTTAAAAATAAGCTGAATGCATGCAGTTTTATCAAAAAATAACAAATTAGTCGGGATGTAAATATTATTCAAAAAGAAGTGTATTTGCATTTGATCCCAAACCTGTTACATTTATTTATTAATGTAACAGATCAATTTATTGATAAAAAGCCAAAAAATGTTTGTTTACATTTTTCTCTATAGAAAAATTTTCGTTAAAAAATTTTTCTCTATAGAAAAATTTTCGTTAAAAAATCTTTCTCTATAGAAAAATTTTCGTTAAAAAATTTTTCTCTATAGAAAAATTTTCGTTAAAAAATTTTTCTCTATAGAAAAATTTTCGTTAAAAAATTTTTCTCTATAGAAAAATTTTCGTTAAAAAATTTTTCTCTATAGAAAAATTTTCGTAAAAAAATTTTTCTCTATAGAAAAATTTTCGTTAAAAAATTTTTCTCTATAGAAAAATTTTCGTTAAAAAATTTTTCTCTATAGAAACATTTTCGTTAAAAAATTTTTCTCAATAGAAAAATTTTCGTTGAAAAATTTTTCTCTATAGAAAAATTTTCGATAAAAAATTTTTCTCTATAGAAAAATTTTCGTTAAAAAATTTTTCTCTATAGAAAAATTTTCGTTAAAAAATTTTTCTCTATAGAAAAATTTTCGTTAAAAAATTTTTCTCTATAGAAAAATTTTCGTTAAAAAATTTTTCTCTATAGAAAAATTTTCGTTAAAAAATTTTTCTCTATAGAAAAATTTTCGTTAAAAAATTTTTCTCTATAGAAAAATTTTCGTTGAAAAATGTTTCTCTATATAAAAATTTTCGTTAAAAAATTTTTCTCTATATAAAAATTTTCGTTAAAAAATTTTTCTTTATAGAAAAATTTTCGTTAAAAAATTTTTCTCTATAGAAAAATTTTCGTTAAAAAATTTTTCTCTATAGAAAAATTTTCGTTAAAAAATTTTTCTCTATAGAAAAATTTTCGTTAAAAAATTTTTCTCTATAGAAAAATTTTCGTTAAAAAATTTTTCTCTATAGAAAAATTTTCGTTAAAAAATTTTTCTCTATAGAAAAATTTTCGTTAAAAAATTTTTCTCTATATAAAAATTTTCGTTAAAAAATTTTTCTCTATATAAAAATTTTCGTTAAAAAATTTTTCTCTATATAAAAATTTTCGTTAAAAAATTTTTCTCAATAGAAAAATTTTCGTTAAAAAATTTTTCTCAATAGAAAAATTTTCGTTAAAAAATTTTTCTCTATAGAAAAATTTTCGTTAAAAAATTTTTCTCTATAGAAAAATTTTCGTTAAAAAATTTTTCTCTATAGAAAAACTGTTGGTTTTATATTTAATTCATTTATTGAAACAAAAGAAACTTATAAACTATTACAACTGTTACGGGCAGAAAATATACGTTAACTAACAATTTGTTTTTAACTTGTTCTTAGAAAAGTAATAGGGTTGCCATAATGGCGCAAAAGAAAGATGATGCCAGATTTGCGTAAATAGTGTAATTTCCAACACTTCCCCTCAAATCTGACTTCATATTCAAATTATTTAAAAATTCAATGATCTTAATCCTAGGGTTTCTGTGCACTTAGTGTGCTTTGGCACTACCAAGCCTTTGGTAAGGACATCTGCTGGCATATCATCTGTCCTCATGTACTTGACGGTGACTTCTTCTTTTTCTATAGCATCACGGATGAAATGATGACGGATATCCACATGTTTTGTTCGATTGTGGAAAATTGGATTTCTACATAACTTCTCGGCGCTTTGGTTGTCATTATAAATGCAAATAGCGCTGTTGGTGCCAAATATTTCGCTCACAAAACGCTTCAAGTAAATGGCCTCTTTTGTTGAATCAGAAAGGGCCATATATTCGGCTTCAGTGCTGGAAACGGCCACTGTCTTCTGCTTTCTAGATTCCCAACTGATGGCACCACTCGCGTATATGAAAGCATAACCGGTGTACGATTTTCTGTCATCGATATTGGAACCCCAATCTGCGTCGGCATAGCCTTCTACAGGCTTGTTGTTGGACGAATACACAAGTCCTACTTTCTGGGTGTGTTTCAAATAACGGAGGACCCTTTTGGCTGCTACCCAATGAGCTTTTCCATAACTCGTGTTAAATTGGCTTAAAACGCTTATTGCATGTGCTATATCGGGTCTAGTCGAAACAGCTAGATACATTAAAGATCCGATCAGGCTCTGATACGGCAACTTTTCAGCTTCTCGTTTTTCGTTCTCATCTTTCGGACACATTTCTTTACAAAGCTTTTCGCTTACGTTCATCGGGGTGCTGACAGGTTTACAGTCGATCATACCAAATCGTTCTAGTAAATGTTGAATGTATTTAGACTGAGATAGGGAAATCATTCCTGATTCAAGATCTTGGTTAAATTCGATTCCGAGACAATATTTGATGGGTCCTAGGTCCTTCATTTCGAATGTATTGGCTAGTTCTCTCTTCAAATTCTTCAACATATTTCGATCACTTGACGCTACTACGAGATCGTCAACGTAAATTGCAATGAGGGTGATGCTGCTATTATTTTTGTTGATATATACGCACGGATCGCATTGTGATGGAGTCATGGCCATTTCTTTTAACTTTCTGTCTAATTTTTCGTACCATAATCTTCCAGACTGCTTAAGACCATAGATAGCCTTTTTGAGTAGACACACTTTGTTTTCATATTTCGATGCTTCATCTCTGTGGAGTACTTCTCGCAAGTCGTGTGGCATCTCCATGTAAATCTCTTTTTCTATCACACCATTCAAATAGGCTCCAACAAAATCTAGTTGATGCACTTCCAACTCATATTTGGCAGCTATTGCCATTAAAAAACGTATAGAGCTCATTCTGGCTACTGGAGCAAATGTCTCGTTGTAGTCTATGCCTGGATATTGGGTAAAACCCTTCGCGACAAGTCTGGCTTTTCTGCAATCTACTGAACCATCAATTTTATATTTTGTACGCAATGCCCATTTTGATTCGACAATTTTTCTACCAACTGGTCTGTTAACTATTTGCCAAGTTTGATTTTTTAATAAAGTTTTATATTCTTTCAACATTGCTTCACGCCATTCATTGGCTTCGGGACTGTTAAGTGCTTCGGTACTGGTTTTCGGATCGGTGGGTTGAATCAAACTTGCAGAATGATATTCATCATCATCTAGACTTTCAAAACCTAAAAACTCACTTTGATCATCATCACTGTCGACATCTTCTGGTATGGTGGTTTGGATTTTCTTGGGTCTGCCTCTTTTTCCTGTCATAACTTTCTTAGGACGACCACGGCCTCTTTGCGTTGCAGCTCTATTTTCGGTTTCAGGTTCTTGGGAGTTACTAACGGTTACGGTGTCTTCACTGTGGGTTGTTCGCTGGGTTGATGAATTTTCTGGTACGGGGTTATCACGATCAGTCTCACATAAATGGAATTCAGTAGCACCTGGGGTGAATTCTTCAAATTCATTCGTGTTTGTTGATGAAACAAACTTAACATCACGACTTCGACGTAGCTTCTTAGCTTGAGGGTCCCACAATCTATAGGCCTTGGATACCTCTGAGTACCCTACAAATATACACTTTATGGATTTAGATTCAAACTTGCCTTTACCTGGTGTTTTGTCTAGCATAAATGCTGTACTACCGAATTTCTGAAAATATTTCACGTTTGGAGTTCTGTTCATCCATATCTTATAAGGAATTTCACAATTTAGACTTTGAGATGGACACCGATTTCTTACGTAGTTTGCAGTATTCACTGCTTCTGCCCAATACTTTGGAGGTAGGCCGGACTGAATTAACATACACCGTGCCATGTCCAGTAACGTTCTATTTTTCCTTTCTGAGACTCCATTCTGCTGGGGGGTATATTCGATGGTCAGTTCATGACGGATTCCATGGCTCTTCAGAATACTCTTCATGTTGTTGTTGACATACTCGGTTCCATTGTCGCTACGTAGACACTTGATTTTCTTACCAGTTTTTCTTTCTGCCATATTTTTAAATTCAATAAATTTTTCTGCAACTTCGCTTTTGTTTTCCATAAAATAAGTTTCACACCAACGGCTCTTGTCGTCTATAAATGTGACAAAGTAACGGCTACCAGCAAATGACGGTACTCTCATTGGACCGCACACATCACTGTGGACCAACGAAAGTAATTCTTCACCTCTGGTTTGAGATGAGTGGAATGGCGCTTGGGACTGCTTCCCCTGAATGCAAACTTCACAAGTTGGTAAATTTTTGTCAATATTAGTTTTTATTCCGAGAACTTTTTCTTTCTTTATCATCTCTTTCAGGTCTTTTTCGTTAAGGTGACCAAACATTTCGTGCCAATCCTGTAGTGTTTTTTCTTTTGTTTGCGAAACTGAAGCAACTTCAACATTTTCTTTTACGTAGTACAAACCATTTTCTCTTTTTGCCACAAATAGCTTAACATTGCTGTTCGGATTTCGTATGATGGCCTCATTTCGTTTGAAAGTTACTTCTAAACCATTTTGGGTCATCTTGGATACGGACAGAAGATTAGTTCTTAAATCGGGTACCAACAATGCTTCTTTTAAATTGATATTACACTCTGCACTTTTAAATTGTACGTTTCCCAATCCACGTATTTCGGTTGTGTTGTTATTAGCCAAGGCGAGTTGTTTATTATTTGTTCTTTCTAATTTGACGAATTTATCTTCTGTGGAGCACATGTGTGAGGAAGCACCGGAATCTAAACACCACTTACCATAAGAATCTTGGATATTGTTTACTATTTCGTTTGCATTACATGAAACATCTCCTTCCCCTTTATTGTGCTGCTTCTTCTTATTAAAATTTTTACTTCTGCACTCTTTCGCTTTATGGCCAATTTTTCCGCATGTGTGGCAAGCATATTTGAATTTGCCTCTTTCGTTGTTGCCGCTGTTGTTTCTATTTGCGTGATTGTTGTTGTTGTTATTCTTGCTGCTTCTATCGTAATTGTTGTTGTAATTTTTCTGAGTATACATAGCCCCTTCTGTATGTTCGTTAACATTTCTTTTGCGTGCTTCAAATTCTTCGAGCAGTTTAACTTTTAAAATTTCTGTTTTTGGCAATTTCTCCTGTGACTCAATGGCAATTCGGAAGGTTTCATACTCACTTGGAATGCTATACAACAATAGTATTGCTAACAGTTCATCTATTATTACCAGCTGCATTTCATTAAGTTTGTCCACAACCTCAAAAAACTTTTGTACATGATCGCGCATGTCTTCACCACTTTGCATTTTCGTTAGAATGAGAGACTTCAGTAACATAGCTTGACGGGCTGGCCCGCGTGACTGATAGACTGAATGTAATTTGTCCCAAACATCTTTGGACGTATCACAATTCTTTATTTGTTGTAGTTCGGATGGGCTGATGGATAATATGAGATCTGACTTCGCTTTATCATCATTCTCCTTCCATAGATTTGCCTCGGCCGCCGCTTCTGGTTTAACGCAATTTCCGGACACATATTTCCACGTCTCGTTCTTCACTAGAAGAGCTTGAACTTGGATCTTCCATGTGTCGAAGTTTTCTTTGTTTAGAGGTTCGATTTTCACTGCCGCGTAACTCATGTTTCTTTTTGTCTTTTAATTTTTTACAAATTGTAGACTTTCGGTTCACACTTCTTCTGAGAAAAAACGTTTACTTTGTCTTTTTTATATTTCGGTTTTTATTAAATTCTTTTGTTATTTTTCAAACAATTTCTTTAATTTTTATTCTTTTAGTGCAGTTTAAGCGTGCGCGGATCCATAACCTGTTGGTTTTATATTTAATTCATTTATTGAAACAAAAGAAACTTATAAACTATTACAACTGTTACGGGCAGAAAATATACGTTAACTAACAATTTGTTTTTAACTTGTTCTTAGAAAAGTAATAGGGTTGCCATAATGGCGCAAAAGAAAGATGATGCCAGATTTGCGTAAATAGTGTAATTTCCAACAAAAACTTTCGTTAAAAAATTTTTCTCTATAGAAAAACTTTCGTTAAAAAATTTTTCTCTATAGAAAAACTTTCGTTAAAAAATTTTTCTCTATAGAAAAATTTTCGTTAAAAAATTTTTCTCTATAGAAAAATTTTCGTTAAAAAATTTTTCTCTATAGAAAAATTTTCGTTAAAAAATTTTTCTCTATAGAAAAATTTTCGTTAAAAAATTTTTCTCTATAGAAAAATTTTCGTTAAAAAATTTTTCTCTATAGAAAAATTTTCGTTAAAAAATTTTTCTCTATAGAAAAATTTTCGTTAAAAAATTTTTCTCTATAGAAAAATTTTCGTTAAAAAATTTTTCTCTATAGAAAAATTTTCGTAAAAAAATTTTTCTCTATAGAAAAATTTTCGTAAAAAAATTTTTCTCTATAGAAAAATTTTCGTTAAAAAATTTTTCTCTATAGAAACATTTTCGTTAAAAAATTTTTCTCAATAGAAAAATTGTTGGGAATAATACTTTCATTTATAACAACCTTAACAACTTTGCATATTTTTATTATTTGTTCTTATCATTAATTGTCATTCACTCTTATATTAATTTGTCAATTACTGAAAACTTTATTTTTTTGTTCTGAATAAACCTTTGAATTAAACAGTTTATGGGCCCAGAGCTTGCTGAAATTTTTGTTTAAAATATAAAATATTTGTGTCAGTCACAATTGAAATTTTTGCGTTTGACGTGAAAAAGAATTTTAAAGATGAATTCTCTATACCAAATTGATAAACTCGGTGAAGACCATTACGACACTTGGTGTGTCCAGATGCAGTGTGTTCTAAGGCATGCAGATTTGTGGAGCGTTACTAACAGGAAGTTGCTAAGACCTGCTGCTGCAGAAGATGCTAATAGATGGGATCAGCTCAATGAAAAAGCCCTAACAACGATCATGCTTTCAGTGAAACCATCTCAACTTAATTACCTAAAGAATTGCCAAACAGCCGCTGACGCATGGGATAAATTGGTTGGTGTGTATAAACCAAGTGGGTCGTTAAGAAAAGTAAGTCTTTATAAAAAATTGCTTGCACTTCGTATGTCGGATGCTGCCACCATGACGCAGTATATCAATTCGTTTATTGAGATTGCTGAAAAACTTGGAGAAGTTGGAATCTCGTTGGGTGATGAATTGCTCGCAATAATTTTGCTTTCTAGTTTACCCAAAGATTTTGAAAATTTTGTCATCGCCATGTAGACTAGAGACGTATTGCCGAAATTTGATATTTTAAAAGTAAAACTCCTTGAAGAGTGGGAACGGCGTAACCAGCAAAATGAAAAAGAATATACCGGTAGTATTCAACAGGCTTTTGCACTAAAGTCAAATCCATCAGCAATTAATAAGAACAGCAACAACAGCTTCAAGTGCTACAAATGTGGAAAGCGGGGCCATTATGCAAAGAACTGTCGTACAAAGGACCGAAATAGCCATCAAAAGGATAGAAGTAACCAACAGCAAAGCAATCAATCCCAGAAACAACATTCATTTGCTCTATTAGCAGCGTTTAATAATAATGGTTTTAATAAAAGTTCCTGGTGCATTGACAGCGGAGCAACCGCACATATTTGCTGTGACCGTCAAAAGTTTACATCGTTTGTTGAATGTAAAGAAAAAATTATGCTAGCTTCTGATCAGTTTATAGATCAAGAAGGAAAAGGAGATGTTAAAATTAACGTTGGTAAAGACAGCTTAATTCTAAAAGACGTCCTCTTTGTTCCAAGCATGATAGGTAACTTCATAGCGGTTTCAAGAGCAACTAAAAACGGTTTTATTGTGATGTTTGAAAAAGATCAAGCAGTTATAAAAAACAATAGTGGTAAAGTATTGCTTAAAGCAAATTTTTGTTCAAATCTGTTTATTTTTACAGAAGAAATACCAGTTAATTATTGTTTAAAGACAAATAGCGCTGTTCTTTGGCATAATCGTTACGGCCATGTTAATTTTAAAACCCTGAATGATCTTCGAAGCAACAATTCAGTCAATGGTTTGACGTTTGACAATATTCCAAAGAATGTTTTATGTACAACATGTATCCATAGCAAGATATGCAGTCAACCTTTTTCTGCTAGTGAAAGCAGATCAAACAATTTGTTGGAATTGATTCACACAGATGTTTGTGGGCCGATGAACACTCCATCTGTTGGAGGTGCTCGTTATTTTGTACTTTTTATAGATGATAAGTCCAGATGGATTTCTGTATATTTCATTAAACATAAAAACGAAGTATTCGAAAAATTTAAAATTTTTAAAAGTTTCGTCGAAAATCAGACTGGTTTCAAGATAAAGGCCATTCGCAGTGATAATGGTACCGAATACGTGAATACAAATTTTTATGACTTTCTTCAACAATGCGGCATTCAAAGACAGCTTACCGTACCATATACGCCGCAACAAAACGGTGATGCCGAGAGGGACAATCGTACAGTAATTGAAATGGCGAGAAGTATGATGTTACATGCCAAGGTTAATGATTCTCTATGGGCAGAAGCAGTGAATACAGCTGTGTATATACGGAACAGAACCACAACAAAGATTTTGCAGGACAAAACCCCCTATGAAATGTGGCATTCAAGAAAACTAGACGTCAAGCATCTTCGGGTTTTTGGTTCTCCAGCTGTTGGTTTGGAAAAAACACAACATAAGAAGTTCGCTGCAAGAGGCAAAAGTTATATTTTCGTTGGATATTCAGCAACAGCCAAAGCATATAGATTGTATGACAACAATACGAGAAATGTTGTAGAGAAGAGGGACGTAAAATTTTGCGAAGAAATGTCAGAAAGCAACGAATCATTCAATATATCTGATTTGTTGGCCGAAAATAAAGAAAGAAGAAATTCTGATGAAGAACCTAGTAGCAGTGAAGTGTGTAATGATGGTGATGATGCCAAAGCCGAAGTTCAAGAAGAAAGTGGCGGAGAATTTCAGACATGCAGTTCCGAAAGTGATGATGAAAATAAAAGAAATGCTGATGTGCCATCAGCAAGAGGAAGAGGTAGGCCAAAGCTTATTCGATCCGGCACAAGAGGAAGGCCTAAAAAGGAATATCAAAAACTATGTTTTGTTAGAACGGAAGATGTTCAGATTCCTCAAACAGTAGCAGAGGCTTACGAAAGCGATTTTAGTGATCTTTGGAAAGACGCAATGGAACATGAATACCAAGCCTTATTAGAAAACGATACTTGGACTGCTGTTGAATTACCACCAAATAAAAAAGTTATAGGTAACAAATGGGTATTTAATTTGAAAAGTGATGAGCACGGCAACGTTCAAAGATTTAAAGCTCGTCTTGTTGCAAAGGGATGTAGTCAGGAATATGGTGTTAGTTTTGATGAAACATTTTCCCCAGTCATTCGATATTCTACCATAAGAATGGTTCTAGCATTAGCAGCAGAACATAGTCTATATTTACATCATGTTGATGTTTCTACCGCTTATCTTAATAGTAAATTAGACGAAGAAGTATTCATGAAACCACCAGATGGATTAGAAGATACCATTGAGCCGAACAAGGTTCTAAAACTGAAGCGTGCTATTTATGGACTTAAGCAGTCAGGACGTGCATGGAATGGTACTCTAGATGCAGCTATTCGAGACATTGGTTTTATACCCAGTAAACACGAGCCTTGTCTATATCAAGCGAATGACGGCAACGAAATTAATCTGATAGCGATATATGTTGATGATATCATGATAGCCTGCAGTAATAAGAAAAAATTGGAGTTAATAATGCGCAAAATAGCAGAAAAGTTTAAGATCGTTGATGGTGGTGAGGTGAAACATTTTTTGGGGATGGAAATAGAAAGAAAAAATGAAATTGGACCGATTGCTGTGGGTCATAAACAATATATCAAGAATCTTTTACAACGGTTTGATATGGAAAACTGCAGAACTGTAGCAACACCCCTTGATCCTGGATTTCAAATACATTGCAGTTCTTCAGACTGTTAAAAGGTTGAACCAAAAGATTATCAGTCATTAATTGGTGCACTGATGTATTTAGCAATTTCGACTCGACCAGACATTATGCATTCTGTTGGAAAATTGGCACAGAAAAATAAGGACCCACATATTGAACACTTAAAGGCTGCCAAACATATTTTAAGGTATCTTTCTGCAACATTAAACTATAAATTGGTTTATTCCAAGACAGGTTTGCCACCAAAGGCATTTGTGGATGCTGATTGGGCAAGTTGTATGGAAGATCGAAAATCGTATACTGGTATTGTGTTTATTATGGCCAGTAGTGCGATCAGTTGGGAAAGCAAAAAACAACCAAATATTGCTCTCAGTAGCACAGAAGCAGAATTCGTGGCATTATCCACGGCAGCAAGAGAAGCTGTTTATTTAAAGCGATTGTTAGGTGAAATTCAATGTTATGACATTAGCCAACCCTTAGTAGTATATGGTGATAACGTGGGTGCTCAGTGTATGGCTAAAAATCCTGTTTTACATGGAAGAAGCAAACATATTGATGTCAAATATCTTCATGTGAGAGACGTTGTGAAGGCAAATGAGATCGAGTTGCGCTATACTCCAACCGATGAAAATGTATCTGACGTTTTAACTAAAAACTTAACGAAGCCTAAACTTTCAAAGTTTGTTCGAGATCTGGGACTTCGTACAAAGATATGCAAGTTTGAGGGGAAGTGTTGGAAATAATACTTTCATTTATAACAACCTTAACAACTTTGCATATTTTTATTATTTGTTCTTATCATTAATTGTCATTCACTCTTATATTAATTTGTCAATTACTGAAAACTTTATTTTTTGTTCTGAATAAACCTTTGAATTAAACAAAAATTTTCGTTAAAAAATTTTTCTCTATAGAAAAATTTTAGTTAAAAAATTTTTCTCTATAGAAAAATTTTCGTTAAAAAATGTTTCTCTATAGAAAAATTTTTTTTCTCTATAGAAAAATTTTCGTTAAAAAATTTTTCTCTATAGAAAAATTTTCGTTAAAAAATTTTTCTCTATAGAAAAATTTTCGTTAAAAAGTTGTTTTCTATATAAAAATTTTCGTTAAAAAATTTTTCTTTATAGAAACATTTTCGTTAAAAAAAATTTTCTCTATAGAAAATTTTCGTTAAAAAATTTTTCTCTATAGAAAAATTTGTTGAAATGAGAATGTAATTTATATAAAATCTCAATTTATATATTTTTTTTTTACATGCTTATATTTTATTATTGAATCTTTCTAAAAAGAAAATAACAATAAGTAATCAAATCTTAATCTATATCTACTATATAAAGGTTGCCAGAGCAACTCTATTTAAAATTATTCGAATTGGAATTAAATTAATAAGTGGGCAGGTCCAAGGTATCCATTCTTCTTAATCGTTGGTGACCTTCGAATTGCAAAAGCTGCCGTGCGAGATGATTTGGGTGAACATGCAGCTTAAAAATGTATTTAGTGCAGCACCTTCTAATCTCTTCTTGGACATGGAGAACATTCAAATCTCTGTGAATGTTGTTATTTCTTATGAACCAAGGAGCGCAAGTTATTAAACGTAAAAGCTTGGATTGTCTTCTCTGTAACTTAGCAATGTTGGAAGCCGTTCCCCATAGTTGAATACCATATGTCCATATTGGTTTAATTATTGTTTTGTACAAAAGAACCTTGTAATCTAATTCCAGAGCAGATTGTGGGCCAATAAGCCAGTTTAGTTCAGCGGATTTCAGTTTTATCTGAGTTATTTTGCTGTCAATGTGATGGGACCATGTAAGGCGGCGATCTAAATGTATACCAAGATACTTAACGTGAGTACTCACGGGGATGGTCACGTTATTTATCTTGATTGCAGGACAGTTGTCTCTTCTTAAAGTAAACGTTACGTGAGCACACTTGCTCGGATTTACCCTAATTTTCCATCTATTTAGCCATACTTCAAGCTCATGAATATGGGACTGCAATAATGCAGATGCAATTTTGGGATCGGAATGAATGCTAATAAATGCTGTATCATCTGCGAAAGTAGATGTGTATGTTTGAGCATTCATTGGCATATCTGCTGTGAAGATAATATATAGCAACGGACCCAATATACTACCCTGTGGAACTTCAGCACGGATTTTTCTAGGAGAAGAATAATCATCTTTGGATCGAACTCGGAATGTTCTATTGGACAAATAACTTTTCAAGAGTTTGTGTGTATTTGATGGTAGCAGATTTATAATTTTGTTCATAAGTCCTTCATGCCAGACTTTATCGAATGCTTGTGAAATATCGATGAACAAGGCTGAACAGTATTGTTTTCTTTCAAAGGATTTTCTGATCATTGTTGTTATTCTGTTTACTTGTTCAATGGTACCATGACATTCGCGGAAACCGAATTGATGGTCCGGAATAATATCCATCCAATTAACGTATGAGTCCAAAGTGCAAATAAGAAGCTTTTCAAACAATTTCGATAGGATAGAAAGTAAGCTTATAGGCCTATAAGATGGAACTTGACTGACATCTTTTCCTGGTTTGGGAATCATAACGATTTCTGATACCTTCCAGGACATTGGAAAATATCCCAAACGAAGAATCGCGTTATAAATAAACATTAGAATTCTTACAGCCGAATTTGGTAGGTGGATAATCATTGACGAAGAAATTTTGTCAATGCCAGGAGACTTTTTTGGATTAAGCTTTTGAATATTTGATATAAGTAAGGGAAGACGAAATTTTAATGGGGACAGCACGACGTCGTCTATGATATTAGCGCTTATATCAGAGTTCGTTTCGTTTGGTGTGAAAACCCTTTCTAGGTGATTAGCGAAAGCATTTACTTTTTCAGACGGATCTCTTGCCCAAGTACCGTTTTCAAGCCTGATTGGAGACTCATATGCAATTGGATGCTGCATGTTTTTAACAGCCCTCCATAGATTGAAATCTAAGTTTTTTAAGTACTTATCAAGAGATTTTTGTTCATTGATCCTCAATGCGGAATGCAGTTTTCTTTGACATTGTTTTAAACGGCTTTTTAAGGCAGGACATCGACATTCTTGCCACCGTCTTCTTAGCCTTCTCTTTTCATTTATTAGACTTTGAATATCGTCTGGAATACTCCGGCTACCCTTTTTCTTCGGTTTAAAGATTGGAGTTGCTATACAGGCTGCATTGGAGAGAATTTCTGAAAAAGTGTTAATTGCAGATTCGATGTCAGTTGGATTCCTGAGAGAAATATTGAACGGGAGGTGGGAACTCACATACATTTTATATTTTAACCAGTTTGTATTTCTGTTTGGATAAAAATGTCTTTCTTCTTGAACTTCATTGGGACTGCCATAAAAAGATATAATAGATGGCGAATGATCGGACGATAAGTTGGATCTTTTTATACCTCTTGTAACGGCAAAATCTATCAAATCGGGAATCTTATTTAAGTCAGAGGGCCAATACGTTGGGTGACCCCCTGATGCGGCGTCCAACCTGTGTGAAAAGATAGCACCCAATAGCTGTCTACCCCTAGGTGTAATAAGACGTGAGCCCCAAAACGTGTGCTTCGCATTAAAATCACCAGCCACTATGAATTTAGAGCCAAGCGTATCAAAAAAATCAAGGAATTGATATTTTTTAATATTATATCTTGGCGGACAATATATAGAAGACAAAGTCATCTTGTATTCCAAAAGTTTAACAGATGTTGCCTGAATATATTCCTTTTCGTAATGAGGCAATGGAAAATGCCTTATTTTATTATGTATTAGAATAGCTGTACCACCGCATGCTCTTCCACTTGGATGTTTTGTATCATACGTTAAATACCCATTTACTCGAAAGCAATTTTTTAGAGTAAAATGCGTTTCAGATACCAGTAATACGTCAATTTCCTGTTCATACAGGAAATGCTCAACCTCCTTTTTGTGTTGACTAAGGCCGTTTGCGTTCCAAAAACATATTTTCAACAGGTTCATTTTCTTTCCAACAAAATCTGCATAAAGCTACGTTCAGACGATGGTCAGATCTTACAATATTGTCACATCTGGCAATGTGCTGCCAATAAACTGACAATAAAGAATTGTCAGCAAAAGGCAAATTGTGTGTTTACACGGTTGTAAGAAAATTGTAAGAAAAGCTGTCAATTTCATTGTCAGAAATTGTCTGACAATTAATTAAGCTGACAATAAATTGGCAGTTCACACGATTATCAGATATGTGTACACAAAAAATTGCCAGATCTATTGTCAGTCACAAAGCACATGAAAAATATTGTTCATTTTTGTGTTTTTGACTTGAAATTTATATTTGTTTGTTATAAAATATTAATCAAAATGGAAAAAACAGGCAATTGCCAAAATTTTAACAGTGTATGTTTAGAAAGCTGTGAAGATGAATGTGAAGTGGAGAAAAAACGTCTCACAGTGGGATTGTGGAAAAAATTATTTTAAAATAATTTTGGCAGAAATGTTTAAACCTAAAAAGCCTAGCTTTCACTATGGCTGCGCAATCGGCTCCCAAAGTAGGGCACCTCAGACTCATAAATTGCTTAAAACTATATATAATTGTCATTTTCCAACCAATTTGAGGAAACATACTATGTAACAAATACAAATCCTATTTTTACAGTTTTATTAAAATTTTTAATTTTTGTACCATACTGCACCGATTTTTTTACTAATATCTGATCTATATATAACCAATAGGTAAAAGGGTATTGTAAGTTTGCCATTCAGTTTGTAATTTTTTCATTATTCGTCTTAAAACAAATAAAAATAATACCGATCGACTCATGAGTCGGGGTCTAAATCGACATAGGGAGTCGTATTTGACTATTCTTAGAATTTTAAAATCTTTTTTTTTTTAAATGCAGTTAAAAAATGTTTCAATTCAATTCTCATCGAATTTTGAATTTTGGCGATATCTCTAGTGTTTTTAAACCGATTTTAATGAAATTTAATAGCGTGCTGCGTTGGAAAATTTCCTAAAATCTGATATATAATTCGGATTAAATAAATACGATTTTTAAAATTTATTTTTTTTAATTTGCCAATTTGAGGACATCGATATATTGTGCTTTCGCGATATCTCAGTTATTGATTTATCGATTTTGATGATTGCGCTGCGGTAAATTGTGTTATCCTTGACTGCCAGTGGAGCATAGCAAGCTGCGCTGAATTATTTCCTAAAATTTGATATATAGTTCAAAAAACTTTTTTTTTAAATAAAGTTTTTTTACAAAAAAAAAATATTTTAAATTCGGTAATTTGTGAGACATCGAATTTGGCGATATCTCAGATTGTATCTATTTTGAAAATATATATAATATCGTTTTGCTTAGGAGGATTTTCTAATATCTGATATATAATTCGTGTCGGTATACTATACGTAAATTGAGGAATTTATACAAATTAAAAAAAATACAATTTAAAAGAAAATACAAAAATTTGAATTCGGCACCGAATTTCGAATTTTTGCTATATCTCAGTTGTTAGTAGAACTACTAGTATAATTGGTAGAACACTATTAACATACAATACCTATACATGTAAGTTATGTCGGTATGCCATCTAGGAGCTCATCAAACTTGATTTCAGCATACCGAAATATGTCTTAAATAAGTGTCTTTAGAACTTTATTCATGACATAGACCTATTGATTCAGGAAATTTTAATTTCGATCCATTATTTTTTGCTTAAAAAGTTTTATACCATCGCAAATATATTTATAAAAAATTTTTCTAATCCAAAATCGATTAGTGTTAACTCAGATAAAACAAAAATGTTGGCTGTTTTTAAGTTTTTTGCTAAAAGTGTTATTTGCTTTTTTAATTCATCTTTTTATAATATTTTTGTTGGAGATATTCCCCTTAATGCAACTCTGCATATTACTATTTTTGTTTTTCTTTTGATTTATCTTGCGTCTGTATCATTTATCTTATAAGCATAGATAATAAGAACGTTAATTTTGTACCTTTTACTTTTGAATTTAGTTCTGAATAAAACTTTAAACTTAACAGGTTATGGGGCCAGTCGCTCTTAAGTTTTTAAAGTTAAAATAAAATAAATTTTAAAGTTTCTTTACAAAGTGTATGATGATGAGTTCGTCAATGTTCCAGATAGACAAATTGGATGTCGGTAATTACGACACATGGTGGGTACAGATGAAGTGCGTCTTGGTACATTCCGACCTGTGGTCTATAACCAATGGAGCTCTTGTGAAGCCAACGGCAGCCAATGAAGCTGAAGTATGGAAAACGAAGGATGAGAAAGCGCTAGCCATGCTAACACTTTCAGTTAAAGTTTCCCAGCTCAACTATATAAAAAACTGTAAGACAGCCTTGGAAGCGTGGAAAAAGCTAGAGGAAGTATATAAACCGTCCGGTCCGTTGAGAAAAGTTACTTTATACAAAAAGCTGCTAAATCTTCGGAAGCTTGAGTCAACAACGATGACAGAATACCTAAATGACTTTACGGAAACATCAGAGAAGCTGGCTGAGGTAGGCATAGAAATGGCTAATGAATTGCTGGTGATTATCTTGCTCTCCAGTTTACCAAAGGAGTACGAAAACTTTGTTATTGCCATTGAAACCCGAGACGAATTGCCAAGTTTAGATATGTTGAAAATGAAACTAATAGAAGAAGGTGACCGCAGAACGCAACATAACGAAAATGATGATGCAATAGTAAGCCAACAACAACAAGCCTTTGTGGCGCGATCAAAACCAAACGTGAGAAACAACAAGAACAGCAATAGTATCAACAACAGTAACAGCCGAAAGTTTAAGTGCTATAATTGTGGCAAGCGTGGCCATTTTGCTAAAAATTGTAAGAGTACAACAAAAAATAACGACGAGGCGAGAGAGCAACAACAACAACGTTCATTTGCAATGCTTGCTGCTAGCAACATAAAAACGTTTAATAAAGACGCTTGGTGTATCGACAGCGGCGCTACCTGTCATATGTGCTGCAAACGTCAACTGTTTACAAATTTCGTGGAAACAAAAGAAAAAATAATGCTTGCTTGCGACGGTTACATAGAAGCTGAAGGTAAAGGGGACGTGAAAATAAAAACTCAACATGGTGAGATAACCTTGCGTGATGTGCTCTATGTTCCTGGAATGGTTGGAAATTTTGTTTCAGTTGGAAAAGCTACCGAAAATGGATTTATTGTACAATTCGAGAACAATTCTGCAAAAATAAAGAATAAAATGGGTGAAGTTGTTTTAAGTGCTGAAAATTCTATGAATTTGTTTATATTTTCAGAACATAATCACTCAAATTTTCATTTATCTAATGAAGCTGTACTTTGGCACAACCGATATGGACACCTAAATTTTAGAAGCCTTGGTGACTTGATCAATGAAAATGCAGTGAATGGTATCCGTATGAAGAATATTCCAAAGGACGTAAATTGTACATCGTGTATGAAATCCAAAATATGTTCGCAGCCGTTTCCAAATTCTGGTTTGAGTAGAGCAGACAACTTATTGGACTTAATTCATAGCGACGTCTGTGGTCCTATGAATACACCATCCTTGGGTGGATCCCGTTATTTTGTTACATTCATCGATGACCACTCGAGACGAATCTTTATTTACTTTATGAAAAATAAAAGCGAGGTATTTGAGAACTTCAAGAATTTCAAGTCTTATGTCGAGAAGCAGCTTGGCCGAAACATCAAATGCTTGAGAAGTGACAACGGCAGAGAATATGTAAACTCTGAATTCGATAAATTCTTGGAAGAGAACGGCATACAGAGACAACTCACGGTACCGTATACCCCACAGCAGAATGGGATAGCGGAACGAGCCAATAGAACAGTAGTTGAAATGGCCAGAACCATGATCGTTCATTCTGGAGTTGATGAGGTGTTATGGGCAGAAGCGGTTAACACTGCCGTATACATCAGAAATCGCTCAATAACTAAAGTTTTGATAAATAAGACTCCATATGAGATTTGGTGTGGCAAAAAGCCAAATGTGTCACATTTCCGTACTTTTGGTTCTCCAGTCGTGGCGTTAGACAAAACTAAGAAGAAGAAATTTGCAGCAAAAGGGAAAGAATACATATTCGTTGGATATTCTTATACAGCAAAAGCCTATCGTTTGTTTGATGTGCAGGATAAAATAATTGTTGAAAAACGTGATGTCATATTTTGCGAAAATGCTTGCAGATCGAAAACTTCATCAGATTTTATAGATTTTACTGATTCTTTTGAGACCGAAAATAAAAGTGATGCTAGTGCGGAAAATGTTTCAACTGAGTCCGATGAGGAATATGAATCCAGTTCTGAGACAGGTTTTCTAGGTTTCGAATCTGATGATGAAGATGATGTTCAACAGGCGAGTGTATCCAGAGGCCGAGGAAGACCAAGAATATTTCGTGATGGTAACATTGGACGACCAAAGAAGGTTTACAACAAATTGAATTTTGCTGAAGAAATTCCTATACCACAAACATATCAAGATGCAGTTTCATGTAAGTATTCTGAAATGTGGAAAGATGCGATGGAAAAAGAATATGGTTCATTGCAAGAAAACAACACGTGGAATCTGGTCGATCTCCCTCCTGGTAAGAAAGCAATTGGTAGCAAGTGGGTCTTCAATTTGAAGAAAGATGAAGATGGTAACGTTAGTCGTTTTAAAGCCCGTTTAGTCGCAAAAGGTTGTAGTCAGGAGTTCGGGGTGAATTATAAGGAAACTTTTTCACCAGTATTACGTTATTCCAGCATAAGAATGATTTTTGCTTTGGCTGTAGAAAAAGATCTACATTTACACCATATTGACATATCAACTGCTTATTTGAATAGTACTTTGAACGAAGAGGTATATATGAAGCAGCCAGATGGTTTCGTAGATGGTCAACGTCCTCAAAAGGTTTTAAGTCTGAAGAAAGCAATATATGGACTAAAGCAATCAGGTCGTTCATGGAATTCAACTTTAGATAAGGCAATCCAAGATATGGGATTTAAGCCCTGTGATAGTGAACCCTGTATTTATGTGAAGAAAGAAGAAGACAAATTTAATTTGTTTGCTGTATATGTAGACGATATACTAATTGCCTGTTCAGACAAAGCCCAGTTGTTCAAAATCAAACGTATGATTTCGGAGAAGTTCAAACTGGATAACGGTAAGGTAAAACATTTCTTGGGAATGGAAATCGAACGTGAAGGTGATACCGGAAAAATAAGTGTTGGTCACTCCCAATATATCAGCAAGATGTTACAAACGTATGGAATGGAAAACTCTAGGCCAGCATCTACCCCGCTCGATCCAGGTTTTCAAATTTCCTGTAAAGATGAAAAATGTGAGAAGGTAGACCCCAATTGGTATCAATCTTTAATTGGGACATTAATGTATTTGGCGATAAGTTCTAGACCAGATATATTACACTCTGTTTGTAAGCTTGCGCAGAGGAATCAAGAACCTCACGTTGAACATGAAAAGGCAGTTAAGCATATACTTCGATATTTGCGATCAACGAAGAATCTTAGACTGCAGTATACGAAGACCAATGAGCCGCCAGTGGGATATGTTGATGCGGATTTTGCCAGTTGCCCTGAAGACAGAAAATCCTACACTGGTTTTGCGTTTTTCTTAGCTGGTTGTGCATTCAGTTGGGAAAGTAAGAAACAACCCAATATCGCACTTAGCAGCACAGAAGCCGAATTTGTGGCTTTATCAACAGCAGCAAAGGAAGCCGTATATTTGAGAAGACTTCTTGGAGAGATTGGTTGTTATCCTGGAGACAACATTGGTGCTCAACATCTAGCAAAAAACCCAGTCTTTCACGGAAGGTGCAAACACATAGATGTGAAATATCAGCATGTAAGAGAAGTTGTTAAGGCTAACCAAATCAAGCTTCGCTATTTGTCAACAGATGAGATGACAGCCGATATTTTGACCAAAAATCTAAGCAAAATTAAACTTGGAAAATTTGTTAAATTGCTGGGTTTAATGTAACTTATGTTTATTTAAATTAATTTGTTTAATTTCAAGTTTGTAAACATAATATGCAGATTTGAGAGGGCGTGTTGGAGATATTCCCCTTAATGCAACTCTGCATATTACTATTTTTGTTTTTCTTTTGATTTATCTTGCGTCTGTATCATTTATCTTATAAGCATTATTATCTATGCTTATAAGATAAATGATACAAACGTTAATTTTGTACCTTTTACTTTTGAATTTAGTTCTGAATAAAACTTTAAACTTAACAATTTTTATTCGAAAAACTTCTTTAGATTGATATATAATAACACTATATTCCCAATTAAAATGCATGTTCAATATAATTTTATTTTGCTATTTTTATTTATATATTTTTTAATGATATAAATCCTTAAAACCGTATGTTTTCAATTAAAACCAAGAAGTTAAAATTGTCTGACAATGATTGCATTGTAAGATGGTGGAATTTCATGCAGCTGACAATAAAAACGAAGCTGACAATTTTTTTAAAATGTTCTGCCAATTTTAAATAGAGTGTTTACACGATTGTAAGATATCTGACAATTTCATTGTAAGGTGGTTGTGTGACAATGTGCTGACAATGCTTTAGCTGACAACGTTGTCAGCAAAAAATTGTAAGTTTACACGATTGTAAGAAATTTTCTTACAATTTTTCTTACAATATTGTAAGATCTGACCATCATGTAGACATAGCATAAGCATGCTTTGATTTCTCATCATCTCTTGGAACATATTTTGCATATTGGACATGAAGTTATTCATGGTTTCAATTAATTTCTCAATGGAGCTTTGAGATTCTTTAGTTTGAATTGGCGGACCCTCTTTAACCATATGAGCATAAGAGAAACCATTTGGAGGTGGGGGATTACTTTGTTGTGAGCCGTTGTTAGAACGACCCGGAACTGTAGGGAGCGATGGAAAATAAGATCCTTGATACTGAGCAGCAGTAGGTTTTCGCGATGAGGGTGCCTGTTGTCTGAGACGTAAAAATACAGGGCAACCACGGTAGTTAGCAGTGTGATTCTGTCCGCAGTTACTGCACTTTTTAGTTGTAGAATCTGTCTTGGATTTGGGACACTCGGAGGTTTTATGGATATCGCCACATATTACGCATACTGCCGGCAGTTTACATTATGATTTGGTGTGACCAAACTCCTGACAATTTAAGCATTGGGGAGGATCTCTGCGCCTAATTGGCTCTTCTACAGTAATTCTGCGATTAAGCAGATATCTTAAATTATATATTGGGTGGGATTGACCTTTTTTTAGCTGGGAAGAGTGAAACTTTATTTTTGTTAAGGATATTGTGAATGGACTTCACTTCGTAACCTTCGATTTCAAGAGCACTTTTTATTTCATTGATCGGAACAGAGCTATCTATACCTTTTATGACAACCATTAGGCCTTTAGCACTTTTCAATTGGTAAGTGTAGTAACTTTTGTTGTTGGAATCAAAATGATCAACTACCTTTCTATAACTATTTTCTAAATAAACTTGAATTTTTGTTTCAAATACGTTTCCTCTTCGTATTGAAACAACATGAAAATTATCCTTGCCTACAATTTGGGATAAATTGTTGATGATGGAGTTATTTGTTTGCTCTCGCAAGAATATGGGTGGAGGTCTTAGTACCTTAACCGTGCTACACTCCTGATCTTCATCTTCAGTGGGAGCGAGTAATTTAAAGCGGTTTTTACTTACCGACATATTTCCTGATATTGGACTATTGTTCATCTTCGCCTGTTTTAGGAGGGGTTCCTGGCGCAAGGTCATAGGACTCGACTTACGTTTTGATATGGAAAAATATCGGTCAATGCCTGTTTGAATTTGTTTACTAACTGTGTTCTTTGAACTAGTACCACTAATATCAATATTGGGCAAATTAAAAGATTAACTTACAGACTGCTTGGATGCGTCTGTTTTTTTTGGCACTGACTGTATTTTCAATGTTTTTTATATTTTCTTTTTCGTTCGCACAAGAAATTGTTTTTGTTTGAGTTGGCGCAAATGTAAACTTATTTTCCGCACAAGAATTTGTTGTTGATCGATTTGGCGCAAATGTAATATCGATTGAGTTGAGCGAGGGAGAAAGGGACCGTGCTCTCTCAATTGTCTTCGCTGTTAAATAGTTTTTGTTATACTCTTTATCGTATAGATTTTTGCATTCACCCGACTCTTTTATAGAAATGTATGCATTTCTACCATTTAGGGAGAGCCTTCGATCTTGTTGTTGTGTTTCACTCATGCAC
Source organism: Stomorhina lunata (assembly GCA_933228675.1). NCBI lineage: Eukaryota > Metazoa > Arthropoda > Insecta > Diptera > Rhiniidae > Stomorhina > Stomorhina lunata. The sequence continues at coordinate 53,410,303 of OW121741.1, read as the reverse complement.
TTTTTTTCTTTTTTGTAATTTTTCTGTAATTTGTTTTCAAAAATTTTGTTTGATTGTTATTTTTCCTTTTTTTTTTTTGTTTATAAAAATATTTATTATTTAACACTTTTCAAGCACTAATATATTCTAAAAAAATCGTATATCGCGATTAATATATTAATTTATTTTATTTGAATTTACTAATCCTTTTTTTTAATAAAATAAGTTTCTTATCGAAAGAAACAAAAAAAAAAAACACAACCGTCTCTTAGCAGAGATATAATATCTCAATTTATATAATATCTTAATTTATATAATATCTCAATTTATATAATATCCTAATTTCTACTCCTGTACTTAAAAACTATTCAAGTTGATATTTTAAATTATGTTGTCTTTGAATATTTTGTATAACATAATTTTTAGTAGTCTATTAAACAAATTTCTAACAATAAGTTATGGGCCCAGACTCACGCCTGAAAAAATAATTTGAAAATTGAAAAAAATTATTCAAAAATTAAAGAAATTATTTGAAAAATAAAAAATTGAAAAAGAAAATTTTTCAATATTTCGTGTAACACATTGAATTCGAAATAAAAAGAATTATAATAAACGCGAGTAATATTTTTTGTTAAGTAATCTTTAAAAAAAAAAGACACTTTTATATTAATTTAAGGCGAACTTTATTGATTACTTTTAAAGAGGAGAATACAGACTAAAGTTTTACAATTTTATTAATCTTAATATTACTTCTGTTTTCATAATTGTTACATTAGCATAATTTGATTAATTAAAAATTGGTTGCGAAATTGTTTATTTCTGCATATTGCAATATTAAAAATTGGTTGCGAAATTGTTTATTTGGCATTATCCAAATTAGTACTTTTGCATATTGCAATATGAGTTTATTGACTTATAAATTTAAATGTGAGTTTATTGACTTATAAATTATGCTGATGTAACAATTTTACAATTTGTGTTACTTACTTATGGTTTCTAAGAATTGTTCAATTTTGTCAAATTGACTTGAACTTTTATATGTAACTTCTCCCCCCTTTAAAGTGGAATTCTCCTGAATTCTTTTATTTAATTTTATTTTTATATGCTTATGTTTGGTTACAATTATTGCAATTAATATAAGTATTGCAGCTGTTACTAAAATGTTACATCCATATGTCAATTTACTGTGATATTTTAACTTATTTATATTTATTATATTTTTATAATTTTCTTCTATTATATCATTAAATGTTATTTTTTTGTAAAATTATTTATGTTTTCATATTTAGTTGTTACAATTTTTGTTTTCTCTTTTTCGATCAAATTAGAAAATTAATAATCTTTAATTTGTATGGAGCAATTGTTATATTGTATGACATTATTTCCGTTTAGAATATTGGTATCATTATTACAATTATGTTGAATTGATACATTTATAGCATTTTTGATAATTATTGATTTCATGTCTATTTCTATTATTTCAAATTCAGTATTTTTTATTAGTTTACAATTTTTTTTTAATACACAATTTGTGCTAGGCTTTAGTTGTCTAAGATGTTTATTTTCTTCAAAAGTGTAAGTATTGTTTTTATACATAAATACTTTTTCCATTTTTTCTTCTATTTCATGTTTTTCTATGTTGGGTATTGGTGTAATATTTCTTAAATTTACACTAACGAATGATTTAGGTATTTTTATACATAATATTAGATTAGTTTGATTGAATATTGCTGTTCCTAATTGAATATATTTAAGTTTGTTGTAATCTATTTCATACTTTGATATTTCGTTGCTTGTCAGGATGTTTGGATGAATTATACCATATTTAGCTGAGACGACATTATCTTGAAAATGTTCGATTTTATTCTTAAACAGTTGTATTTTTGCTAATTGTTCTAGGTACATGTTTCCTTCGTATCTTTTATCAACAATTTTACTAATTGAGTTTAGGCCTTCTTCTATTACTTTTCTGTCATTTCTAACAATTTGTTTTAATTGATTCAAAGCAGTGTTAAAATAATCATTCACCTGAATTTGTTGGTTAATTGTCTCGTTTGTTTGTAAGATGTGATTATTAATGTCTTGTCTGTCATAATCGTCCATTGTACCGAATAACCATTTTGACATACTCCCCATTGCGTTTATTAATCCGCGTTTTTCTCTATTATTTCTTGGTATTAATGTTGATATCATTTTTCTAATTTCCGAAAGCTCTTGTTGCAGTATATCCTTATGTATTGTTTTCATTAGTATAATGTTATCTGTCATTTCATTCACTAGTTTTTCTAAGTCATCTATATTAATTACATGTAATATTATGTCTGTCTGTGTAACTACTTCCTGGAATCCTAATTCTATGTCTGTAAATCCCATTTGATCCGTTAGTTGATGCGTGATAATTTCTCCTCTAATCACTGATGTCCATGTCGTTGTCAATAGGATTATGATGATTATCTGTAAATTTATAAGGTCTCTTAATATTACAGTTATGAACATTGTTTAAAGGTCCTTTTCTATATTTAGGTTGTTCCTTATGCCTAAGAGCTTTATAATTTTTAATAAAACCTTCTTTTCGTGTTTCTATATATTCTTCTCTTTCTTGATTAATTTTATTTATTTTCTTTTTCTTACATTCTTCTAGGTTATGCCTAACTTTCTCCAAATCTATTCTTCCACCCTGTACTTCTTTTTGTGTATTTTTTATGCTGGAATGGAATCTTTCATTATAGTTTCTGATTGCTCGTTGTATTAATTGTTGTATAGGTAACTCTTTTTGAGTTTGATATAATATCCTAAATTTTTCTCCTATGGTATTGTGGAATCTTTCTATATCTGAGTTGCCTGTGTGGCTATTTGGTTTAGTTAAGTGCAATTCAATTCCTTGTTCCGTTAGAAATTCTTTTATTCTTAGTGTTTTAAATTCGTTGTCGGCTATTATTTTTTTTGGTTTACCGATTCTGGTTATATGTTCTTCTAATTTCTCTATTATCGTTATGTGGTTTCTATCATTTAATAAATAAGCCGCTCCGAATTTGGAAAATTTGTCTATTGTTGTTAGAAAATGGTGTCCTTTAATTACATATGTGTCAATATGTACAATTTCGTTTTTATCTGAAGGGGTTTCACTTATTTTAAATGTATCTCTTATTGGATTTCTATCATATTTCACTTGTTGGCAAATGTCACATTGATTTATGACTATTTGAATTAATTCCATAAGGTTTGGGAAATATATTTTGGTTTTGATATTATTATAAGTTTCGTTTATGCCCGAGTGCATGCTTTCCCTAACATGATAAAGAGAAATTTGCTTGACAGCCTCTGTTTCAGTTTCTATATCACGTGCCCTCATGGTACATTTAACAAATTTTATTTGCCTATTGTTTGAGAACATCTCTATCAACTTTTCCTGTACCACATTGTAGCTATGTTCAGACACTTCTGAAAATATTCCTATTTTTCCTTTTGTTATATATTTTCTAAAAATCTCTCCCATTTCACTAAAATCGGCTTCAGCTATAAAAACAATAGTTTTTCCGTTTATCATTTTTACTTCCTCTACTTTATTGTTGGTTAAAATAATTTGGGTCTTATATTTATTTACTATTTCTTCCTTTATATAAAAATGATCCTGTAAATTTTCTTCTGCTGAATGCACAGTAACCATAGACACATTATCGTCCTCTTCTGCATTGTTTATAATATTAGCATTTATCTCATTACTGCGATTTACCACAATATTTTCTTTGTCTTCATCGTTAGTTTGTTCTATTCTACTCAAAAAATCAGCAACTTTATTTTCCTTTCCCTTGATGTACTCTATGTCAAAATCATACTCTCCTAATTTAAGCAGCCATCTCTGGTGCCTGGGTGAAATGTCCTTTCCTCTGTACTTTGAGTACAAAAACTTTATAGGTTGATGATCTGTAAATATCCTAAATCTTCGTCCATATAGATAGGGTCTCAAATAATTGACACTCCATAAAATTGCTAAAAACTCTTTGTCCGTTGCTGAATAATTCTTCTCATGATTATTCAATGTCCTAGACACAAAACATACCGGATGTCCATCTTGTGATAGGACAGCGCCTATTGCATAGTTAGATGCGTCAGTCGTCAAGTTGAACCGCCTCTCACAATTCGGATATTTTAAGATTGGGTGTGAACTTATTAGAAGTTTCAATTTTTCAAAAGCCTCTATATACGTGGGATCTTTCAAATTTATTTTTATTCCCTTTTTCAGATATTTTGTCATTGGTTGAGCTACCTTAGCGTAGTCTTTTACAAATTTTCTGTAATAGCCTGTTATTCCTAAAAAGCTTTTTATTTGTTTCTCGGTCCTTGGAAGAGTTAGTTCCTGAATAACTTTTATCTTATTTGGGTTTGGCTTCACTCCATCTTTTGTCAAAATATGTCCTAAAAACTCTGTCTCTTTTTTCATAAAATTACATTTATCAATTTGAATCTTTAAATTTTTCTGAGTCAAAGCTGTAAGAATGTCCGTTATAGAATTTACATGTTCTTTTAGCGATGTACTAAAGATTAGAATATCGTCAAGATAAACTACACATGTTTTGTTAATGAAATCCCTTAATGTCTCGTTCATGAGCCTTTGAAAAGTGGCTGGGGCATTTTTCAGCCCAAAAGGCATCCTTATGAATTCGTACAGTCCGTGTGGAGTCACAAAAGCCGTCTTCTCCCTATCTTGTTCCCTTATTAAAATTTGATGATATCCTTTAGCGAGGTCTAAAGTCGTAAAGTATTGTGCCCGTCCTAGTTTGTCCAAAATTGAGTCTATATTTGGTAGTGGGAATTTATCATCAATTGTCACTTCATTTAATTTTCTGTAATCTACTACTATCCTGTATTTCTTTTCTCCTGAATTGTCTATTTTCTTAGGTACTACTATTAAAGGGCTAGAATATCGTGAACAGCTTTTTCTGATTATGCCTTGGTCTTTCATTTCCTTAATTTGTCTCCTTACTTCAGCTTCGTGCTGTGGGGGATATCTATAAAGTTTGGAATTTATTTGTTCGTCTGTTGTTGTTCTGATTTCGTGTTGTATCTCTGTTGTGCATGTCAGTTGATCACCTTCTTTAAAAAACGATTTCTTAAATCTATTTAAATTTTTTTTCATTTCATCATATTCTTCTTTGTTTAAATGGTCTAGTTGTATTCTATCTGATACTTCTAATGTGCAAATATATATTTCCTTATATGGATTTATCAGAAAATTGGTTTTTCTATTATTAAATATTATATGTCCATCGACCATATCTATGATAGTATTAAAACAATTCATTAAATCTATTCCAATGATAAAATTATATTTTCTTCCTTTTAATGGAGTTACTTTCCATTTAATTCTTGCATTTTTTTCTACATTAAATTCTATAGGTGCATCTGTTAATGCTTCAAATTTTATAGTTTCTCTTTTATTAATCGTACTAAATTCTAAGGGTTTTGCTAGTAACTTTTTCTCAAATTCTTCTATATTTTGATCAATTATACTTATATTTGCTCCGGTATCTATTAATGCTTTATATTCTTTGTTTTTAATTGTTATCCTTATGATGGGTAAGTGATCCGATCGTCCAGTTGAAAAAACTGATCCTGATTTTGTCGGGATTGATCTACATTACCATGAATTAAATTTGGTTCGGAATATCCTGTCATTTGGTAATTATTTATTTCGTTTCTTTCTTGTCCAAAGAATTCGTTTTGTTCTTGCCTAGGAACAAGGAAGCGATATTGGCTATTGTTTTGCCTAGGGTTTCCTAACTGGGCGAATCTTTGGCAATTCATATTATAATTGTTATTATGGTTAATTCCATTATTCATATTTATATCTCTTAAGTCTATATATTCTGTTCGGTCTTGCCTAGGTGACGTCAAGCGATGTTGGCTGACATATTCTCTAGGGTGTCCTACCGGTGGGAATTGTTTATTACTGTATACTACTTCTAAATTATCAACTTCCATCGGTTCGTTTGGGCTTTGCCTAGCTTGATTCCATCTATCATGATTGAATTTTGGTCTAGGGTGTCCTGCCTCCCCGAATCGTTGGAAGTTACCTGATGGATTATTAAATCCATTGTTTTGCAATCTGTACTGTCCAGAGTTATTAAAATTTCTATTTGTTTGTCTAACATTATACTGTCCTGGATAACTTTGCTGGTTATAGTTCTGTTTATTTTGAGTGAAATTATTCTTACTAAAGTTAGTATTATTTCTAATGTTTCTATTAAATTTTCTATATTCCGGCCTAATACATGTATCCTCAAATCTACGTCTTGTTAATATTCTAAGTATGTCATTAATATTGTTTTCCTCATAAATTTTATCTAATAATGTTCCCTGCGTCATTTCTTTTACCGTATTCACGAGTAAACTATCTATATTTGATAAGTCAATACAATGTTGTCCCGTATTCACCTTTAAGTTTGCTATAGTTCGATACAGTTGGTGTGGCTCCACGTCAGGTCTATACCTTAGTTTCAGTGTCTCCTTGATTAGGTGCCAGTTGTCTGGTTGCGGTATATTTATTATAACGTCCTTGGCTTGACCCTGTATCACCTTGTAAAATATCGTCCTTACTACTTCCTTTTTGATGTTTTCATCTGTTATAGATGATAGTAGGTATTCGGTGCTGCTGAGGAAACTGTTTATCGTCACTTCGCCAGTTCCCGTGAACGTTGGTAGATGATTTATAATTGTCCATATGTTGTCTCTATTGTTGATGCTTGGTTGTCCCTGTTGTAGTTGTATGTTATTCTGTAATTCCATATATGCTTGTCTTAGGCGTTCCAGTTGTTGGTCTTTTCGGGCTAATTCTTCGGCCATATTTACAGATGCAATATGAGCCTGTTCCTCCATCTTCCTTCGTTGATCAAAAGTCCGTTGCCTTTTTTTATGCACTTTGGATTAGTGGTGTTCACTGCACTTGCACTTCGGATTAGTGGTGTTCACTGCACTACAAACGCACTTTCTTATCTGTGGCTTCCAATTTTTCTTTTGAGAATATTTGTCCACTGCACAGATTTCTTCTTAGATAATTGTTCACTGTACTAATTTGTGGTTTTCAATTTATTTAAATTTTCAAATAATTGTTCACTGCACAAATATTATTATTCTATCCCGGATAGTCTCTTAAAAATCGCAGGATATATATATATATATATATATATATATATATTTTTTTTTTTTTCGACTCGTAGGTCCGATCACAGAATCCTTTTATTTTTTTTAAAAGGATCCTACCGACTGCGCCAGTAATATTTTTTGTTAAGTAATCTTTTTAAAAAAAAGACACTTTTATATTAATTTAAGGCGAACTTTATTGATTACTTTTAAAGAGGAGAATACAGACTAAAGTTTTACAATTTTATTAATCTTAATATTACTTCTGTTTTCATAATTGTTACATTAGCATAATTTGATTAATTAAAAATTGGTTGCGAAATTGTTTATTTCTGCATATTGCAATATTAAAAATTGGTTGCGAAATTGTTTATTTGGCATTATCCAAATTAGTACTTTTGCATATTGCAATATGAGTTTATTGACCTATAAATTTAAATGTGAGTTTATTGACTTATAAATTATGCTGATGTAACAATTTTACAATTTGTGTTACTTACTTATGGTTTCTAAGAATTGTTCAATTTTGTCAAATTGACTTGAACTTTTATATGTAACTCGCGTGTTAATAGTGAAACAGTGATAACAGTGAATAATTGTGAAAGATGACAAAACTCCCTGCTGGATTTGCTCTCGATAGACTAAAAGGTCGAGAAAATTTTGATGTCTGGAAAAGGCAAGCAAGATCGTGTTTGGTCATCAAAGACTGTTGTAGAAAAAAGCGTAAGTGATAACCAAGGAGATACAATTTTAAATGATCGTGCATTGGCTGAAATTACATTAATGATTGATCCCTCAAATTATGGACACATTGTCACAGCTAAGACGGCAAAAGAAGCATGGGATGCATTGATGAAAGCGTACGAGGACAACGGGCTGACAAGAAAAGCAGTTGGTGAATTTGAAAATGGAAAATTTCAATTCTGTCCAAAAATATGTAAATGAATTAGTAATTCTTGCAATAAAGATACGTAATGCGGGTCTAAATATAGAGGACGAATTGACGGCTTCATTGATGTTAGCTGGATTACCGGAGCAATACAAATCATTAGTGATGGCTGTAGAAAATTCAAAAGAAAAATTGACGGTCGACATGGTTAAAAATCTGTTGTTATAAGATACCAAGTTTGATGGTAAAACAGATAATGAAGGAGCGTTGTATTCCAAAGAAACTTATAAGAAGAATCCAATTCAGTGTTACAAATGTAAAAAATTTGGACATATTTCAAAAAATTGTCAAACCAAAATCAAGAATAGCAGCGACGATAAAAATACAAATTATAATAAATTTAATAAAAATAGACAACAGGATTCATCATTAATGGCATCAACAAGCAAATGTATGTAAGTCCGGAATATTCATCAAAACCAAACAAGAAACGGAAGTAAATTTGTTTATTGGATCGTAGATAGTGGTGCAAGTAATTACATGGTGAATTTTAATGATTTTATATCTAATAAGAAATCAATTGAAAATAAAAAAGTGATTATTGCAAACAATAGTGAATTAAATGTAGAATGTGTTGGTGATGTGAAATTAAACATAACTGGTGAAAATAGAAATGATGTTACTGTGAAAAATGTTGAATTTGTTCCGAATTTATGTGCCAATTTATTATCGGTGAAACAAATGGTGGACAATGGTAAAAAGGTAATATTTGAAAAGAATTGCTGCAAAATTTTTGATGAAAATGGGTTCATGGTAGCAAAAGCCGAAGTTGTAAATGACCTTTACCAAATTAAAACAGAAATGAAGATACAAAATAATAAATCTTCGGCATAGAAGAATGGGACATATTTGCAACAAGAATTTAGTGGATGTTAAGAAATCTAATTTTGGTGTAAATTTTGAGGTAGAAGCAAGTGAACCTTGCGTTGTATGTTTAAAAAGAAAGCAAACTCGAAAGCCAAGCAGAGAAGAAGGAACTAGAGCCACTGATTTACTCCAGATGGTACATTCGGACGTAATCGGGCCACTAAAAACCAGTTCTTTTGCTGGATCAAGATTCCTAGTGACGTTTATTGATGACTATTCAAGAATAGTTTTCGCTTACCCATTAAAAAATAAATCTGATGTTTTCAATACTTTTGTGGAATTCAAAAATAATGTAGAAAACCAGTGTTCTAAACAAATTAAAGTACTTCGAACATATAATGGAGGCGAGTATTTGAGTAAGCAGTTTTCAACATTTTTGAAAAACAGTGGAATAACTCATCAAAAGACGTGTGTTTACACACCTGAACAAAATGGTGTTGCAGAAAGGTTAAATCGAACGATGATTGAACGAGTACGATGTATGCTAATAGATAGCGGATTAGATAACAGATTCTGGGCGGAAGCTGCAAATACAGCTTTTTATTTAATAAATAGAATTCCTTGTCGTGGTCAAGATCTTAGTCCTGAGGAAGTCTGGTCTGGTCGTCGTTCAAATTTAAAACATTTGAGAGTGTTCGGTTGCCCAGCTTTGGTTCATAACTCTAAAGAGAAGAGTTACAAATTAGAGCCAAAGTCAACTGAGGGCATAATGGTTGGATATAGTTCAGAAAGCAAGGCCTACAGGATATTCAATCCAGAAAACGAAAGTATAATTATAAGTCGAGATGTCGTGTTTCTAGAACAAAGTAAACCAAACCTGAAGAGAAACGAAGAGTTTTACTCAGCGTTCACAAAACTGCTACAACTTCTCTTTACTTGGATTTTGTTTTCGCTTTTCTTTCTAAAATTAACAAAAGTTCCATCCGAAGCTAAACAAAGAAACGAATGACAGACAGTTGAGAAAAACACTTGGCAGTGGTTGTTTTAAAAATTTGAATTTTGATTTTGCCTTTCTTTTAAAGAGTGCCAAAAGTAAAAACATAAGCAGCCTCGTTGCTTTTGAAAGTCACGAGCAGTCGAGCTGAAGAACTTTTTTGTGTTTGAAAGTTGTAAGTCATAACTTTCAAATACAGAAAAGTTATTTCATTTCGGATGCTCACTTTTTTGTTTTTCTGCGTAAACACATCTACATAGTATATATTTGTGTGTATGATCGGTAAATGCATGTGTAAAATAAGATGACGAAATTCGTCTACTTGCCTGTGTTCCCTGTAGGAAATGTCAATAGTGAAGGTAGCACTAGCGCTTGTTCTGCGAATAGCCAATTGTCTTTTTTTATATAGTTAGGTAACTGGTTGCACACAGTGATTTCTTCGATTTAGTAAACCTTGCATATCTTGCAGACCTAGTATATTTCATATAGCACTAAGCCTACATAAACCAAAATATCGTTATCTATTTTCTAAAAAAAAAAAAAATTATAACGATAAAAACTTTCCCAGATCGTACCCAAACAAGTAAGAAAGTGCTATAGTCGGTCAAGCCCGACCATACGATACCCTTCACCACTATGGTCAAAGGTGTACTTTTCGTGTATAAAGACAAATATTTGCTAAAATTTTGTCATCATACAAACATTTTCTCAAAACTTTTATATTTAAGCTGTTTTTGTCATTTTGGCTTATATGGGGCCTAGGGTCAAATATGGACCGATTACCTTGAAATTAAGCAAGTTGATTACGGTTTATACAAAAACTATGTATGCAAAAAATGATCAGAATTCTCATTATCTTCAGATTTACAAGTGATTTAGTGATTTTTGCCTTATTTAGTGCGTTTTGACAGAAGAGTTTGTATGGGAGCTATGGTCAAATGTGGACCGATTTCAACGAAATTTGGTACAGTGATACCAAAATGGAATTTTTACTTTTTAGTTATTTATTTTTAATAAAAAAAGAAAATTAAATTGCTAATTTTACTGATTAACTTTTTTTATCGAACTATATTTTGAGGTTTTTGTTCAACTATTAAGGAATTCTTATTAGGATATGAGAACCGTATACATATTTTGGAACCACTAAATCCACAATCCCAAAAAATGTACAGAAATTGTTTAATTATTTCCCATAAAATATTTTTCAACCCACTGTGCAACGCTGACCCCATATTAAATTATTTAACTTAAAACTATGTACATCAGAGAAGAGACTGAATACATTCACAAATGTTGACAGCAACGTGTGCATATTGCTTTTGCATTGCCTACAAAGGCAATAACTTTTTATGCAGATGCCTTCATTCATTCACACATTTTCGTTGATTGTCTTTTTACACACTATTTTATTATTGCACTGCACGTTAATCAACGAAATAGTTTGATGTCACACTTTAAGTTAGAAAAAATTCGTACGACTCTCTCTTGTTTCGTTCTATTCGCAAAGTATTCGTATAATATGTCTGCGTTGTTATCAGTGCTGCCATATGTTTTTCTACGCTTTCATGCTGAATCATTGGGCCAAAATTTTTTTATTAAACAAATTTTTCGACAAAAATATTTTTCTATAGAAAAATTTTTGATTAAAATATTTTTCTAAGAAATATTTTGTTAAAAAAAAACTTTCAATAAAATGTTTTTCTATAGAAACATTTTCAATAAAATATTTTTCTATAGAACAATTTTCAATAAAAATATTTTTCAATAGACAAATTTTCGATAAAAAATAGTTTTCTATAGTAAAAATTTTCAATAAAAATATTTTTCTATAGAAAATTTTTGGATAAAAATATATATTTCTATTGAAAAGTTTTTGATAAAAATATTTTTCTATAGAAAGATTTTTGAAAAAAATATTTTTCTATAGAAAGTATCTTTGTATAGAAAATATTTTTGTATAGAAAGATTTTTTTAATAAAAAAAATTTATAAAAAAATTGTTTGATAAAAAAAATTATATAATTTTTTTTATAATTATGTCAAAACGAACTACATACAAAAACCGATTTTTAAATCTAAGGTGCCCCATTTTGAGGTCCGATTGTGCCGCCCCAGTAAAACATATGTTTTGCAAGTCCAAAACTTGATCTCTCCAACACTAACGCGCAACGGTTAATTTCTTTTTCTGCCATCCCAGTGTTTGACGACTTTTTTCTATAAATTTAACGATTTTGCATCCATTTCATCTGGCAACTTGTTTCTTTCTTTTTGTCTTTGCCCACCAATACAACTATAGTTTTGTCTTGTTCACAACTTGTCTTATAACGCAACTGAAATCATTCATAATATTTAGCAAACATTCACGCATTCGCTATTATAAAATGAATGTTTGAATGTTTTCCTAGTGTATTTGATTGCAGTTATAAACACAAGCAATGCATGCAATATATTTCATTATACTCTTATTTTGTGAATATGCATTGTTTCGTCTCAATTAAATATTGTAAATTGACGACAAGTTTTCATTTTTGTGTGAATACATTCAAAGCAAGAAAACCGCCATTCAATCTCTTCTCTGATGTACATTATCATCAATAGTGAATCACTATTGACATTTCCTACAGGGTACCTGTTTCTCTGTTTTAAAAAAATTAATACAACGGCTATAGGTGAGTGAGTATGTTTGTGTCAAAAAAGTTAGAGAAATTAAAAAATATTTGTCTGCTTTTACCTACTCAGAATAAAAAAAAATCAAAACGAAAACCATTCAACAGCGACTGAATAAAACTTTTGGAAACGAAGGCGCTGCTTTTGGCATTGCTTTTGTTACTTATTAAAATCAAAAGTTGACGAAGTTGTAAATTTCAACCCGATTAATGTTTTATGTTTTGTACGACTGTTTAGAAATAACTTTTCTCTTTGACTTTTGATTTCGCTTTCGTGTTTTTGCAAAAGTTAAAATTGAAACAATTTGAAATTTTAAAAAGTGGAGGAAAGCAACAGCATTGAAAAGTAAAAATTTTGCGACTTTTGGAATTTTGACTTAAGTTTTATTAACACTGGTTTTACTATACAGATTTATTACAAGGTGAATATGTCAATTCAGGGGAGAGCAATAGCCATATTGAATTGACATCACAAGATTTCAATTCTGATAGAAGTGATGATTTAGAAATAGTTCAAAATATTTCACTTCAAGATTCTGAGACTTCGTTGGAGGAAATAATTTACCATCAACAAGTGGAGTACGAAGATCAGAAAGATTGGCAAGTATGTTTCAAAATTCCCAAAACTTTTGTGCGATGCAATTTGTATCAAATGATCCAACGACTGTTCAAGATGCTATGTCTTCTGAAGATGCCAATAAGTGGAAGATAGCGACGAAGGAAGAGTTCAAGTCCTTACATGAAAATAAAACATGCTTACAGATCTCCCACATGGTAAAAAGGCAGTAAAGTCAAAATGGATCTTTAAGACAAAACTTGATGAACACGGCAACCCATTGAGATGGAAAGCTAGATTGGTGGCGAAGGGGTTTACTCAACGAGAGGGAATAGACTTTAATGAAACCTATTCTCCAGTTGTCAGGTATGTTTCTATTCGATATTTATTAGCATTAGCTGTGAAATACGACATGCACATTGACCAAATGGACGCCATATGTGCTTATTTGAATGGTTCCCTAAAAGAAACGGTATATATGGAACAACCTGAACTTTTTGATGATGGTACAAATAAAGTATGTAAACTGCAAAGATCAATTTATGGACTTAAACAATCTGGCAGAGTATGGAATGAAACTCTGAATAGTGAATTACTAAACATGGGATTAATAAGAAGTGAAGTGGACCAATGCATTTATTATAAAGTTTCAAATGATGAAATGTTATATTTAGCCATATACGTAGATGATATTTTAATATTTTCGAACAATTTAAACCTGATTGAAACTATCAAGAAAAAGCTCAATAGCAAATTTAAGATGAAAGACATGGGAGAAGCTTCATTAATTCTTGGAATAAGAATTAGAAGATCAAATAATAAAATAAAAATTGATCAAACCAAATATCTTTCGGATGTATTGAAACGTTTTGGTATGGACGACTGCAACCCAACATCAATTCCAATTGATTATAACCAAAAACTAACGAAAGATATGTGCCCCGAAGATGATGAAGGCAAGAAGGAAATGTCAAAAGTACCGTATATGCAAGCTGTTATGCCGTGAATACTCTAAGTCGATACAGTACTAATCCAGGGAGAGCTCATTGGGAAGCTACAAAAAGAATAATGAGATATCTAAAGGGACAATAAATAAAAGAATCGTTTATGAAAAGAAGTCTTATGAAGAAATTTGTGGATATTGCGATGCTGATTGGGCTGGAAATTTAGATGATCGCCAATCCACTACGGGTTATGTTTTTGTTTTTCAATCTGGTGCGATTTCTTGGAATACGAAGAGGCAGAAGACTGTCGCTTTATCTTCTACAGAAGCAGAATTTATGTCGCTTACTGTTGCTATTCAAGAATCGGTTTAGTTAAAAAGATTGAAAGAAGAACTTAACCCAAAATTCAAAGTCGGTGCTATTATATATTGTGATAATAAAAGTGTTATTCAAGTTGCTTTGAATCATAATTAATCTCCAAGGGCTAAGCATGTTGATATAAAATCAAAGTTAAAACGACAAAAGGTGGACGATAAAGAAGTAATCTATATATATTATAAATGTGTTTGTAAGTTTATTTGTTTGTTTGAAAGAGGTTGACTAATAAACGGTTTGACCGATTTTGATGAAATTTTGAAATTAGATAGAATATTCCCTTAAGGTAGTTTAAGGATATACTTGGTCCAGAAAGGGCCCAAATAGGGTAAACTGTGGACCAAATGGTGCACAAAATGACAAATATGGATGACCCTGCTGACCGATTTTTGTGAAATTTTCAGAGTATGGTAGGGTGTGACCGGTGGTTAAAACAGGCTAGGTTCTTTTTTGAAATGTCAATTGGGCGTGACCCTTCCATATAAGTCATATATTAATAATTACAAATATGGATGACCGAACTGACCGATTTTTCTGAAATTTAGGCAATATGTTAAGGTGTGACCTGTGGTTAAAATAGGCTGTTTTTTTTTTTAATCTCAAGTGGGCGTGACGCCTCCCATATAACTCATATATTAAAAATGACAAATATAGGTGATCGAGAGGCCCGATTTTTCTGAAATTTTGGCAGTATGTTAAGGTGTGACCGGTGTTTAAAATAGGCTAGGTTTTTTTTAAATCTCAAGTAGGCGTGGCCCCTCCCATATAAGTTAAATATTAAGGTAAGGTGTGAACGGTGGTTAAAATCGGCAAGGTCTTTTTTTCAAATCTAAAGTGGGCGGTGCCCCTCCCATATAACTCATATATTAAAAATGACAAATATAGATAAACGAGTTGACCGATATTTCAGAAATTTTGACAGCATATTAAGGTTTTAAAATAGGCTCAATTTTTTTTAAATCTTAAGTGGGTGTGACCCCTCCCATATAAGTCAAATACTAAAAATGACAAACGTGGATGACCGAGCCGACCAATTTTTCTTTAATTTTTACAGTATATAAGGAGTTACAAGTGGGTAAAATATGTACAAATACATTAATAAAGGATTTAATTAAAAAATTAATAAAAATATTTCATAATTGTTAGTTTTTAAAGAAAGTGTTAACAAAGTAATAAGTTAAAAACTTTTACTACCAACCCGGGCAACGCCGGGTAAAATCAGCTAGTTCTTAAATATATTTCAACGAATGAGATGGTAGCCGATTTATTTACAAAAGCTGTAACACCCCAGAAGTTGAAGTATTTCAGAAATAAATTTGGTCTTTATTAACCTTTTGTTTGTATATTTATAAAAAGCGACATGTAATATTATTTGTATTTATGATTTTAATTATGTAATGAGTACATGAGAAAGTATGGATATTATAGATAAATTCATTCAGGAAGAGTGTTGAAATGAGAATGTAATTTATATAATATCTCAATTTATATAATATCCTAATTTCACTCCTGTACTTAAAAACTATTCATGTTGATATATTAAATTATGTTGCCTTTGAATATTTTGTATAACATAATTTTCAGTAGTCTATTAAGCAAATTTCTAACAATAAAATTTTCGTTAAAAAAATTTTCTCTATAGAAAAATTTTCGTTAAAAAATTTTTCTCTATAGAAAAAAAAATTTAAAAATTAAAAATTTTTTCTCTATAGAAAAATTTTCGTTAAAAAATTTTTCCCTATAGAAAGATTTTCGTTAAAAAAAATTTTCTCTATAGAAAAATTTTCGTTAAAAAGTTTTTCTCTATAGAAAAATTTTCGTTAAAAAATTTTTCTCTATAGAAAAATTTCCGTTAAAAAATTTTTGTCTATAGAAAAATTTTCGTTAAAAAATTTTTCTCTAGAGAACAATTTTCGTTAAAAAATTTTTCTCTATAGAACAATTTTCGTTAAAAAATTTTTCTCTATAGAAAAATTTTCATTAAAAAATTTTTCTCTATAGAAAAATTTTCGTTAAAAAATTTTTCTCTATAAAAAAAATTTCGTTAAAAAATTTTTCTCTATAGAAAAATTTTCGTTAAAAAATTTTTCTCTATAGAAAATTTTTCGTTAAAAAATTTTTCTCTATAGAAAAATTTTCGTTAAAAAATTTTTCCCTATAGAAACATTTTCGTTAAAAAATGTTTCTCTATAGAAAAATTTTCGTTAAAAAATTTTTCTCTATAGAAAAATTTTCGTTAAAAAATTTTTCTCTATAGAAAAATTTTCGTTAAAAAATTTTTCTCTATAGAAAAATTTTCGTTAAAAAATTTGTCTCTATAGAAAAATTTTCGTTAAAAAATTTTTCTCTATAGAAAAATTTTCGTTAAAAAATTTTTCTCTATAGAAAAATTTTCGTTAAAAAATTTTTCTCTATAGAAAAATTTTCGTTAAAAAATTTTTCTCTATAGAAAAATTTTCGTTAAAAAATTTTTCTCTATAGAAAAATTTTCGTTAAAAAATTTTTCTCTATAGAAAAATTTTCGTTAAAAAATTTTTCTCTATAGAAAAATTTTCTTTAAAAAATTTTTCTCAATAGAAAAATTTTCGTTAAAAAATTTTTCTCTATAGAAAAATTTTCGCTAAAAAATTTTTCTCTATAGAAAAATTTTCGTTAAAAAATTTTTCTCTATAGAAAAATTTTCGTTAAAAAATTTTTCTCTATAGAAAATTTTTCGTTAAAAAATTTTTCTCTAAAGAAAAATTTTCGTTAAAAAAATTTTTCTTTAAAGAAAAATTTTCGTTAAAAAAATTTTTCTTTAAAGAAAAATTTTCGTTAAAAAAATTTTTCTTTAAAGAAAAATTTTCGTTAAAAAATTTTT
This sequence comes from Stomorhina lunata, assembly GCA_933228675.1. Lineage (NCBI taxonomy): Eukaryota > Metazoa > Arthropoda > Insecta > Diptera > Rhiniidae > Stomorhina > Stomorhina lunata. Next base: position 53,393,034 of record OW121741.1, on the reverse strand, counting down.
CTTTAAAGAAAAATTTTCGTTAAAAAATTTTTCTCTAGAAAAATTTTCGTTAAAAATTTTTTCTCTAGAAAAATTTTCGTTAAAAATTTTTTCTCTATAAAGAAATTTTCGTTAAAAATTTTTTCTCTATAAAGAAATTTTGTTAAATTTTTTTTTCTATAGAAAAATTTTCGTTAAAAAATTTTTCTCTATAGAAAAAATTTCGTTAAATGATGGTTCTCTATAGAAAAATTTTCGTTAAAAAACTTTTCTCTATAGAAAAATTTTCGTAAAAAAATTTTTCTCTATAGGAAAATTTTTCTCTAAAGAAAAATTTTCGTTAAAAAATTTTTCTCTAGAAAAATTTTTCTCTATAGAAAAATTTTCGTTAAAAAATCTGATCTGATTCTCTATAGAAAAATTTTCGTTAAAAAATTTTTCTCTATAGAAAAATTTTCGATAAAAAATTTTTCTCTATAGAAAAATTTTCGTTAAAAATTTTTTCTCTATAGAAAATTTGCGTTAAAAAATTTTTCTCTACAGAAAAATTTTCGTTAAAAAATTTGTCTCTATAGAAAAATTTTCGTTAAAAAATTTTTGTTAGAAAGACTTTAATGTTTTCTATTTTGAATTTCAATGTAAATTCAATATCAAATTAGTTTGCATAATTTGTTGAATATGAAAATATTTTTTCATATTAGTTTGTCAGAAATTTTCATACATGAAATAAGTTTTTATTAATAAATATCTTTGTATATAAGAAATAATATTCGGAAATTTTAACAAAGGTTACGAAAAATTTAACATCTCTGTGAATAACTAATTCTCAAGTTTTTGTGTTATATAAACGATAACCTTTTTTGTGTTAGGTTGATAACCGACAAATGAAAAAATTTTACCTAATTTTGATCTACCTGGCTTCATGTTCAAAACCACCGCTTTACTTCCAAATACGTTAAATATGAAACGCATGGTTTTCTTCCTGTCCATCGTTCATATGATGTAACATTTTCTAATACCTTAGTTGGTGATCGATTCTTGATATGAACACTTGTATTTATAGCTTCAGCCCATAGAGATTTTGGTAATTTTGAATCTTCAAGCATACATCTTGTCATTGCTACCAATGTCAATGCTCGTTCAGAAACTCCGTTTTGTTGTGGTGTGTAACATACCGTTGCTCGTGTACAATACCATTTATCCTTAAAAATTCATCAAAATTACGATTCACATACTCCCGTCCATTATCACTTCTCAAAAGCTTCAATTTACATCCAGTTTGTTTTTCAGCCATTCTCATATATTCTTTAAAAGCATCGAAAGCATCAGATTTCTGTGATAAAACGAGAAAAATCATCTATAAAGGTTATAAAATATAAAGCACCACCTTGTGATCTGATTCTCATTGGCCCACAAATATCTGTATGAACCAACTCTAACGGCCTATTAGCTACAGTATTTTCAATTGACTTAAATGGTTTTGCTGTTATTTTACAAACCGAACATGCAACACAATTTAATTTACTTTGTATATTACCATTTAAACCACGAACCATTTCAGTATTTTCTAATTTTTTTAAATCGCACATATTTAAATGACCGAATCTTTTATGCCATAATATACTTTTCGAGTTTTCTTCATTCATCTTTAAATGGTGTAACGGACTTGGCCAGTGAAAATTGTAATAACTCGAAAACTGTTTAACCGATTTTAAAGGCATGTAGCTTATTGGAAAAATCATTGCCTTTGCACTAAGAACTAGCATCCACTTTTTTTGCAAAAGGGGGAATAAATAGCTTTAATTTTGCAAAAACTGAAAATTTGTCAATTTTTTTCGATTTAAACGCTATTTTTCAGATTTGGGACCTATGCGCTACGTGTTAACGTTATCCAATTCGACTAAAATTTTGTGGATTTAAGTTTCTCACCAAATCTCACAATAATCCGACATGCACCCCTTGAAATTGGAAAATTTATTTTTTTCATACAGCCGCTATAATGCGTATATCAAGCAAAAAACTAAAATTTTGTGAAAATGAGCGAATTCACTAAATTGTGAATAAATTAGAAAAAAATCAATCGATTTTTATGGTCGATATCTCATTTTGTTGCTATTATATGTCGCTATGCGATAAAATAATAAATCTGTAAGTTTTTAGCCGTTTTCGATTTTTCATGATTTTTTTAAAACGAAAATTTTCGCCATTTGTACGTAAAAAATATATTTTTTTCTTAAGTTTTTTATTATAACTCCGATACTATTGATCCGATTGAAACGCAATATAAAGACGAATTAAAAGCTATATACATCTTAATTTTTCTGATTTTATTTTATTAATATCGGACTAGTAGTTTTTGAGTTATCATTAATTATTTGAAGAAACGTCTAAAAAAAAATTGCAATTTAAAAAAAAAAAATTTTTTTTAAAATCTTGCCATAGAATTTAAAAATTTTGCCATTTTTGTACAAAGGTAGTCATGGTACATCAAAATTGTATAGTGGTTTTAAGAGCACATTAAATTTTTTTTATTTTGCTGTGCTCTGTTATGTTTCTATGTTTATTAGTTCAAAAGATACATATGAGTTTAAAAAAAGTACCAAAATATAGTTTTTACCCTTTTTTATCCTTCTAGTGCCATTTTCAAAAAAAGTACCAAACACGTGTCCATTTATTTTTTTAGCCGATCCAAAGAGAATTTCAGTTTTGTTTGCATCGATGTTGGTTTCGGAGATATGAAGTTATTAATTTCTCCCATTTCTACCCTGTTTATTAATTCGCAAAAGTACCAAATAAGTACTTAATTGTTTTTTAATATCTATCGGTTGCGATATAAATTATCTTTCTATGTTTATTAGTTCAAAAGATATATATGGGTTAAAAAAAGTACCAAAATATAGTTTTTACCCTTTTTTATCCTTATTAGTGCCATTTCCAAAAAAGTATCAAACACGCATTCCTTTATTTTCCTAGCCGATCCAATTCCAATTTCAACTTTGTTTGCATCGATGTTAGTTTCGGAGATATGATGTTACTAATTTCTCCCTTTTCTACCCTGTTTTACCTTCTAAGATGTTGAACTTCAAAAAAGTACCGAACATGTATTCCTTAATTTTAAGTGCCAATCTCAGACCAATTTAGTTTTTGTTTCTAACACTTTTGGTTTAGAAGATATACTTTATCGATTTTTACCCCCAAAATTAAAAAAGTACCAAACACGTAGCTTATTTCTTTTCAATGTCAATCTACCAGTCAATAAATTATACTTCTGGCTTTATTAGCCTAAAAGATATCCATAGCTAAAAAGCAAAAAACCTACCCTTGAATATTTTCCCTTTTTTACCCTTTTGTCCCCCATTAATCGCAAAAGTACCAAATACGTATTTAGTTCTTTTTTAATATCTATCGGTTGCGATATAAAATATGTTTATTGTTCAAAAGATACATATGGGTTAAAAAAAGTACCAAAATACCATTTTCGAAAAAGTACCAGATACGTGTCCCCTTATTTTTCTAGCCGATTTAAATCCGATTTCAACTTTGTTTCTATCTCTATTGGTTTCGGAGATATGATGTTACTGATTTCTCCCTTTTCTACCCTGTTTTACCTTCTAAGAGGTTGAATTTCAAAAAAGTATCGAATACGTGTCCCTTGGTTTTAAGTGCCGATCTCAGACCAATTTAGTTTTTGTTTCTATCACTTTTGGTTTAGAAGATATACTTTACAGATTTTTACCCCCAAAATTAAAAAAAGTACCAAACTCGTAGTTTATTTTTTTCAATGTCTATCGACCAGTCAATAAATTATCCTTCTGGCTTCATTAGCTTCAAAGATATTCATAGCTAAAAAGCAAAAAACCTACCCTTGAAAATTTTCACTTTTTTACCCTTTTGGACTCCAAACAGATGCGGAGAAATGTTTCTTTAGAGAAAAATTTTTTAACGAAAATTTTTCTATAGAGAAAAATTTTTTAACGAAAATTTTTCTATAGAGAAAAATTTTTTAACGAAAATTTTTCTATAGAGAAAAATTTTTTAACGAAAATTTTTCTATAGAGAAAAATTTTTTAACGAAAATTTTTCTATAGAGAAAAATTTTTTAACGAAAATTTTTCTATAGAGAAAAGTTTTTTAACGAAAAATTTTCTATAGAGAAAAATTTTTTAACGAAAATTTTTCTATAGAGAAAAATTTTTTAACGAAAATTTTTCTATAGAGAAAAATTTTTTAACGAAAATTTTTCTATAGAGAAAAATTTTTTAACGAAAATTTTTCTATAGAGAAAAATTTTTTAACGAAAATTTTTCTATAGAGAAAAATTTTTTAACGAAAATTTTTCTATAGAGAAAAGTTTTTTAACGAAAATTTTTCTATAGAGAAAAATTTTTTAACGAAAATTTTTCTATAGAGAAAAATTTTTTAACGAAAATTTTTCTATAGAGAAAAATTTTTTAACGAAAATTTTTCTATAGAGAAAAATTTTTTAACGAAAATTTTTCTATACAGAAAAATTTTTTGACGAAAATTTTTCTATAGAGAAAAATTCTTTAACGAAAATTTTTCTATAAAGACAAATTTTTTAACGAAAATTTTTCTATAGAGAAAAATTTTTTAACGAAAATTTTTCTTTAGAGAGAATTTTTTTAACGAAATTTTTTCTTAGAGAAAATTTTTTTAACGAAAATTTTTCTTTAGATAAAAATTTTTCTATAGAGATTTTTTAACGAAAATTTTTCTTTAGAGAAAAATTTTTTAACGAAATTTTTTTTTTAGAGAAAAATTTTTTAACGAAAATTTTTCTTTAGAGAAAAATTTTTTAACGAAAATTTTTCTATAGAGAAACATTTTTGAAGGAAAATTTTTCTATAGAGAAAAATTTGTTAACGAAAATTTTTCTATAGAGAAAAATTTTTTAACGAAAATTTTTCTATAGAGAAAAATTTTTTAACGAAAATTTTTTTATAGAGAAAAATTTTTTATCGAAAATTTTTCTATAGTGAAAAATTTTTTAACTAAAATTTTTCTATAGAGAAAAATTTTTTAGCGAAAAATTTTCTATAGAGAAAAACTTACACCACGCTTTATATGATGTCTTGCAATTCTTGATGTGATTTATTTGCGTTGCCTTGCTACACAGCATTATAGTTGCCAAAGCCTGTTCGTCTTTTGCTAACCATTGTTGCGCCACACTATCATCTTAAGGTTTTTCCTCTTCGCCATTTGCAATTCTTCACAATTTGTATTTTTTTGTATTTGTATTTATTAAGTGCTTTTCTAATTCAACAAAATGCAACATTTTATAAATTACAGAATTAGAATCAGGTTCGTTATAATTACATGATTTAATAAATTATTTTAATATAAAAACATAGAATTAATATGCTCCTCATTTGAAGACACCTGGATTTATAGTTGCTTGAATCCAACTTCTCGATTTGGAACCCAGAACTCATTTCGGATTTCTTGCTTTTTAATCCTTTATAAAAATTGACTATTCTTATAAATTCATAGGCCCATAACCTGTTGCAAGTTTTCTTTCCTTGTTGAAGTTTATTCCAGAACAGAATTGATAACACACAAATATATTTTCTATATTTTATAAAAAGCTTCTATATTCAAACAATACATTTTCGAGAGTGACAAATAGTATTTTTCTTGTCAACATAAAAGTAAAACTAATTAGATTACAATATTAATTTACAAATCTATAATTACAAAGTATTTGTATTGCAAAGTACAAAACTACAAATTCAACAAAAATTTTTTCAACGAAAATTTTTCTATAGAGAAACATTTTTTAACGAAAATTTTTCTACAGAGATAAATTTTTTAACGAAAATTTTTCTATAGAGAAAAATTTTTTAACAAAAATCTTTCTATAGAGAAAAATTTTTTCACTAAAAATTTTTCTATAGAGAAAAATTTTTTCACGAAAATTTTTCTATAGAGAAAAATTTTTTCACGAAAATTTTTCTATAGAGAAAAATTTTTTCACGAAAATTTTTCTATAGAGAAAAATTTTTTAACGAAAATTTTTCTATAGAGAAATATTTTTTAGCGAAAATTTTTCTATAGATAAAATTTTTTAACGAAAATTTTTCTATAGAGAAAAATTTTTTAACGAAAATTTTTCTATAGAAAAAAATTTTTTAATGAAAATGTTTCTGTAGAGACAAATTTTTTAACGAAAATTTTTCTATAGAGAATACTTTTTTAACGAAAATTTTTCCATAGAGAAAAATTATTTAACGAAAATTTTTCTGTAGAGAAAAACTTACACCACGCTTTATATGATGTCTTGCAATTCTTGATGTGATTGATTTGCGTTGCCTTGCTACACAGCATTATAGTTGCCAAAACGTTTTCGTCTTTTGCTAACCATTGTTGCGAAACACTAGCAAATTGAGGTTTTCCCTCTTCGCCACTTGCAATTCTCCATAATTCCGCATGAATTAATATGCTCCTCATTTGAAGACATTAGTAGTGCGATTCACTACGCTTTTTTAACCACAATTGTTTCTTCAAAATTATTAAACAACTAAATTAACCACACTGCTATTCACTAACACTTTAACGATTTCTGTTGACGTTTAAAGTCAGCTGTTTCAATCAGCTGTTATTAATAAACAAATAAATTGTTGTTTATTAACGCCAACATTTTTGATGCTGTTTAATGTTAAAGAAAAGTGGTTAAGAAAAGTGATTTAGAAAAGTGTATTAAAAAATTGTTTCTTTATATAAATCGAAAATTATAATTAAAGAAAATATAATATAAGAATATAACAACAAATATAATTCAACTATATGACTTGGCTGCTCAGCAGATGACCGGCTTCTTTTGATAGTAGTATGTATTCATTCAGTGGTATTCATATGTATATCATCAAAATAAATAAAAATGTATTTAAAATAATAATTATTATTAATATTTTACTCAAGTTGTTCTTAAAATTTACAGCAAAAATAGCTTTTGGCTTGTTTTTTTTTTCTATTCTTCTTTGCGTTTTTCTCTTATTTTGACAAAGTTGCCACATAACTTTACCGTGGCTTAAACTAAGTTAGTGAATCACATAGTGGTTAGTGCAAACATCAAAATGTGTTGTTAATGGTAGAACCTTTTGAAAGTTTTAAAAGTTAGTGAATCGCACTACAGGATTCATAGTTGTTTGTGTTGTATATTCTACTTTAGAATTAAATACTTTGTTCAAATAATTTATTCAAATCTACAAATGTTTGATTTTATGATTTTGTATATTTGAAATATGTAAAAATATACTGAAAATAAAATTTATATACTGAAAATATTATTTATCCGATATTATTTCCGATATTATTTATCATAGGTTATGGGCCCAGTCCTTAACCTCGCGTTGTAAAATAAGAAAGAATACGAGTAAGTGAAATAAAAAGAAATAAAATAAATAGTGAAAAATGAGCTACTCAAGTTTCAAAATCGAACCATTGTCCAAAGACAATTTCGATACGTGGAAAATTCAAGTGGAGGCGTTACTCATAAAGAATGATGGATGGAAATACGTAAACGGAACGTGCGCAAAACCTGAAAATCCACCGGAAAGAAGATGCTTGTGGGAATCGGAAGACGCAAAGGCCAAAGCCGATCTTGTATTGTTAATTGCCACAAATGAACTGAAGCAGATCAAGAACTGCGCAACATCCAAAGATGTATGGGAGAAATTACATAGCATTTATCAATCTAAAGGGCCTGCAAGAAAGGCAATGCTATTGAAAAATTTAATTTTATTGAAAATGAAAAATGGTGATGATATGAGGGATCACATCAGAAAATTGTTTGACATTGTGGATAAAATAAATGAAATGCAATTAGAAATTATTGGAGACTTATTAACGATTTTACTTTTATATAGTATCCCTGAAGAGTACGTTTAGAATTGAAATGAAACTCAGGAAAAGCTGCCGAATCCAGAAACACTTAAAATAAAACTTTTAGAAGAATATGAAGCCCGGAAAAGAAATTAAAATTCAGAACCATCAGATGCAATTTTTGCAAAGAAGAATTTTAAGAAATTTTCAAAATCAAGTGATGATCAGAAGGAAAGAGGTGAGAAATTTAAATTCTCGTGTCACAATTGTGGAAAAATAGGACACAAAGCAAAGGACTGCTAGTCTAAAAATAAAACTCAACCAAGTTATAAAAGCAAGAATCAAGAAACAAGTCGAAATGCTGAAATTGCTCTACAAATTAATGAAGATAGTGGTAGTTGGTGCTTAGATTCAGGAGCATCATCTCACATGTGTGAAAACAAAACGAAATTTAATGAAATGAAGTCGTCAGCTACTCAAATCTTACATCTTGCCAACAATGAATCGACAAAAATTGAAGGTTGCGGAATATTTAAAATTAAAACTGGAACTGGATACATATCTTGATTAGAATAAACTCTATATGTCCCGGATTTAAGATCAAATTTATTATCAGTTGCAAAAATTACTGATCACGGATACGAGGTGATTTTCAACAAAAGAGAAGCAGTCATAAGAAATAATAAAACAAAAGAGAAGGTAATGATAGCAAAAAGAAACAATGGTCTGTACTATGTTGATAAAGTCGTTGAAAACTCCAGAAATGTTGAAAAATCCAAAATACAAGAATGGCATGAACGTTATGGACACCTAAATGAAAACGATTTGAAGGACTTGCTACGAAATCAGAAGGAAAATGGAATTGATTTCAATATAAAAGAAAAACTCCAGAATTGCGATACGTGCAAGAAATGGAAACAAACTCAAAAGCCATTTCAAAGGTCGAATTCAAAATCAACTGAGCTATTAGAATTAATACACACCGACGTTTGTGGTCCTATGAGAGTAAATTCAATCGGTGGTTCAAGATACTTTTTAACTTTTATTGACGACAAATCCAGATGGTGTGAAATATATTTTCTCAAGAAGAAGAGTAAAGTTTTCGAAAAGTTTAAAGAATTTAAATGTCTGGTAGAAAAGCAATTGAATCGAAAAATCAAAACTATCCGATCTGACAATGGAACTGAATATACAAGTAACGAATTTACAAATTTTCTGAAGAATGAAGGTATTAAACATGAGTTTACGGTTCCACATACACCACAACAAAATGGAATAGCAGAAAGAAAAAATCGAACGTTAGTGGAAATGCATCTTGCCATTTCCACTAACGTTCTATTTTTTCTTTCTGCTATGCTTGATGATACAGTCAGGATTAAGCCCAAGTTTCTGGGCCGAAGCTATTTTAACAGCAAATCATATCCGCAATAGATGTCTTTCAAGAAGCCTAAGTGGAGAAACCCCTTTTAAAATTTGGCTGGGAAGAAATCCAATAGTAAATTATTTTCAAAAAATTGGTGCAACAGTTTATATGCTAATAAAATCGAAAAATCTTGGCAAGTTTGAACCTAAATCGAAGAAATGTATATTTGTGGGATATTCAATTAAATCAAAAGCATATAGACTGTGTGAGGCTTAGAAGTTGGCCAATACTATAAATTTTCTACAGTTTTAACTGTTTCCAATACTTAAAGAAAATTTTTAAATTATAATATTTGTTTTGATCACCTTAGCTATGAAATTTTAGATTTGTTTTGCATTTGAAATTTGTGTTCATTGTTTGAAAAATTTTTACATTGTGAAGTTGATTTTTTAAAAGAGATTGAAAATATAAATCAATTAATTTATTTTGCTTAAGGAAATTTTGTGTTCCTTAACAAATTTTGTTATATCCTGGAAAAATAAGTTGTATTTTAATAATTATTAACTCATTGGTCTCTAAATAATTGGTAAGATTTTTTTTTGTTTTGTAAAAAGTGTTACTTTAAACTAAATAAAATTAAATACGTTCCTAACAGATTCCTTATATGCATCAGGAAGTATTTTGGGTGTTTGCTTTCTTTTGCCATCAAGCCTTGCATACAGCAACAGCCAACAGATTGCTTTCTATTCTATTCATCCTTTTCATCGGATTGATGTTTTATTAACATCTATAACTGATTAAATTACGAAACGAAAAAAACTTCATAATCATTTTAAAGCATCGTCAAGTTCTGCTGCCATAGCCTAAATCTTTTGGTCATAGTATCATCTAGAACGTACCAATACATAATACACTTGTAAAATCAGTGTCAAAACTTATCATATTTCCTAAATTTGAATTTTATACTTTTGATCATCATCAAATTTAACATGGACGTAACTTAATTATGTTCCAAAATAATAGATAAATAGTTCGCTTTCATCAAGCAAAAGCAACAAAACTTAATTATCCTATTGTTAGTTTATAAATTTTAATGTTTAAAAATGTAGTTTCTATTTTTTTTTTTAACATACAACTTAATTAAGACATTTCATTTTCTTACACAAAACATACATAACAAACTCACCCCCTTTTAACTTTACATTCATTTTCTAATACACAAAACTTTAAATTCTAATGAAAATTTAACTTAATTATCTAAATGATCATCACATTGCTCAGAATCCTCGGACTACAGGCCTATAGTCAACGTTGGAATTATTGGTGAGTCAAATATATCTATTTTTTTATTTTAACATAATTTTCATTACAATTTCATCATTAAACACATTCATTAAACTTCATTAATATTTCTATGTTAAAATATTTTTTAACAGTACTCAAATTATGTTAAATAACATGAAAATCTAAAATAAACAAACAATATAACACTTTACGTAATTGTTCTAATGTTAAATTGACTTTAACATTATTTTAATTTCATTTCATATAACATTCAACAATCAATTTCACACATACATAATTTAATGTTAAATTTAAATTTAACATAAATTTTCATTATTTCATTAATATAACTAGCAATATATCAAAAACGGCTTTTTGCGAAAAAGAACTTTTTTATTGTAGAAAATGAATCTCTGGGATTATAAAAATAATGTTTATTTTACAACTTTTTTATTTCTAAATTCTGTTAAAAGATGGCGCTATTTTTAGGTTACATATGAAAATCGCATTTTTAATAATTAAAAGTTAAAAATTTGGTTTGACAATGTTCCGCTACTTTGTTCAGGAGTATTTGGTCTAACTTTTTTCTGAATGTACCAACATCGAAAAAGATCCAAATAATACGTATTTGATACATTTGTAAGAAACATGTCAATACCGCCGCCTTGCGGCAATCTTTTGTAGCATTTTTAAAAACACAAAAATAGATGCTTTCAAAAACTTTCAAAAGAGATATCTGCGATGAAATTCCGACAAAAAATAAGAATTCTAAGGGCAAAAGTAGTTAACAGTATACGAATTCTGATACTTTTTTGAACGATTGTTTTAAAATTTTGTGTAAAATTTAGTCACTGTTTACAATATTAGAAGTAAAAATAATGTTTTTGTAATAAGAAAGGGTATAGGTACAGGGCCAACACACGCGGCATGTGGCTGCGGGCGGTCGTAGTATTGCCAGTACATAAAATGTGCGTTTGTTTACAAAAATGTTCATATAAAAAAATATTTGAGTAGGATATAATTAAATCTGGCAGCACTGAAAAAATCTGCCGCGCGGAAAAGTAGAACAAAGTTCTACTTTTTCCATTGCCGCTTGAAATTTGACAAATCAAAAAACAGCTGATTGCCGCCCGCAGCCGCTTGCCGCGTGGCCTTCTACCTTATGGCTTAGATTCCATATAAAAGTAAAAGTTTTTTACTTTTCTTTAACTTCAGCATCCATATGCAAAAATCTTGTTAGCCAGATTTTTTTTATCGCGAAATTGGTTAGTTTCTCAATATCTTAATTTGTTTTTTAAGTCCATTTCATTACTACTTCTAAAAAATATAATCGCTGTAAATCGATGAGGTATTAAATACATTTTTTTCGTCGGACTTTTTTTTGGTGGCAAGTTTCCATATTACTAAATATTTAATTTTTAGATTCCTAGAACACAAAATGATCAGATGCCACTGTTGTCTTGTTACATTTTACGCATTTAAGAGGTTTAATGTAGGCACACTTTGAGATGTAGAAGAAAATCAATGGTTGCGATTTAATCGCGTATTATTTTTTCTTCACTGTAGGCCTCAGGATATTTGTTCGTGAATTTGAGCAATATACCTTTAAATAAGTACCACATTGTTATCATACATCGATGTGTCTTTCGAAGGTGAACAAGTGAAAAACGACACAAATAGGCTTGCTTGTTTTTTAAATGGCACAAAAATGGCTATATATTTTTCTCGCAAAATTTGCACACATTATGAGAACATGTTTATCTAAAATTTTGATATGGCGCTTCTTGATGCGTTTCTTAGTTAATGAGTTATAGGAAGAACAATATTAAAAATGCAGAATTTTGACCCTTTTTTCATTTTTTTTGTTAGTTTTTCTCAATTTTTCGAAGAACCAAACATTTAATCGGGAAGCGCCATATCAAATTTTTAGATATCGATAGTAGCTATCTGTACGTAAAACTTGGTCGAAAAATCTTTATTCGCTTTTGTGCCATTTTAAATACAAATTTTATACTTTTTTCACTCCTGCATTATCTGTTATACATATCCTTTCTCTAAGTGTACTGGTGTTGTTTTTTATGGTGATGAAATCTTTTACACTTATCTAACTATACAAATTTAAAAAAGTATAATATATGACCTATTAAGAAAGTTACAGCGCAAAATTTGCTTCTAGTTTAAAAGCCAAAATTATAGAAAACACCCTGTATTTCAGGAACCAAAATAGCTTGGGCCATTTTATGTAGCACCAAGGATAGCTGAATATGTGTCTGAAAAAATGTATATAAATTCATGTGATTATCTTCAAATTAAAAAACCTACTTTTTTTGATATATTGCTAAATATAACATACATATTTCAAAACAAATATTCTGTTAAACTATTGTGCCATGTTAATGCAATTCAATTTACATTCCACAGTTAACATCCAAAAATAATTACATATTTGAATATCTATAAGACTTTGTTTTTTCATTTTACTTCATCATTATGTAATTTTAAATTTTGTTTTTAAATTATTTTATCCTAATTATATTAGTTTTCGGTCTTTTTATAATTAGTTTTTAAACATTTTTTTTTTGTGGTATTGATAATTTCAATAATAATTAAAATATAGATAATGATAATAAGAATGAACTTAATTAGGAGAAATAATTTTGTAAATAAAACTTCATTTGTATTATACATGTGTGGTTAAATTTTTTAGCATTTTAATTTCATGAAAGGTTAAGGGTAAATTGTTAGGTAGGACATTATTGGGCTATTTTGAACTATGAAACAAATAGCATGGTTGGGTGGGTATAGAAAGAGAAGAGGACCCTACACCTTTTTCCTCTTCCACTAAACTTCCTCTTCTATTACTTTATTTTCATTAATTTTAATATTTTTTTTATTTTTTTTTTTATTTTTTATTTTTGTTAATCTGTTTTATGGTCGATTCTTATTTTGCTACCTAATTTTAAATTTTAATGTATGAACCCTACGCTATCTTTAGAGGAACAAGATTCCACCCCATTCCACTGAGCACGGCAGGTCTTATAGGTAGCGCGTTTCCTCGGGAGATAGGCCTTTCTTCGGGTTGGTTCGTTACATAGATAAATTTAAATGGCGCCCAACGCACAGTGGTTTACGGACGCTTTTTTTTGGAAATAATTCTGTAACTTTTGAACGACTGGAGATATTTGAATGAAATTTGACATGGTGGTAGTCAAGGAGTATTTGAGTTGGTTTTTAAAAGCACTGGTCCATGAGGGGTCGGGAGAGTGATTGATGGACCTTCAAAGTTGGTCACCTCGGGTGTTCGATTTTTTTAAAAATTCGCCAAAAATCCATTTATGTATGGATTGAAAAGAAATTTTAAACTTAAGTTGTCCTTGAGAAGATCTACAAAAAATATGCTTAAATGTGTAGGTTATCTCCTTTGGATTTCGAGATATTTGGGTAAAAAGGAATTTTTAGGTTGATTTTTTACCTCTTTTTTTAAGCTTTTTTTGATCTGGTGGACGCATCTGAGGACCAAAAATTTTTTAAGAATATTCTTTAAATTTGTAATAAAATTCTGAATAATTTTTGTGCAAGTTAGTTATAGAAATCTTCTTTTGTTTAAAAGTTAAAAATATTCAAAGTTGAAACTTACAAAAAATTTCGCTTTTTTTTTAGTTTTTCCCCAAAAGATAGCTATATTTTTTCACTAATAAAAAAATATTTTCTTAAGAAACATAAAAAGATTTTTAAAGTTTTTAAAAGAAAACATAATGAGAATGCGTATAAAACAAATTTCTTGCTAATTGGACTTTTGGTCCTCGCACATGTCCTCTCCAAAAAATGGCAATTTGTAAAAAAAAAAATTAGTTTAAACAAAAATTTCTCAAAAGGCAAAGCACCGATTTGAAAAAAATTATAATGTTCATATTTTCCAATATATCTGTTATTGATTAGAAAAGTTTTTTCTGAAACGCGCTGCAAATAGAGACAGTGTTGCCATATTTGAAAAAAAAACTCATTTTTTGAAACCCCTTTTTCCCCAGTTGGGAATTGGGGAATTTTTAAGTTAAAATTGGGAATTTTTTTTAGTCTATTGCTTTTAGATCTTATTGGTCTACATTACTACAAAATTTCATTGTAATATCTTTATCCATGTCATTTCCACAGAATATCAAAGATTAAAAATATTTTCCTAAAAAAAGCAGAAAAACAATTTTTTTTGTTTTACGATACAAAGTGTAAAAAAAGTAACGCACTTAAAAAAAACTTTTACTTAGTGCTAATATCCTAGTCTTTCCCGATCTAATGATATTAAACATGTATATAAAGCATTAATACCGAGTCTTAAAAAGCTCTGAAAACTTTGGCCCCCGTAGCATTTTTACACTGTTTATTTAAATATAAGTGATGAATTTGTGCATATAAAGTTAATTATCATACTCAAATATTTCACTATAAGATGACAATGATCCTTCGCTAATAAACAAATATTTTTTCCAAAAAGATATAAATAGTTTTTTATTTTTTTTTAAGAAAACATTATAAGAATGACTTAAAAAATTTTTATTCGATTTTGCCTTTTGTTCCAAGCTAAAAAATAAAATTTTAGTAAAAGATTCTAAATAAGTAAGTACGAGTAAGGCACCGATTTTGATAACAGTGTAAAGGTAATATATCCATAATTTGTAGCAAAAGTTTAATTAGAAGAGTACGGTTATAGTAACAGTGTGACAATTTATTTAAAATAAGATTTAAAGGCATTTTTCCGGTATTTAAAATTGGTGTATTTGAAAAAATTGAAAAATTATGTTAAGGTTATAAAATGTTTTTTAATGTGAAAGTTAATGCAATAGGTAAAAATTGTTACAACTTGGGTTTTTCATAATGGTCAGAAAGGATATGGTTATTCACCTCCATACAGGTAGGTTTTACGAGACGCACATATTGGTTGAGTTATATATGCACCTATTTTTAGAGGTAAAAAATACATTAATTCATTGATTTCTTTATTATTCTTTGGATACAGGTATATATAAAAAATGTTTTTTTTTAATATAAAAAAGAAAGTTTTAAATGTAAGGAAGTGAAGTGAGGAAGAAATTTGTAAAGTTATTTGAACTTAAAATTAAGTCGGTTAATTACTGTTTAAAAAGATTTGAATCTAAATTTAAAGACTGGCTGAAGGACTCAATTGAGCTTAAAACTTCTGGTGCTGGAGCCCCTCTAAAAAACTATGATGATCTCGGAGAAAGATCTAAATAGATGCGATTATCCGAAGTTCTTTCTACTCATTCGGATACTGAAATCAAAGATTCCTTTAAGGAAGTGCTCAAACGAAATAATCAACCAGCTGAAGCTAAACAAATAGCAGATATTCTCCCAGAGGCTTTTCCTAAACGTCATAAGCGAATTATTAAGAGTATACCAACTCCTTCTTCTCAATCAGAATTTTCGGAGGAAGAAGCACTTGCTCTTATGCTCGAGTTGAAATTGAGTAAAAATAAATATATTAAACTCTGTAAGGCATTACGAGACAAAGGACACTCAATTTTACCAGGATATAATGCGTTATTAAAAACTAAAAAAAAACCTAATACGAACAAACGTGATAGGAGACGAAAGTACATCTGTGGATTTATCAAAATTATTGGAAAATACGGCATCAAGGCTGATATCTACTACATTGTCTGAAGAAGAAGC
This sequence comes from Stomorhina lunata, assembly GCA_933228675.1. Taxonomy (NCBI): domain Eukaryota; kingdom Metazoa; phylum Arthropoda; class Insecta; order Diptera; family Rhiniidae; genus Stomorhina; species Stomorhina lunata. The sequence continues at coordinate 53,376,881 of OW121741.1, read as the reverse complement.
CAAGAAACTTGACAACAAGGACTTAACTTTAATATGTAAATGGGGATGTGACGGTTTATCTGGATTACCGGAATACAAACAATCAACATCTCATCAGAACACAAATGACTACAGAAGCGTTTTTATGGCATCCCTAGTACCACTAAGATTAAGAAAGAATCGTTCTGAACCATCCACATCAAAAGAGCGTACTGAATATGTGTGGGTTAACACATCTCCAGGATCAAAGGCATTTTGCAGACCGATCAGATTCGAATATTTAAAAGAAAATGCAGCAAGCACAAAAAATTGGGTTGATGATATCAAATATTCAATAGACAATTTGAGTCCAGTCTGCATAGACATACATGGATATTTGATTAATGTAAATTTTGAGCTTCAATTGACAATGATAGATGGAAAAGTAAGCAACGCTATAACGGAAACCCATTCAACTTGGAAATGCTCATTATGCGGAAAGAAGAAATCGGAATTTCTACAAACTTCAGAAGATGCATCAGCTAGTACTGCAATTAATCAAGAGGTTCTGGAATTTGGTATATCGCCCCTACATGCACGTATCCGATTTTTAGAATTTATGCTACATATAGCATATGATCTGAAATATAGGAATATACCTGATAATCAGCTAAAATCCGTGAGAAATAATAAGGAACTGATTGAAATGAGATCCAGTGAAAAAAAAGGATTCAGGAAGAATTCAAAACTATGACGGGTCTAAACATAGACAAACCACTTGTAGGATATGGCAGTACAAACGATGGTAATACGGCCAGGCGATTCTTTGAAAATTATGAAACAACTTCAAAGATTACTGGAATTGATGAGGAAGTTCTTCGTAAATGTTACGTAATATTATCGGCAATAAATAGCAAATATCAAATAAATGCTGAAAAATTTCATTGCTATGCCCTCAACGCGTTAACTCGTATACGACATTTGTATCACTGGAAAGAAATTACACCAACAGTTCATAAAGTCCTTCAACATGGTCGTGAAATAATTGAATCAAATCTTCTCCCACTTGGTGAACTGACAGAAGAGGCCCAGGAAGCGCGGAATTCAGATTTCAAGTATATCCAACTATTTAATACCAGAAAATGCTCAAGAAAATCGCAAAATCAGGATCTAATAAATTATCTCTTGTTGTCTTCTGATCCTGCTCTATCAACGATAAGAAAGAAATGGTGGAGCAGTTATACAAAAACTTCTGAAAACGAACACCTGGAAGAGGTTCTTGATTTAATAGATTGTACTGATTATTTTACTGAAAATAAAAATTAAGTAAATAACTACTTTTATATAAATATGTAATAAAAACTGTAAGTTTAAACTTTAACTACAAATACTTCAATAAAATGTATTTCACCTTTTAATATAAGTACAAATTATTTACATTTTGATATTTCATAAATCCTCATGATATTTTCTTTAAAAAAATAAAAAAATATTTGTTTGTTATCGAAGGATCATTGTCATCTTATAGTGAAATATTTGAGTATGATTATTAATTTTATATGCACAAATTCATCACTTATATTTAAATAAACAGTGTAAAAATGCTACGGGGGCCAAAGTTTTCAGAGTTTTTTAAGACTCGGTATTAATGCTTTATATACATGTTTAGTATCATTAGATCGGGAAAGACTAGGAGATTAGCACTAAGTAAAAGTTTTTTTTAAGTGCGTTACTTTTTTTTACACTTTGTATCGTAAAACAAAAAAAAATTGTTTTTCTGCTTTTTTAAGGAAAATATTTTTAATCTTTGATATTCTGTGGAAATGACATGGATAAAGATATTACAATGAAATTTTGTAGTAATGTAGACCAATAAGATGTAAAAGCAATAGACTAAAAAAAATTCCCAATTTTAACTTAAAAATTCCCCAATTCCCAACTGGGGAAAAAGGTGTTTCAAAAAATGAGTTTTTTTACAAATATGGCAACACTGTCTCTATTTGCAGCGCGTTTCAGAAAAAACTTTTCTAATCAATAACAGATATATTGGAAAATATGAACATTATAATTTTTTTCAAATCGGTGCTTTGCCTTTTGAGAAATTTTTGTTTAAACTAATTTTTTTTTTACAAATTGCCATTTTTTGGAGAGGACATGTGCGAGGACCAAAAGTCCAATTAGCAAGAAATTTGTTTTATACGCATTCTCATTATGTTTTCTTTTAAAAACTTTAAAAATCTTTTTATGTTTCTTAAGAAAATATTTTTTTATTAGTGAAAAAATATAGCTATCTTTTGGGGAAAAACTAAAAAAAAAGCGAAATTTTTTGTAAGTTTCAACTTTGAATATTTTTAACTTTTAAACAAAAGAAGATTTCTATAACTAACTTGCACAAAAATTATTCAGAATTTTATTACAAATTTAAAGAATATTCTTAAAAAATTTTTGGTCCTCAGATGCGTCCACCAGATCAAAAAAAGCTTAAAAAAAGAGGTAAAAAATCAACCTAAAAATTCCTTTTTACCCAAATATCTCGAAATCCAAAGGAGATAACCTACACATTTAAGCATATTTTTTGTAGATCTTCTCAAGGACAACTTAAGTTTAAAATTTCTTTTCAATCCATACATAAATGGATTTTTGGCGAATTTTTAAAAAAATCGAACACCCGAGGTGACCAACTTTGAAGGTCCATCAATCACTCTCCCGACCCCTCATGGACCAGTGCTTTTAAAAACCAACTCAAATACTCCTTGACTACCACCATGTCAAATTTCATTCAAATATCTCCAGTCGTTCAAAAGTTACAGAATTATTTCCAAAAAAAAGCGTCCGTAAACCACTGTGCAACGTGGGGCATCAGCAAATACCTTTTGACATTTAGATGTTATTAACAAATCTCATATTTTTTACATCATTTCTGCTGGTGCTTTTACAACAAAAATTTTATTTCCGTGGTTTCGACTTTTCATTTCCTTTTTTTTTACCTTTTAATATTATCACTTATGCATTTTGGATTTTAGAAATTTGTCATTGATGAAATTTTCTAACCAAATGTTTTGTTTTGATATATTTGAGTTTTGTTTTAAGTATTAATTTTATACTTAAGATTTTTAGTTCTGGATTTTCTTTTTGGAATTATACTTGTATTTTCTAATACTAATTTTTGTTTTTTTTTTGTTAAACATTCGTGTCGTTGAGATTTTTGTTTAGGGATTTATTTAATCTGTTTACTTACTCCTGCACTAGTCTTGATTTAAAGAGTGCTCTAAATAAAATTTGTAGTTGGATTTTCTTAAATAAAAATCAAACCTTTTAATATAAAAACTCTACAAAATACGCAAATATAATGACATATTATACAAAATCATTTAGCATTAAAATGTTTACTTAGTAGTCGGGTTTTGCAAAATTATCGACTTTTTTTGAAAACCCTCCCATTAAAGATTTTACAATTGCTTCTGATATCTTTTTGGAGCATGTGTTCCACCTGCGCTTAAAATCAGACATGTTCTTGGAAATCTTTCCTGTGTTCTTCAATTCCTTTTTTACCAGAGCCCAATACCTTTCCACAGGCCGAAGTTCTGGACAGTTAGGTGGATTTGCCTCTCGTGGTACAAAAATGACATTGTTCTTTGAGTACCACTCAAGTGCCTTTTTTCCATAATGGCATGATGCCAAATCGGGCCAAAAAAATGTAGTCACTCTGTGCTCTCTTAAAAAGGGTAACAACCGCTTTTGTAGGCACTCCTTTATATAAATTTCCGTGTTTATTGTGCCAGATGCCACAAATACTTTACTTCTTTTGCTACAACTGCAAATAGCTTGCCACACGAGAAACTTCTTAGGGAATTTTGTTTGTTTTTTGTGCAAAACTCTTGCCGAACATTGCCCCGTTTATCAGCAACATAAAAATCTTGACCAGGAAGTTGAGAAAAGTCTGCCAGTACGTATGTTTCATCATCCATCACACAACAGGTGTATTTTTTTACTTCAATTTTTTCGCTCGTTTTTTTGCTTCTAAGTTCTTTATAGCATTGCGATCTGGAACCTTTTGGACTTTGTATGTCTTCAGTCCAGCATAAGCTTTGACTCTATGTGCAAAATTCGTAGAACATTTCACCGTACGAGCTGCTTTTCTTAAAGAAGTGTTAGGCGCTCTTCGAAAGAGTCGCACGACTTCTTTTGCCTTACCAATATCTGTAGGACCTTTTTTCCTCCCTGATCCAGGTTTTCTTTCAATGCTCAGGTTTTCCTTATACCGTCTGATGGCATTAGAAACCGTTCGAGGGTCAACTTTCAAATTTTTAGCTATTTTTTTAAAAGTCCATGACGGATTTTTTTGAAAAGTTTTAATTATATTTTCACGAACTTTTTTTTCGCAGTTCATTTTGATCGAAATAACTATTGAAAATTAATAATTTCTAAAATAATAGTATCTGACATATCTATAGAAACTAACTTGATAAAAAAATAAATTATTTATTGCCTTATGGATAAATTTTGTCTAAAATAGTAAATGCATATTTTTTTTAGAACACTCTTTAATTTTCTTGTATTATTCTTTCGATATAATATATAGATTGTGGATTTTAATAAAAATGTATAAGTTTATGTTTACCCAATCTATATATTGGTCATTTTTTTTTTTTTTTAATTTTTTCTGGGGAGAAAAGTTTAGTTTAACGCATTTTTTTTTAATTAACCGCCTAATTAACTATTCCTTAACCTAATAGTGAAATTATATTGAGTTTATTTTGTTTTATTGAACTTATAAAAATGTCCATATTTAGAAGTATGGATAACTTGGCTGCAGTAGAGGAACCAACCAACTGTAGTTTTACAATTCCTGTTGATAACCCCAATCCTGTAGGAGCTACGACTAGAAGTCGCTCAAAAAGGAATACTACACAAAATAACGACGATCGGAATACAAATTCTTATTCTCAAAACCAAATTAGACAAATCGTTTGTGAATCAATGTTAGAATTTCGTGGCGAAATGACCAATTTTATTAGGGAAGAGTTTAGATCCATAGTCCAGGGTATGAACGTAGGAAATAGTTCCAATATTCGCGACGAGCCTCAACCTTCTTATCAAAATGAGGAATTTTCCCGAAATTCTAGACGACCAAACCTCCCAGACGGACCTTTTGTTGGAGAAAAAGTATCGAACATAATTCGCAATTGGCGAATAAAATTCACCGGAAGTGACGACCATATGACTGTTGACGACTTTATTTACCGAATCAATATACTTACGACTAAGAACTTGAACGGTGACTTTGACTTATTATGTAAGCATGCACATGGCTTATTTGACGGCAAGGCTTTAGATTGGTATTGGCGTTACCATCGACAGGACAATGACTTAGATTGGTTTACATTGACACGAGCTCTGCGTGATCAATACAAAGGGGATTATAAGATTTTGACGTAATGGAGGACATACATAGACGAAAACAGAATACGAACGAGACCTTTGATGACTTTTTTGACTCCATTTCGGCAATGACGGACAGACTCAAAAATCCTATTACGGATGCAAATTTATGTGCTATCCTAATACGAAATCTAAGAGTTGAGATAAGACACGAATTAATACATCTTGACATTTCGACAGTTTCACAACTTCGTTGTGAAGTTAAAAGACACGAAAAGTTTATGACAGACGTTCGCAGTTACGAATCGCGTAAAAATTTTAAAAATCGAGTAGCGGAAATTGATTTTCCGAAAACGGCAACTGAAGCTATTTGTGCAATTAAATCTAACAATAACAAGATATGTTGGAATTGTGACCAGCTTGGTCACAAATACTTTGATTGTTTAGACATAAAAACGGTATTTTGCTACGGCTGTGGCGCTAAAAATATTTATCGACCTTCATGTCCCAAGTGTGGTTTTAAACCACAGGGAAACGGGAAGAAGGATGTCCGTCGGATGTAGCGCGGGCATCCAATAAGAACATAACTGACGTTTCAACATCTACCAATCGCGACTCTGTTATTTTTAAATCTGATGTAACTAATAACAAACCTGACTTACATCCACTAATGAGACCTTATCATGTGCGTCTATTGGAATACCAAAAGGCACGCAATAGAATTTTTGGCGTATCAGTAACACCGTTGAAAAAGAAACGAACTTCATTGCGTATAAGCAATTTTTATAAACAACTGAAATCGCTTCGATCTATAAAGATTTCGCCCGTAGTTTCTTTAGAAGATGATACTAGACCGTTTATACAATTAAAGATTAACGATGATAGAAAAATTCTAGCATTATTAGATAGTGGAGCCAATAGGAGTGTAATCGGCGGTGTATTAGCTTCTGAGGTTAAAATCTTGCAAGGCTTCAATAAATGCAATGGGAACGTTAAAACGGCGGACGGTCTACGACAAAACATTTTAGGAACTGTGACAATGACAGTGACATTTCAAAAACTGACGAGACAAATTGACTTTTTAGTTGTACCAACTATCCAGCAAGATATGATATGTGGCTTCGATTTCTGGATGAAGTTTGATATAAAAATTTCGATACCACAGGTTGAAGAAATTCAATATACCGAAATTGATCCAGACAAGCTAAAACTATCGCCTTTACAAAAATGTCAACTTGATAATGTTATAGCCTCTTTTCACAATTCAGAGACTGAGGGCTTAGGGTGTACATCATTGATTGAGCACAAAATTGAGACTGGCGATGCAAAGCCGATTAAGCAGAGATATTACCCTATTTCTCCTGCAGTAGAAAAGAAACTCTGCACAGAGTTAGACAGAATGCTCTCTCTTGGTGTCATCGAAGAAGCTCCCAGTTCTCCATGGTCATCTCCGACCGTAGTAGTTATAAAACCTGATAAAGTAAGAATGTGTGTGGACAGTAGGAAACTGAACTCCGTGACTATAAAGGACGCTTACCCAATACCAAACATTGACGGACTTTTATCGAGACTTCCCTCAGTTTACTGTGTTTCAAAAATTGATTTGAAAGACGCCTTTTGGCAAATTAAACTCGAGGAAAGCTCGAGACCAAAGACAGCTTTTACAGTCCCTAATCGGCCATTGTACCAGTTTACAAGAATGCCGTTTGGACTTTGTAATGCACCGCAAACGTTGTGCAGACTAATGGACTTAGTTATTCCGTATAATTTGAAAACACATGTTTTTGTATACCTCGATGACCTATTAGTAGTTTCGACTGACTTCGACAAACACTTAACACATCTGATGGAAGTAGCTACTCAATTGAGAAAGGCAGGCTTAACAATAAATGTTAAAAAGAGCAGTTTTGCTCTTAGTAAAGTAAAATATCTTGGTTATGTGGTAGGGAACGGGACGTTACAAGTGGACGATGACAAAGTTAGGGCCATACAAGACTTTCCGGTACCAAAATCTATTCGACATCTTCGACGATTTTTGGGAATGACAGGTTGGTACCGACGTTTTATTCAGGACTATTCCTTTTTAACTTTCCCTCTGACATGATTACTCACGGCAAAGACTTCGAAATTTTACGCAAACTCAAAATTTTAGCGGATGAAGACTGTTTATTAGAAAGACAGGACGAATTCATTTTGATACGGGACAAAATTAAGGACTACATGCGCAAAGCATATGACAAAAACTCACGGACATACAATTTGCGTTCTCGAAAAAAGGACTTTACCACAGGACAAGACGTATACAGACGGACATTCAACCAAAGCTCTAAAGTAGAATACTTTAACGCGAAGCTTGCGCCAGTAGGAATTAAGGCTAGGGTACTTCGGAAAATAGGTCAAGTATATTATGTATTGCAAGATATTGAAACAGGCAACAAAGGTACATATCATGCCAAAGACATTTGGTTATAATTTTAATATCGCCATTTCAGCTCCAGTTTCTGAAAATATTTATTTTTAAACTGTATCTGTTTTGTGAGGCTTAGAAGTTGGCCAATACTATAAATTTTCTACAGTTTCAACTGTTTCCAATACTTAAAGAAAATTTTTAAATTATAATATTTGTTTTGATCACCTTAGCTATGAAATTTTAGATTTGTTTTGCATTTGAAATTTGTGTTCATTGTTTGAAAAATTTTTACATTGTGAAGTTGATTTTTTAAAAGAGATTGAAAATATAAATCAATTAATTTATTTTGCTTAAGGAAATTTTGTGTTCCTTAACAAATTTTGTTATATCCTGGAAAAATAAGTTGTATTTTAATAATTATTAACTCATTGGTCTCTAAATAATTGGTAAGATTTTTTTTGTTTTGTAAAAAGTGTTACTTTAAACTAATTAAAATTAAATACGTTCCTAACAGATTCCTTATATGTATCAGGAAGTATTTTGGGTGTTTGCTTTTTTTTGCCATCAAGCCTTGCATACAGCAACAGCCAACAGATTGCCTTCTATTCTATTCATTCTTTTCATCGGATTGATGTTTTATTAACATCTATAACTGATTAAATTACGAAACGAAAAAAACTTCATAATCATTTTAAAGCATCGTCAAGTTCTGCTGCCATAGCCTAAATCTTTTGGTCATAGTATCATCTAGAACGTACCAATACATAATACACTTGTAAAATCAGTGTCAAAACTTATCATATTTCCTAAATTTGAATTTTATACTTTTGATCATCATCAAATTTAACATGGACGTAACTTAATTATGTTCCAAAATAATAGATAAATAGTTCGCTTTCATCAAGCAAAAGCAACAAAACTTAATTATCCTATTGTTAGTTTATAAATTTTAATGTTTAAAAATGTAGTTTCTATTTTTTTTTTAACATACAACTTAATTAAGACATTTCATTTTCTTACACAAAACATACATAACAAACTCACCCCCTTTTAACATTTACACTTTACATTCATTTTCTAATACACAAAACTTTAAATTCTAATGAAAATTTAACTTAATTATCTAAATGATCATCACATTGCTCAGAATCCTCGGACTACAGGCCTATAGTCAACGTTGGAATTATTGGTGAGTCAAATATATCTATTTTTTTTTATTTTAACATAATTTTCATTACAATTTCATCATTAAACACATTCATTAAACTTCATTAATATTTCTATGTTAAAATATTTTTTAACAGTACTCAAATTATGTTAAATAACATGAAAATCTAAAATAAACAAACAATATAACACTTTACATAATTGTTCTAATATTAAATTGACTTTAACATTATTTTAATTTCATTTCATATAACATTCAACAATCAATTTCACACATACATAATTTAATGTTAAATTTAAATTTAACATAAATTTTCATTATTTCATTAATATAACATACATATTTCAAAACAAATATTCTGTTAAACTATTGTGGCATGTTAATGCAATTCAATTTACATTCCACAGTTAACATCCAAAAACAATTACATATTTGAATATCTATAAGACTTTGTTTTTTCATTTTACTTCATCATTATGTAATTTTAAATTTTGTTTTTAAATTATTTTATCCTAATTATATTAGTTTTCGGTCTTTTTATAATTAGTTTTTAAACATTTTTTTTGTGGTATTGATAATTTCAATAATAATTAAAATATAGATAATGATAATAAGAATGAACTTAATTAGGAGAAATAATTTTGTAAATAAAACTTCATTTGTATTATACATGTGTGGTTAAATTTTTTAGCATTTTAATTTCATGAAAGGTTAAGGGTAAATTGTTAGGTAGGACATTATTGGGCTATTTTGAACTATTAAACAAATAGCATGGTTGGGTGGGTATAGAAAGAGAAGAGGACCCTACACCTTTTTCCTCTTCCACTAAACTTCCTCTTCTATTACTTTATTTTCATTAATTTTAATATTTTTTTTATTTTTTATTTTTGTTCATCTGTTTTATGGTCGATTCTTATTTTGCTACCTAATTTTTAATTTTAATGTATGAACCCTACGCTATCTTTAGAGGAACAAGATTCCACCCCATTCCACTGAGCACGGCCGGTCTTATAGGTAGCGCGTTTCCTCGGGAGATAAGCCTTTCTTCGGGTTGGTTCGATTGTGTGTTCGAGAGACGTTAAATTTACAAATTAATATCAATCGGAAAGTGAATACACTGATTTTATTGAAAATGAGCCTGATAACTTAGAAAGAAAATCAATTGAAGTGACAATTGCGCCGAAGGAAATAAAAAATAGTCAAAATCTAATCAACGGAGAGATGTATGAAGAAGACAGTGAAAGTGAATATGAAGATTTTTATGGATTTTCGGAAGATGAACAAGAAACTACAAATGAAAATAATTTAAGTAATGAAAAAACGAACTACTGGAAGACCAAGAACATTAAAAACCGGTAAAAGAGGAAGACCAAGAAAATTATATAGTGTTGATGAAAATGGTGAAAACGAAAATGAAGTGAATATCGCAAATCTTATAGAAAATGGTAGTCCTTTGACTGCTGAAGATGCAATAACTGAAGAATGGAGGAAAGCTATGAAATCTGAATACGATGCATTACTGAAGAACAAAACGTGGGAATTAGTCAACTATCCAAATAATAAGAAAGTAGTAGATTGCAAATGGGTGTTACAGAAGAAATATAAGGCCGATGGATCAATAGAACGCTATAAAGCAAGACTTGTAGCAAAAGGATTTATGCAAATTTACGGAATTGATTACAATGAAACCTTTTCACCTGTAGCAAGAATTGGTTCCATAAGATTGTTAATGGCTGTTGCAGTAAAATTAAAATTAGATGTATACCAACTTGATTTTGTAGCAGCTTATTTGAATGGCGATAGACGAAACCATATATATGAAGATACCGAATGGAATTGGATCATTTTTAGAAGAAGATGAAAAGGAACAATTAGAAGGCAAAGCGTGTTTACTAAAGAAAGCACTATAGCAATCTGGTAGACAATGGTATAGAAAATTGGATGATAAATTGAAGAAATTAAAATTTAAACCGCTAAATTCCGATAATTGCATTTATATGTTAAAACAAGGTGAAACAATAACATTAATATCTATTTATGTAGACGATTTAAAAGTAGCAACCAATAATAAACAGAATTGGGAAGAATTGAAATTAAGAAAATCGTTTGAGATGAAAGACTTAGGTTGAATAAATTTATGTTTAGGTATTGAATTTAAACAAAATTCAAATACAAAAGAAATAACGATGTCACAAGGCAAATATATAAAAAATATTTTAAAGAAATTTAATATGGAAGATTGTAAACCAGCAAAACACCATTTAATACCGGAATAAAATTATCGAAAGAAATGTGTCCATCAGAAGAAGAAAAATCCGAAGTTGAAAAATTACCATATCAAAATCTGGTGGGATCTCTGATGTACTTAGCAATTTCTACAAGACCTGATATATCCCATGTACATAGTAAGTGTTCTAAGTCAATATAATACTTACTATGGAAAAGAACACTGGGTTGCTGCTAAACGAGTGCTACGATACTTAAAAGAAACTAAAAATATTGGCTTATATTTCAAAACAACAAATGAAGAATTGACCGGATATGCTGATGCGGACTGGGGAGCAAATGTAGATGACAGAAGATCGTATACTGGTTACGTATTTAAATTATCTAATGCTCCTATAAGTTGGGATTCAAGAAACAAAGAACTGTAGCGATGTCAACTACTGAAGCCGAATATATGGCGCTTTCAGAATCAACAAAAGAGGCAATTAATTTAAGAAGATTTTTAGATGAAATACTGGGAAATCAAAATTCAACTCTTATATATAATGACAATCAAGGAGCTGGATTATTAAGCAAGAACCCAATATTTCATTATAGGACAAAACATATGGACATTCGACATCATTTTGTTTGAGAGAATGTAATCAACAAAATAGATTATATACCTACAACAGAAATGCCTACTGATGTTTTGACAAAAGGTTTATCAACCGATAAACATAACAAATGTATTTCAAAACTAGGTTTAGTTGTTATTAATAATTGATTGTTTTAAAAAGTATTAATTCAGGGGAGATGTTGTATATTCTACTTTAGAATTAAATACTTTGTTCAAATAATTTATTCAAATTTACAAATGTTTGATTTTATGATTTTGTATATTTGAAGTATGTGAAAATATTTTATATACTGAAAATAAAATTTGTATCAAATACATGTAATAACTTTGTATCCGATATTATTTATCATAGTTTGAATCCAACTTCTCGATTTGGAATCCAGAATTCATTTCGGATTTCTTGCTTTTTAATCCTTTATACCAATTGACTATTCTTATAAACTCATAGGCCGATAACCTTGTAGTGATTTTATTAGTTTTTAAGAAATTTTAATAAAATTTATTTAATTAAAAATATTTTATTTTTTATAATTTATGACTTCTTGCTTCAAGAAAAAATATTTTTTTAATAACATTTACAAATAAAAAATTATAGAAAACAATTTCAGAACTCATTTGATTATATTATATAAAAATAGTAAAGTAATTATAACTAAGTCACTACATATACTCCCCCTTCAGAAAAAAAAATTATGAGAATGTTTGTGTCAAATTGTGTATATTGAATGTTACCTTTTTTTGACAAAGGTATATTATCAATACTTTCAGAATCAATAATAGCAGGTTTTAAGTTATCAATAGATACCGAGATAATTGAATCACCTTTTTGTATTTTAAAATATTTATTGTTTCTTTCTATTACCTTATATGGTCCTTCAAACGGAGGATATAAACCAAATTTCTGACGAACTTTTATCAAAACGTACTTACAATTCATTAAATTATTAGGAATGTAACATTTGTTATTACCGTGATGTGAAATATAGTTGCGAATTTGTGAAAAATATTCTCTCAGTTTAAGAAGAATAAAATCAGAACACTCCTCTTCGTTTGAGGAGGGCACAATCAATTCTCCAGGGATTTTTAAAGTTTGACCGTAAACCATCTCTGCTGGCGAACAATTAAGATCTTCTTTAACGGAATTTCTTAAACTAAGTAGAATTATGGGAAGTTGATCTGACCAATGTAAAGGATCGTTTGATGCTGTAATAGAAGTTTTAAGTTGACGATGAAATCTTTCTATTATACCATTTGCTTGTGGATGATATGCTGAAGTATGAATTTTCTGTATTCCTAGCATATTGGAGAGAGTAGAAAATAAGTTTGATGTAAATTGAGAACCACATTCTACTGTAATTTTTAATGGAATTCCAAAACGAGAAATATAATTATTAATTAATGATTTTACTATCAATTCTGTTGATGTATTGCGTAAAGGATAAGCTTCAGGCCATCTCGTCCTTCTATCTATGATAGTTAGTAAATATCTATAGCCATTTGATACAGGTAGTGGACCTACAATATCCATATGTATATGTTCAAATCTGCACTTTGGTATTTCAATTTCAACATTTGGTGATTTAGTGTGTACTGTAATTTTGGATTTTTGGTAACTAAGGCACTCTTTTACCCATAATTTAATATCTTTATCCATTATCGGCCAAAAATATCTCTTTTGTATCATTTTTTTGTGGCACGAAAACCAGGATGAGAAAGGAAGTGAATTTTGTCGAAAACTATTTTTCTTAAACTTTTTGGAACGTAAGGTCTTTGAACTATTCCTGTAATTTCACATAGGATATAAAAATTCTTTTCAGGTACTTTAAATTCTTTAATGTTATATTTGTTTCTAAATAGAGTATCAATTAAATTATTTTTAATCTCTTCATCTTGTTTTTCTTTTAATTTTTCGAAACTGATAACATTTTCAGATATTTCATTAATTTCGGGCAATCTTGATAACATATCAGCTATTATATTGTCTTTTCCTTTTACATACTTAATTTCGTTAGTAAATTGAGCTATGTATTCCAATTGTCTCGTCTGTCTAGGAGATCTATCTGTTTTCGACTTGAGTACATAGGTTAATGGTTTGTGATCAGTAAAAATTGAAAATTGATGTCCTTCCAAAAAGTATTTAAAATGTTTTACTGAAACATATATACCTAGTAATTCTCGGTCAAATGTAGAATAAAGTTTTTCTGTCGAGCTTAATTTTCTCGAAAAATATGCTAATGGTTCCCAATTTCTACCATTAAATTGCTGCAGTACTGATCCAATAGCTACACCAGAGGCATCGACGAACAATGAAATTTCCGCATTTCTATTATAATGATTTAGTAGTGTTCTTCTTGTAAATTTTTCTTTAACTATGTTAAAAGCTCCTTCAGATTCTTCAGTCCACTTGATGTTATTTTCCTTATTTCTCATACCTTCAGTTACTATTTTATGTAATGGAATAAGATCTTTTGCTAATTTTGGTAAACACCTGTGATAGTAATTAATCATACCTAGAAATTTTTGAAGTTTTTTGATAGTTAATGGTTTTTCAAATGTACTGATTGCTTCTACACGATCTTTAGAAGGTTGTATACCATCTTCCGATATTTGGTAACTTAAAAAATCTAATTTATTCTGTTCAAAAACACATTTTGATGGTTTAATATTTAAACCAAACTTTTTCAATTGTTCAAATACCTTTTTGAGGTGAATCAAATGCTCTTCTTCACTTACACTAGCAATTAATATATCGTCTATATATGTAAAAACAAAGTCAAACTCAAAAAATACTTCATTAATAAATCTTTGAAAAGTTTGAGCACTATTTCTCAAACCAAATGGCATCCTAACAAATTCAAACATTCCAAAAGGTGTTGTGATGGCAGTTTTATGAATATCTTCGGGTGCGACTGGAATTTGATGATATGCTCTAACTAAATCAATTTTCGAAAAAATTTTCTTTCCATACAAGTTGAAGTTAAAGTCTTGTATATTTGGTAGAGGATATCTATCTGGGATTGATACACAATTTAAAAGGCGATAATCACCACAGGGTCTCCAGTCTTTTCCATCTTTTTTGGGTACTAAATGTAACGGAGAAGCTACGTGAGATGTAGAAGGCCTACAAACACCAATTTTAATAAGATATTCAAATTCCCTTTTAGCTATAGTTAATTTTGTTGGATCCAAACGTCTAGGTCTCGAAAAGGATAAAGTTCCATTAGTAGCTATTCTATGTACAGTATTATGTTGTACAGTCTTTGTGTAATCAGGTTCTGATGTAATTTCTGGGTAACCATTTAAAAGTCTAACAAATTTATTAGAATCTAAAATCTTTAAAGAGAAAATGTCACTATATCCTGATAATCCACTTGTTTTTAATTTAGTTAATGAATCATGTAATTGTTTATTTTTCATGTCGATTAGAATATTAAAATGCTCGAGAAAATTAGCTCCAATAATTGGAGTGTTAATATCTGCTAAAATAAATGGAAAAGTAAAACTTCTTCTTAGTCCGATATTTAATTGTAATATCTTGTTACCAAATGTTTTTATATTTGAACCATTTGCTGCAGATAAAAATAAGTTAGAATTTTGTTTGTGGTTTGGAAATTTAGATATTGGTATAACAGAAACACATGCTCCTGTATCAATTAAAAAAATTAATTTATTTGTATGATCTTTAATAAATAGGCGACGAGAAGGTGTAAAGCCTATCCTATTATCCGTCACCGCCATAATAGGATCATTTAATTTAAATTATTTGAATTGGTATTATTTGTTCCAAAATTGCATGGTGGAATACATTTATGTGCATTTGATCCATATTTAAAATGATACCAGCATTTATCAAATTTTGGTCGGGATCTACTTCTTGAATTCCTACGGAAATTTGAATAATTTCTTCCCCTAGAACTTCTAACTTCAGAGATTTCTAATTTAAGTTTTTCTAAATTTTGATAAAGTTCTGAAGTAATTTTTGAAAAATTTTGAATCATCTCATGATTAGTTATAAAATCTGTATGTGAATTAATTTCTGATATTTGTTTATTATGTGAAAGTTCCCAAATTTTATCTGCTAAAGTTAATTTCTCTTCTATATGTTCTAAATTAGAAGATGTCAAATGAATTTGAAGTTCCTAAGGAAGTTTACGCATCCATAATCTATATAAAAGTTCATTACCTATCAAAGATACTGAACCAGCAATAGTAGACATACAGTTACTCTCAAAAATATTTTGCTTTTATATTTTAAGCAAATAATTTATGTTTATTTACTTATAATATAAAAATTATAACAAATATTAAATTTTTTCCATCATTCTTAAAATAACATGCTATTTTTTATTGCAAATACATAAAAAATAGCAACTCTTAATTTGACTTCATTCTTTTTTTCGCCTTTACTTTTATAAACTAAGCAATTTACAGTTCACAAAAGTATTTTGCTTTTTGAAGAATGCCGTTACTTTTATTTGAATTTTGTGTGTTTATTTTATCTAAAATTTATTTTTAATACCAACAAAGATTGCTATGATTTCTATGTATGTCATTGTTGCATTTTCATTCGTATTGTACGCAGTCGTGAAGTTTTTGACGTAAAAAATACCTAAAGGAAAATAATTAAATTGTTTAGAGAAAAAAATTATTTTATATTTGCACAATCAGGGTAAACCAATTAAATATATTTGTGATATGTTCAGCCGATGTCGACAAACAATAGAAAATGTAATAAAACGGGCAAAAGATCGCGGTCACATTCAAAATATTCCACGAGAAGGCCGACCAAAATTATTAACTTCAAGAAACGAGAGACGAATTCTAAAAGAAAATCGGGAAAATCCCCATTTATCCGCACCAAAAATTAACCAAAAACTTGCAGGGACACTAGGAAGAAGTGTGAGTGATGAAACAATGAGAAGAGTTTTAAGAAGTAACAATATTAACGGTCGTGTGGCTAGGAAAAAACCATATATTTCTGAGGTTAATAAACAAAAAAGGTTTTTGTTTGCTGAGCTCCATAAAACTAAAACTTTTGACTTCTGGAAAACTGTAATATTTAGTGACGAAAGCAAGTACAACATTTTTGGTTCAGATGGACGACGTATGGTGTGGCGTAAGCCAAATGAATCGTTAAACATAAAAAATATAAGACCAACAGTTAAACATGGTGGCGGTTCACAAATGGTTTGGGGCTGTATGTCGACACAGGGAGTAGGAAAGTTGGTGTTTATTGATAACATTATGGACAAACATTTATATTTCTCCATTTTAAAGCAAAATTTACACGCAAGTGCTGAACAAATGGGTTTATCTGTGAACGGGTATTATTTTCAGCAAGATAACGACCCAAAACACACAGCTCTGGACGTAAAACTGTGGCTTTTATATAACACTAAGCATCTGCCAACGCCACCCCAAAGTCCAGACATGAACCCAATAGAAAACCTATGGGCTCATTTAGATGAAAAAGTCCGGGAGCACAATATTACTTCAAAAGCATCATTAAGAAAAGTGTTAGAAGAGGAATGGTACAAAATATCACCTGAAAAATGTCGCAATTTGATAGAATCAATGCCCAGGCGTTTAGAATCGGTTATTATTAATAATGGATACCATACGAAGTATTAAAATGTTTAACTTTGCCTTTTTGTTTCCAAAAAATGTACGAATAAAATGAAAAGCAAAATACTTCTGTGAAGTAGGATATTATATAAGATCTCTTTTGTTATTGTTATTCTGACGCATTTTAAATGTATTTTAATTTTTTTTAAGAGAATTGAATTTTTTAGTTTTGTATTTTTGATATTCAATAACAATAAACATTTATTATTGAAAAAATATGTATTTAAAAACTGTTTGTTTCTCTAACTTTAAGTTTTTTACAAAAGCAAAATATTTCTGTGAGTAACTGTATGTCTATAAAATTCAGATGGTTTACGGTCACCCATATGTTTATCTGAAAACAATTGTTCCAATCTTTTTTCTTCACTGAGAGAAAATC
This sequence comes from Stomorhina lunata, assembly GCA_933228675.1. Lineage (NCBI taxonomy): Eukaryota > Metazoa > Arthropoda > Insecta > Diptera > Rhiniidae > Stomorhina > Stomorhina lunata. Next base: position 53,359,114 of record OW121741.1, on the reverse strand, counting down.
TCTCACATAAGTTCTTTTTAAGCGTTTCATATTTATTTAATGTAGGTGGTTTTTGTAATATATCTAAAATTTTTACAATAGCTTCTTGTGGAAGAGATGTAATTACATGTTGATATTTATCCATATCATCATTAATTTGTTTTATATTAAACTGCGTTTCCGTTTGAATAAACCATGCTTCTGGACATGATGTCCAAAACATAGGAAGTTTTAAAGTAATATTATTGATATTTTGATTGGTATTAGGTGGAAAATTAAATGCTTGATTATTCATATTTGAAAGATTTTGGTTATTATAAGTAGAAGTTTGTTGGTTTCTATATTCTATATTAGTACTTGGTGTACTTTGGGAAAGGGGATCAAAAATTGAAGAATCTATTTCTATTGTAGTATCACTAGGAGGTAAAGGTTCTACGTTTATGTTATTTCTTGTAAACGATCTAGTTAGAACCATAATCAATATCTTTAAAGGGGTAGTATGTACAATAATTGTTTTAAATAAACATATATAAATAATTGTAACAAACGTAAACAAATTTTTAAACAATGTCAGTAACTATTATTCAAAAGTTAAATTAATGTGGTTTATTTATAGTTTAATACGTATTTAAATTTTAATAATGAAATTATTTTTAATGTAGGTACTTATCCGAAATTAAAAGTAAATGCATTCCAATTCCCTATTTTTATACAGAACCATTAATTTTTAAACTTCAATATTGTCTAAATTTCTTGATTGAAAAACAAATCTTGAATATTCTCTCTGAATTGTCTTGAATAATTCAATTCTAGTTTTGCATTCTTGCACCTTTATTTTTGATTAAAAGATCTTGAATATTTATAATCTTGAATATTTCAATTTTGATTTAAAATTTTTGCAATTGTTTAGAATCTTTATTTCATATTGTATTTATAATGTTCATTTAAATATTTTTAGGCAGGATCGCCAATTATGTAGTGATTTTATTAGTTTTTAAGAAATTTTAATAAAATTTATTTAATTACAAATATTTTATTTTTTATAATTTATGACTTCTTGCTTCAAGAAAAAATATTTTTTTTAATAACATTTAAAAATAAAAAATTATAGAAAACAATTTCAGAACTCATTTGATTATATTATATAAAAATAGTAAAGTAATTATAACTAAGTCACTACAAACCTGTTGGAAGTTTTCTTTCCTCGTTAAAGTTTATTCCAGTACAGAATTGATAACACAAAAATTATTTTCTATATTTTATAAAAAGCTTCTTTATTCAAACAATAAAATCGAGAGTGACAAATATTATTTTTCTTGCCAACATAAAAGTAAAACTAACTACACCATTTTCAATTGAAATATAGAAATATTCAATTGAAATTGAGAATATTCAATTGAAATTGAGAAATTTTCAATTGAAATTGAGAATTTTCAATTGAAAATGAGATATTTTCAATTGAAATTGAGAATTTTCATTTAGAATTGAGAAATTTTTAATTGAAATTGAGAATTTTCAATTAAAAATGAGACATTTTCAATTAAAATTGAGAAAATCCTAAGTGGAAATGAGAAACATTCAGTTGAAATTGAGAAATTTTCAATTGAAATAGAGAATTTTTGAATTGAAATTGAGAAAAGCCTAATTGAAAATGAGAAATTTTCAATTAAAATTGAGAATTTTCAAATTTAAATTGAGAATTTTTCAATTGAAATTGAGAATTTTTCAATTGAAATTGAGAAAAGCACAATTGAAAATGAAGTTGAATTTTTTAATTGAAATTGAGAAATTTTCAATTGAAAATGAGAAATTTTCAATTGAAAATGAGAAATTTTCAATTGAAAATGAGAAATTTTCAATTGAAATTGAGAAATTTTCAATTGAAATTTCAGAAAAAAAAATTATGAGAATGTTTGTGTCAAATTGTGTATATTGAATGTTACCTTTTTTTTGACAAAGGTATATTATCAATACTTTCAGAATCAATAATAGCAGGTTTTAAGTTATCAATAGATACCGAGATAATTGAATCACCTTTTTGTATTTTAAAATATTTATTGTTTCTTTCTATTACCTTATATGGTCCTTCAAACGGAGGATATAAACCAAATTTCTGACGAACTTTTATCAAAACGTACTTACAATTCATTAAATTATTAGGAATGTAACATTTGTTATTACCGTGATGTGAAATATAGTTGCGAATTTGTGAAAAATATTCTCTCAGTTTAAGAAGAATAAAATCAGAACACTCCTCTTCGTTTGAGGAGGGCACAATCAATTCTCCAGGGATTTTTAAAGTTTGACCGTAAACCATCTCTGCTGGCGAACAATTAAGATCTTCTTTAACGGAATTTCTTAAACTAAGTAGAATTATGGGAAGTTGATCTGACCAATGTAAAGGATCGTTTGATGCTGTAATAGAAGTTTTAAGTTGACGATGAAATCTTTCTATTATACCATTTGCTTGTGGATGATATGCTGAAGTATGAATTTTCTGTATTCCTAGCATATTGGAGAGAGTAGAAAATAAGTTTGATGTAAATTGAGAACCACATTCTACTGTAATTTTTAATGGAATTCCAAAACGAGAAATATAATTATTAATAAATGATTTTACTATCAATTCTGTTGATGTATTGCGTAAAGGATAAGCTTCAGGCCATCTCGTCCTTCTATCTATGATAGTTAGTAAATATCTATAGCCATTTGATACAGGTAGTGGACCTACAATATCCATATGTATATGTTCAAATCTGCACTTTGGTATTTCAATTTCAACATTTGGTGATTTAGTGTGTACTGTAATTTTGGATTTTTGGCAACTAAGGCACTCTTTTACCCATAATTTAATATCTTTATCCATTATCGGCCAAAAATATCTCTTTTGTATAATTTTTTTTTGTGGCACGAAAACCAGGATGAGAAAGGAAGTGAATTTTGTCGAAAACTATTTTTCTTAAACTTTTTGGAACGTAAGGTCTTGGAACTATTCCTGTAATTTCACATAGGATATAAAAATTCTTTTCAGGTACTTTAAATTCTTTAATGTTATATTTGTTTCTAAATAGAATATCAATTAAATTATTTTTAATCTCTTCATCTTGTTTTTCTTTTAATTTTTCGAAACTGATAACATTTTCAGATATTTCATTAATTTCGGGCAATCTTGATAACATATCAGCTATTATATTGTCTTTTCCTTTTACATACTTAATTTCGTTAGTAAATTGAGCTATGTATTCCAATTGTCTCGTCTGTCTAGGAGATCTATCTGTTTTCGACTTGAGTACATAGGTTAATGGTTTGTGATCAGTAAAAATTGAAAATTGATGTCCTTCCAAAAAGTATTTAAAATGTTTTACTGAAACATATATACCTAGTAATTCTCGGTCAAATGTAGAATAAAGTTTTTCTGTCGAGCTTAATTTTCTCGAAAAATATGCTAATGGTTCCCAATTTCTACCATTAAATTGCTGCAGTACTGATCCAATAGCTACACCAGAGGCATCGACGAACAATGAAATTTCCGCATTTCTATTATAATGATTTAGTAGTGTTCTTCTTGTAAATTTTTCTTTAACTATGTTAAAAGCTCCTTCAGATTCTTCAGTCCACTTGATGTTATTTTCCTTATTTCTCATACCTTCAGTTACTATTTTATGTAATGGAATAAGATCTTTTGCTAATTTTGGTAAACACCTGTGATAGTAATTAATCATACCTAGAAATTTTTGAAGTTTTTTGATAGTTAATGGTTTTTCAAATGTACTGATTGCTTCTACACGATCTTTAGAAGGTTGTATACCATCTTCCGATATTTGGTAACTTAAAAAATCTAATTTATTCTGTTCAAAAACACATTTTGATGGTTTAATATTTAAACCAAACTTTTTCAATTGTTCAAATACCTTTTTGAGGTGAATCAAATGCTCTTCTTCACTTACACTAGCAATTAATATATCGTCTATATATGTAAAAACAAAGTCAAACTCAAAAAATACTTCATTAATAAATCTTTGAAAAGTTTGAGCACTATTTCTCAAACCAAATGGCATCCTAACAAATTCAAACATTCCAAAAGGTGTTGTGATGGCAGTTTTATGAATATCTTCGGGTGCGACTGGAATTTGATGATATGCTCTAACTAAATCAATTTTCGAAAAAATTTTCTTTCCATACAAGTTGAAGTTAAAGTCTTGTATATTTGGTAGAGGATATCTATCTGGGATTGATACACAATTTAAAAGGCGATAATCACCACAGGGTCTCCAGTCTTTTCCATCTTTTTTGGGTACTAAATGTAACGGAGAAACTACGTGAGATGTAGAAGGCCTACAAACACCAATTTTAATAAGATATTCAAATTCCCTTTTAGCTATAGTTAATTTTGTTGGATCCAAACGTCTAGGTCTCGAAAAGGATAAAGTTCCATTAGTAGCTATTCTATGTACAGTATTATGTTGTACAGTCTTTGTGTAATCAGGTTCTGATGTAATTTCTGGGTAACCATTTAAAAGTCTAACAAATTTATTAGAATCTAAAATCTTTAAAGAGAAAATGTCACTATATCCTGATAATCCACTTGTTTTTAATTTAGTTAATGAATCATGTAATTGTTTATTTTTCATGTCGTTTAGAATATTAAAATGCTCGAGAAAATTAGCTCCAATAATTGGAGTGTTAATATCTGCTAAAATAAATGGAAAAGTAAAATTTCTTCTTAGTCTTAGTAGGTTTGGAAATTTAGATATTGGTATAACAGAAACACATGCTCCTGTATCAATTAAAAAAATTAATTTATTTGTATGATCTTTTATAAATAGGCGACGAGAAGGTGTAAAGCCTATCCTACTATCCGTCACCGCCATAATAGGATCATTTAATTTAAATTATTTGAATTGGTATTATTTGTTCCAAAATTGCATGCTGGAATACATTAATGTGCATTTGATCCATATTTAAAATGATACCAGCATTTATCAAATTTTGGTCGGGATCTACTTCTTGAATTCCTACGGAAATTTGAATAATTTCTTCCCCTAGAACTTCTAACTTCAGAGATTTCTAATTTAAGTTTTTCTAAATTTTGATAAAGTTCTGAAGTAATTTTTGAAAAATTTTGAATCATCTCATGATTAGTTATAAAATCTGTATGTGAATTAATTTCTGATATTTGTTTATTATGTGAAAGTTCCCAAATTTTATCTGCTAAAGTTAATTTCTCTTCTATATGTTCTAAATTAGAAGATGTCAAATGAATTTGAAGTTCCTGAGGAAGTTTACGCATCCATAATCTATATAAAAGTTCATTACCTATCAAAGATACTGAACCAGCAATAGTAGACATATGTCTATAAAATTCAGATGGTTTACGGTCACCCATATGTTTATCTGAAAACAATTGTTCCAATCTTTTTTCTTCACTGAGAGAAAATCTCTCACATAAGTTCTTTTTAAGCGTTTCATATTTATTTAATGTAGGTGGTTTTTGTAATATATCTAAAATTTTTACAATAGCTTCTTGTGGAAGAGATGTAATTACATGTTGATATTTATCCATATCATCATTAATTTGTTTTATATTAAACTGCGTTTCCGTTTGAATAAACCATGCTTCTGGACATGATGTCCAAAACATAGGAAGTTTTAAAGTAATATTATTGATATTTTGATTGGTATTAGGTGGAAAATTAAATGCTTGATTATTCATATTTGAAAGATTTTGGTTATTATAAGTAGAAGTTTGTTGGTTTCTATATTCTATATTAGTACTTGGTGTACTTTGGGAAAGGGGATCAAAAATTGAAGAATCTATTTCTATTGTAGTATCACTAGGAGGTAAAGGTTCTACGTTTATGTTATTTCTTGTAAACGATCTAGTTAGAACCATAATCAATATCTTTAAAGGGGTAGTATGTACAATAATTGTTTTAAATAAACATATATAAATAATTGTAACAAACGTAAACAAATTTTTAAACAATGTCAGTAACTATTATTCAAAAGTTAAATTAATGGGGTTTATTTATAGTTTAATACGTATTTAAATCTTAATAATGAAATTATTTTTAATGTAGGTACTTATCCGAAATTAAAAGTAAATGCATTCCAATTCCCTATTTTTATACAGAACCATTAATTTTTAAACTTCAATATTGTCTAAATTTCTTGATTGAAAAACAAATCTTGAATATTCTCTCTGAATTGTCTTGAATAATTCAATTCTAGTTTTGCATTCTTGCACCTTTATTTTTGATTAAAAGATCTTGAATATTTATAATCTTGAATATTTCAATTTTGATTTAAAATTTTTGCAATTGTTTAGAATCTTTATTTCATATTGTATTTATAATGTTCATTTAAATATTTTTAGGCAGGATCGCCAATTATGTAGTGATTTTATTAGTTTTTAAGAAATTTTAATAAAATTTATTTAATTACAAATATTTTATTTTTTATAATTTATGACTTCTTGCTTCAAGAAAAAATATTTTTTTTAATAACATTTAAAAATAAAAAATTATAGAAAACAATTTCAGAACTCATTTGATTATATTATATAAACATAGTAAAGTAATTATAACTAAGTCACTACAAACCTGTTGGAAGTTTTCTTTCCTCGTTAAAGTTTATTCCAGTACAGAATTGATAACACAAAAATTATTTTCTATATTTTATAAAAAGCTTCTTTATTCAAACAATAAAATCGAGAGTGACAAATATTATTTTTCTTGCCAACATAAAAGTAAAACTAACTACACCATTTTCAATTGAAATATAGAAATATTCAATTGAAATTGAGAATATTCAATTGAAATTGAGAAATTTTTAATTGAAATTGAGAATTTTCAATTAAAAATGAGACATTTTCAATTAAAATTGAGAAAATCCTAAGTGGAAATGAGAAACATTCAGTTGAAATTGAGAAATTTTCAATTGAAATAGAGAATTTTTGAATTGAAATTGAGAAAAGCCTAATTGAAAATGAGAAATTTTCAATTAAAATTGAGAATTTTCAAATTTAAATTGAGAATTTTTCAATTGAAATTGAGAATTTTTCAATTGAAATTGAGAAAAGCACAATTGAAAATGAAGTTGAATTTTTTAATTGAAATTGAGAAATTTTCAATTGAAAATGAGAAATTTTCAATTGAAAATGAGAAATTTTCAATTGAAAATGAGAAATTTTCAATTGAAAATGAGAAATTTTCAATTGAAAATGAGAAATTTTCAATTGAAATTGAGAAATTTTCAATTGAAATTGAGAAATTTTAAATTTAAATTGAAAATTTTTCAGTTGAAATTCAGAAAACCCAACCTCATTTTCAATTGGGCTTTTCTCAATTTTAATTGAAAAATTCTCAATTTAAATTTAAAAATTCTCAATTTCAATTGAATATTTCTCATTTCCAATTAGGATTTTCTCAATTTCAATTTACAAATTCTCATTTTCAATTGGAAAATTCTCAATTTCAATTGAAAATTTCTCAATTTCAATTGAAAATTTCTCATTTTCAACTGAAAATTCTCAAATTCAATTGAATATTTCTCAATTTCAATTGAAAATCTCTCAATTTTAATTTAAAATTCTCAATTCCAATTGAATATTTCTCAATTTCAATTGAAAATTCTCAATTTTAATTGAAAATTTCTCAAATCAATTTAAAAATTTCTCAATTACAATTGAAAATGGTGTAGATTACAATATTAATTTACAAATCTATAATTACAAAGTATTTGTATTGCAAAGTACAAAACTACAAATTTAACAAATTTTTTTATGGAGAAACATTTTTTAACGAAAATTTTTCTATAGAAAAGAAATTTTTAACGAAAATTTTTCTATAGAAAAGAAATTTTTAACGAAAATTTTTCTATAGAGAAAAATTTTTTAACGAAAATTTTTCTTTAGAAAAAAAAATTTTAACGAAAATTTTTCTTTAGAGAAAAATTTTTTAACGAAAATTTTTCTATAGAAAAAAAATTTTTAACGAATATTTTTCTTTAGAGAAACATTTTTTAACGAAAATTTTTCTTCAGGGAAAAATTTTTTAACGAAAATGTTTCTATAGAGAAAAATTTTTTAACGAAAATGTTTCTATAGAGAAAAATTTTTTAACGAAAATTTTTCTATAGAGAAAAATTTTTTAACGAAAATTTTTCTATAGAGAAAAATTTTTTAACGAAAATTTTTCTATAGAGAAAAATTTTTTAACGAAAATTTTTCTATAGAGAAAAATTTTTTAACGAAAATTTTTCTATAGAGAAAAATTTTTTAACGAAAATTTTTCTATAGAGAAAAATTTTTTAACGAAAATTTTTCTATAGAGAAAAATTTTTTAACGAAAATTTTTCTATAGAGAAAAATTTTTTAACGAAAATTTTTCTATAGAGAAAAATTTTTTAACGAAAATTTTTCTATAGAGAAAAATTTTTTAACGAAAATTTTTCTATAGAGAAAAATTTTTTAACGAAAATTTTTCTATAGAGAAAAATTTTTTAACGAAAATTTTTCTATAGAGAAAAATTTTTTAACAAAAATTTTTCTATAGAGAAAAATTTTTTAACAAAAATTTTTCTATAGAGAAAAATTTTTTAACGAAAATTTTTCTATAGAGAAAAATTTTTTAACGAAAATTTTTCTATAGAGAAAAATTTTTTAACGAAAATTTTTCTATAGTAAGTATAAGTATTTGTATTGCAAAGTACAAAACTACAAATTTAACAAATTTTTTTATGGAGAAACATTTTTTAACGAAAATTTTTCTATAGAAAAGAAATTTTTAACGAAAATTTTTCTATAGAAAAGAAATTTTTAACGAAAATTTTTCTTTAGAGAAAAATTTTTTAACGAAAATTTTTCTATAGAAAAAAAATTTTTAACGAATATTTTTCTTTAGAGAAACATTTTTTAACGAAAATTTTTCTTCAGGGAAAAATTTTTTAACGAAAATGTTTCTATAGAGAAAAATTTTTTAACGAAAATGTTTCTATAGAGAAAAATTTTTTAACGAAAATTTTTCTATAGAGAAAAATTTTTTAACGAAAATTTTTCTATAGAGAAAAATTTTTTAACGAAAATTTTTCTATAGAGAAAAATTTTTTAACGAAAATTTTTCTATAGAGAAAAATTTTTTAACGAAAATTTTTCTATAGAGAAAAATTTTTTAACGAAAATTTTTCTATAGAGAAAAATTTTTTAACGAAAATTTTTCTATAGAGAAAAATTTTTTAACGAAAATTTTTCTATAGAGAAAAATTTTTTAACAAAAATTTTTCTATAGAGAAAAATTTTTTAACGAAAATTTTTCTATAGAGAAAAATTTTTTAACGAAAATTTTTCTATAGAGAAAAATTTTTTAACGAAAATTTTTCTATAGAGAAAAATTTTTTAACGAAAATTTTTCTATAGAGAAACATTTTTTAACGAAAATTTTTCTATAGAGAAAAATTTTTTAACGAAAATTTTGCAGTATTGTCCAACGCAAGAGACTGTAGCTGATATACTGACGAAGAATTTACCTAGAGTAAAACACATGTATTTTATGAATTTGATGAATATGTCGCAATTATATTATTATCCTTATTGTAAAGGACATACATGTTGAGGAGGAGTGTTAAAATATGGTAACCCTGCTTATTGCAACATGTACGTTCTCCTATTTTTCCTTTTGCATTATTCGTTCTAGAAATGTTCGTTAACTGACATTTAAAACTTTGTAATTAGTCTTAAGAATAAATTCAATGAATAAATATCAACAAATTTTTCTTTAGAGAAAAATTTTTTAACGAAAATTTTTCTATAGAGAATAATTTTTTAACGAAAATTTTTCTATAGAGAAAAATTTTTTAACGAAAATTTTTCTATAGAGAAAAATTTTTTAACGAAAATTATTTTTTAGAGAAAAATTTTTTAACGAAAATGTTTCTATAGAGAAAAATTTTTTAACGAAAATGTTTCTATAGAGAAAAATTTTTTAACGAAAATGTTTCTATAGAGAAAAATTTTTTAACGAAAATGTTTCTATAGAGAAAAAGTTTTTAACGAAAATTTTTCTATAGAGAAAAATTTTTTAACGAAAATTTTTTAACGAAAATTTTTCAATAGAGAAAAATTTTTTAACGAAAATTTTTCTATAGAGAAAAATTTTTTAACGAAAATTTTTCTATAGAGAAAAATTTTTTAACAAAAATTTTTCTATAGAGAAAAATTTTTTAACGAAAATTTTTCTATTGAGAAAAAAATTTTAACGAAAATTTTTCTATAGAGAAAAATTTTTAAACGAAAATTTTCCTATAGAGAAAAATTTTTTAACGAAAATTTTTCTGTAGAGAAAAATTTTTTAACGAAAATTTTTCTATAGAGAAAAATTTTTTAACGAAAATTTTTCTATAGAGAAAAATTTTTTAACGAAAATTTTTCTATAGAGAAAAATTTTTTAACGAAAATTTTTCTATAGAGAAAAATTTTTTAACGAAAATTTTTCTATAGAGAAACATTTTTTAACGAAAATTTTTCTATAGAGAAAAATTTTTTAACGAAAATTTTTCTGTAGAGAAAAACTTACACCACGCTTTATATGATGTCTTGCAATTCTTGATGTGATTGATTTGCGCTGCCTTGCTACACAGCATTATAGTTGCCAAAGCGTTTTCGTCTTTTGCTAACCATTTTTGCGAAACACTAGCATCTTGAGGTTTCTCCTCTTCGCCACTTACAATTCTCCATAATTCCGCATGAATTAATATGCTCCTCATTTGAAGACACCAGGATTCATAGTTGTTTGTGTTGTATTTTCTACTTTAGAATTAAATACTTTGTTCAAATAATTTATTCAAATCTACAAATGTTTGATTTTATGATTTTGTATATTTGAAATATGTGAAAATATTTTATATACTCAAAGTAAAATTTGTATCAAATACATGTAATAACTTTGTGTCCGATATTATTTATCATAGGTTATGGGCCCAGGGGGGTTACTGCGTATTTCGATTCGAAAGAAAATATTTTCGAAACACAATGCTTTAAGCATACAAATTCGAACAGTTTTTCTTTCGAATCGAGATACGCAGTAACCCCCAGTCCTTAAGAAGAAAGAATACGAGTAAGTGAAATAAAAAGAAATAAAATAAATGGTGAAAAATGAGCTACTCAAGTTTCAAAATCGTGCCATTGTTCAAAGACAATTTCGATACGTGGAAAATTGAAAAAATTTAAAAAATTTTTCTTTATAAAAAAAAAAAAAAAAAATAAAATTTTTTCTCTATAGAAAAGTTTTCGTTAATAAATTTTTCTCTATAGAAAAATTTTCGTTAAAAAATTGTTCTCTATATAAAAATGTTCGTTAAAAAATTTTTCTCTATAGAAAAATTTTCGTTAAAAAATTTTTCTCTATAGAAAAATTTTCGTTAAAAAATTTTTCTCTATAGAAAAATTTTCGTTAAAAAATTTTTCTCTATAGAAAAATTTTCGTTAAAAAAATTTTCTCTATAGAAAAATTTTCGTTAAAAAATTTTTCTCTACAGAAAAATTTTAGTTAAAAAATTTTTCTCTATAGAAAAATTTTCGTTAAAAAATTTTTCTCTATAGAAAAATTTTCGTTAAAAAATTTTTCTCTATAGAAAAATTTTCGTTAAAAAATTTTTCTCTTTAGAAAAATTTTCGTTAAAAAATTTTTCTCTATAGAAAAATTTTCGTTAAAAAATTTTTCTCTATAGAAAAATTTTCGTTAAAAAATATTTCTCTATTGAAAAATTTTCGTTAAAAAATTTTCGTTAAAAAATTTTTCTCTATAGAAAAATTTTCGTTAAAAACTTTTTCTCTATAGAAACATTTTCGTTAAAAAATTTTTCTTTATAGAAACATTTTCGTTAAAAAATTTTTCTCTATAGAAACATTTTCGTTAAAAAATTTTTCTCTATAGAAACATTTTCGTTAAAAAATTTTTCTCTAAAAAATAATTTTCGTTAAAAAATTTTTCTCTATAGAAAAATTTTCGTTAAAAAATTTTTCTCTATAGAAAAATTTTCGTTAAAAAATTATTCTCTATAGAAAAATTTTCGTTAAAAAATTTTTCTCTATAGAAAAATTTTCGTTAAAAAATTTTTCTCTATAGAAAAATTTTCGTTAAAAAATATTTCTCTATTGAAAAATTTTCGTTAAAAAATTTTCGTTAAAAAATTTTTCTCTATAGAAAAATTTTCGTTAAAAACTTTTTCTCTATAGAAACATTTTCGTTAAAAAATTTTTCTCTATAGAAACATTTTCGTTAAAAAATTTTTCTCTATAGAAACATTTTCGTTAAAAAATTTTTCTCTATAGAAACATTTTCGTTAAAAAATTTTTCTCTAAAAAATAATTTTCGTTAAAAAATTTTTCTCTATAGAAAAATTTTCGTTAAAAAATTTTTCTCTATAGAAAAATTTTCGTTAAAAAATTATTCTCTATAGAAAAATTTTCGTTAAAAAATTTTTCTCTAAAGAAAAATTTGTTGATATTTATTCATTGAATTTATTCTTAAGACTAATTACAAAGTTTTAAATGTCAGTTAACGAACATTTCTAGAACGAATAATGCAAAAGGAAAAATAGGAGAACGTACATGTTGCAATAAGCAGGGTTACCATATTTTAACACTCCTCCTCAACATGTATGTCCTTTACAATAAGGATAATAATATAATTGCGACATATTCATCAAATTCATAAAATACATGTGTTTTACTCTAGGTAAATTCTTCGTCAGTATATCAGCTACAGTCTCTTGCGTTGGACAATACTGCAAAGTGACATCTTCATTGCGCACTACTTCACGAACATGATGATATTTGATATCGACGTGTTTTGTACGGTTGTTTTAACCAGGGTTCATGGCTAACTTCATCGCAATCTGGTTATCCACCTTTAATACTATTGGTTGACCATCATTGAAACCAATTTCTGCCAATAAACGTTTAAGATTATAGTAAAAGGCTTTATTTTAATTTCTTGTATAAAATTTATTTACGAATAATTTCTTTAGCTCAATCTGGGAGCTAAGTTGAAGACAGAAATTAGTCTGTGTGTTCTTTACAATTGTTCTTTCTTATATACTAAATTTTAGCTGAATTGACAATTTATAATTAGTAAACAGTTATGCATTCAATTACACATACTTATTGTTGGCTTATTTTAAAAGTGATATGATCAGCATAAACGTTTATAAAATGCGTCAGTCATTTGATATTGTGACGAATTTTAAACTTATCCGTGTAAAGTTCACTGCTTATAATTCTTCCCCTCGCTTTCTAGATGTTTCTGTTGGTGGTGTTGTTATTCTGTTTATGTCAATAAGCAGAGCAACATATTTCTCTTATGTACAGTAAAGAGTATAGCTACACGTTTCTCTTTTATATACATTCTCTCTCTCTCTGTTACTGTTAACTTCAGATAATCTGTTTGTACAACGTATGTGTGATTGTGTTCTTGATCATGTGAAAATGTAGTGGAACAGACATGAACTTTCGTAAGCCACATTGTTAGTGTTATCAACTACAGCTGCTCTTTGTTTACGTCTGCAGAAATTGCTATATATATGTATATATGTATATATGTATATATGTATATATGTATATATGTATATATGTATATATGTATATATGTATATATGTATATATGTATATATGTATATATGTATATATGTATATATGTATATATGTATATATGTATATATGTATATATGTATATATGTATATATGTATATATGTATATATGTATATATGTATATATGTATATATGTATATATGTATATATGTATATATGTATATATGTATATATGTATATATGTATATATGTATATATGTATATATGTATATATGTATATATGTATATATGTATATATGTATATATGTATATATGTATATATGTATATATGTATATATGTATATATGTATATATGTATATATGTATATATGTATATATGTATATATGTATATATGTATATATGTATATATGTATATATGTATATATGTATATATGTATATATGTATATATGTATATATGTATATATGTATATATGTATATATGTATATATGTATATATGTATATATGTATATATGTATATATGTATATATGTATATATGTATATATGTATATATGTATATATGTATACATGTATATATGTATATATGTATACATGTATATATGTATACATGTATATATGTATATATGTATACATGTATATATGTATACATGTATACATGTATATATGTATATATGTATATATGTATATATGTATATATGTATATATGTATATGTATATATGTATATATGTATATATGTATATATGTATATATGTATATATGTATATATGTATATATGTATATATGTATATATGTATATATGTATATATGTATATATGTATATATGTATATATGTATATATGTATATATGTATATATGTATATATGTATATATGTATATATGTATATAATGGGTGTTTTTTTTAGAGGTATAGAACTTCGAATTGAAATAAAACACAAGAAAATCGTTTTAATGTCCATCAATTTGGCTTTATTGGAAGGAAAATTTTATGCCATTAATGTTTAAATATGATTTCGGGCATGTGGCCGCCGCGGCTGGCTCAAATAAAGCCAATTCTACAGGTCCAATTTTCAACAACTTTTTCGAGCATATGGGACCGTATGTTGGCAATAACGCCACGAATGTTGGCTTCCAAGTCCCCTAACGTTTCTGGTTTGTTGGCGTAGACGAGCGACTTCACATATCCCCAAAGAAAATAATCCAGTGGTGTCAAATCGCACGATTTTGGTGGCCAATAGACAGGTCCATTCCGCGAAATTATGCGCTCATCGAATGTTTCCTTCAATAAATCAATTGTGACGTGCGCTGTGTGGCATGTAGCGCCGTCTTGTTGGAACCACAACTCATCCACATTCATGCCATCCAATTGGGGAACAAAATAGTCGGTTATCATGGCTCTATACCGGTCTCCATTTATGGTAACTGACTCTCCAGCATTATTTCGGAAGAAGTATGGCCCAATGACTCCACCAGCCCATAGAGCACACCAAACAGTCAGTTTTTGTGGATGTAATGGCGTCTCAAGGGTCTCATGTGGATTCTCTTCACTCCAAATGCGGCAATTTTGCTTGTTGACGTATCCATTCAACCAAAAATGAGCCTCATCACTGAACAAAATTTTGCGATGAAAATCAGCATCGAGATCAATCTCATTTTTGGCCCATACACCAAAATCACGACGTATTGCATGGTCTCGCGGCTTTAATTCTTGCACAAGCTGGATCTTGTAAGGTCGCAAGCCAAGATCTTTGCGCAAAATCTTCCATAAAGTTGATGGACAAAGCTCCAATTGCTGTGCACGGTGGCGAATCGATTCATTCGGTTCCTCTTCAACACTTTGCTCTACAGCGGCAATTGTTTCTTTGGTGCGCACTGTTCGACGTCGCTGCGGATGCGTATTATCACATAGAGTAAACGTAGTGCGAAAACGATCCATGGTTAATCGAATTAATTGCTCTGATGGACGATTATGTCGACCATAAAATGGACGGAGCTTGCGGTAAACTTCGCGAATTGAACCGTTATTTTCGAAATAAATTTGCACGATTTGCAAGCGTTGTTCTTTTGTCAACCTGTTCATGATGAAATGGCAAACCAAACTAAATATTAATCACTTGACAGCTGACAAAATGGCCACCAGTTAAAAAAGTGATGCCAACTTAAAGTTCTATACCTCAATAAAAAACACCCGATATGTATATATGTATATATGTATATATGTATATATGTATATATGTATATATGTATATATGTATATATGTATATATGTATATATGTATATATGTATATATGTATATATGTATATATGTATATATGTATATATGTATATATGTATATATGTATATATGTATATATGTATATATGTATATATGTATATATGTATATATGTATATATGTATATATGTATATATGTATATATGTATATATGTATATATGCATATATGTATATATGTATATATGTATATATGAATATATGCATATATGCATATATGTATATATGTATATATGAATATATGTATATATGTATATATGTATATATGTATATATGAATATATGTATATATGTAGAGAACTACTATATAAGGCCGATGGACGAGTATTGTGGGAACAGTTTGAATTAAGACGCGTATAAAGAGAACAGTGTGACTAAGAGTATTTGTAAAGCAGTTTTGTGAAGTTTGTTTACAGTATTTGTGAAAGTGTGTTTTAAGTAATTAACTCTAAAGTTAATAAAAGTATTGCTTTGTAAAACTATATACTACAAGTGTTTTAATTTGATTACGGTTGTTTGCAAAAAGAATTCCTTCCACGTTTTTAAAGGAAAAACGTAACAATATTCTTTTATCTGACTGCATGACAAAAGTTGTGTTTACGCTACACCTCCCTTTTTTATAAGAATGTTCATATAACATTTTGTTACATGGACATTCTTTTATTAGCAAATTAATGTTTATTTCTTATTACCTATACACGTGTATTAACTTAATTACTATTTAATATTCTATAACTTAAGTGTATTCGTATGGACTACTTGTTCTTTGTTTGTTTTCTTATCGACTATGGTTACATTATTTCTTAAATTTATTTCCTTAACTGTATATGGCCCTTTATATGATATATCTAACTTACGCCCTGCGTCATTTCTGACTAAGACTAAATCTCCTATTTTAAAATTACAATCTAATTTTGTTTTGTCATAATTGATTTTTTGTTTAATTTTATTTTTATCCAGTAATTTTTTAGCTCTATCTATTGCTACTTCTAACCTAAATTTGGTTTCTTTAGCATAATTATCTAGATTATAAAGTGGTGCGACTCTATCTACTTTATTAAACTGCCTAAAATTGTTTGGAATTTTTCCAAAGACTAATTCATACGGACAATAATTATGTACTGTAGATGGGTGGTGTTAA
Organism: Stomorhina lunata; assembly: GCA_933228675.1. Lineage (NCBI taxonomy): Eukaryota > Metazoa > Arthropoda > Insecta > Diptera > Rhiniidae > Stomorhina > Stomorhina lunata. The sequence continues at coordinate 53,342,138 of OW121741.1, read as the reverse complement.
AACAGTACGTGAAATACTTTAACCATTCATCCCAGTCGTTTTTATCTACTGATATATAGTTTCGTACGTACTCATAAAAAGTTCACTGACTCCTTTCTATCGTGCCTAGCGTCTGGTGATGGTGTGCTGTCGACGTCAGTTTTTCTATCTTCAATGGGTTGCAAAGTTTTGTCAGTATTGAGTTTTTGTATTCCGTGTCCATATCCGAAATCAATGTCTTCATTGGACCGTATACAAGCACAAAATTTTCAAATATCGCTTTTGCTATGGTTTAAGCTGATTTATCATTTATTGGTATTGTTGCCAAGTATTTAGTTAAGTCACATATCATTGTGACTGCGTATTCATTTCCATAAATTGATCTTGGAAATGGTCCAATCGTATCTACATACATCGTATCAAAGGCCTTATCTGGTGTTTCTGTTATGGTCATTGGACTTTTAATATGCTTATCTGTTTTAGCTAGTTGACATTTGTGGCAAGTTTTTACATATTTTGCTGTCTTTTGTTCCGTTCCTCCAGTAGTAGTATCTCCTGATCTTCTCAGTTGTTCTATATATCCCACAATGTCCTCCTTCTATAGGATCATCATGGTATTTCAGCATTACTTCAAGAATTGCTTTAGCATTTTTGTTATCAATTTGTGTTACTTTATTTAATAGCACTATTCTGATTTTATTCAATATTTTATTGCCCATATTTTTAAATTCACTTATCGAGACAAATTGGAAAATTTTCTCATGAGGTGAAATTTGTATTTTATTAATATTTAGTTTACAGGCTATTTGCTCTAGTCTAGGGAAAAATTGTCCTAAGTCAAAATTCCCTTTAGTAAATAAAGGGATTTTCCCTTCTTGATATAACATCTGTTGGGTAATTTAATTTAATTTATAGTATTTTTTGACGTCTATGTTATTTAAGGGTGTGTATACCTTGGGCTCATTATTTTTATTGATATTTTGCAGATTTACTGGTTTTCCTTTCTTTAGTCATAGATCTTGTGGTGACCCTTAAAACGGATGCAACTTTTTTGTTCATATCTTTTAAGTCATTTATTGTAATGCGCGATAGTGCGTCGGCAACGTAATTATCTTTTCCTCTGAGATATTCTATTGTAAAATCATATTCCTCTAAATCGAGTCTCATTCTCGTTAGTTTAGGGCTTGGGTTTTTTATAGAAAACAGGTATGAAAGTGGTCTATGGTCGGTTCGGACCAAAAAGTGTTTTCCATATATGTATAGCCTGAAATATGTGATAGCCCAGTGTATGACAGTTAATTCCTGTTCAATGGTCGATTTGTTGCTTTCTCCTTTAGTGAAAGTTTTAGATGCGTAGGCTACAGGTAGATGTCTACCTTCATGTTCCTGTGCTAAGACAGCACCGCAAGCATACTTGCTTGCATCTGTTGTTATGCAGAATTCATTTGTAAAATCTGGGTACTGAACCAGTTTTGGGCTCATTAAAGCTTTCTTTAGGTATTTAAATGCGTGTTCACAATCTTTTGCCCACTCAAATGGTACGCCCTTCTTGGATAGTTTTGTAAGATGTCTAGAATATTCAGAAAAAAATTTAATAAACCGCCGATAATAGTTACAAAACGCGACGAATCTCCGAGCGCTGTCAGCGTCCGTAGGAGTCGGGTAATTTTCAATCACCGAATATTTGCTATTATCTGGAGATATTCCGTCATCAGTACATTTGTGGCCAAGATAGGTTACTTCTCTCATAAAGAATGAGCATTTTTGTGGGTGTAATTTAAGATTGTGTTTACGACAAAGATCGAATACATCTTTCAAATTTGAAAGCATATGTTTTTCTGAACATCCCAACACAACCAAGTCATCCATATACAGGAATGCTTGATTTGGCTTCAGACCACTAAAGGCTAATGTCGTCATTCTTTGAAAAGAATTTGGTGCTATTTTTAAACCATATGGCAATCTAGTAAATCTGTACGAACCATTGTTTGTTGAAAATGATGTCAAGTCTCTAGAATTCTTTTCCAAAGCTTAATTGTTACTATTTCATGTGTGGCATTTAGAAAACGAACTAATGCGTTATTTGATTTTAGCAGTGTATTCGGTACCAGACACCTGGTACGATTTCTTGATTTGGTATTAGTATTTCGTCTTCAAGGTCCGGGAACCTGACTTGACGAATCACTTCTGACCTTGGTGGGAGTGACATTTCACTATAATTGTTTGTTAGTGGTATTTCAATTACATGTGATAGATTATGTGGTCTTAGTACAAGGTAATCATTGTCTTTACCGAAATCCAGTATACAGTTATATTTTTTAAAAAAATCCATTCCCAGGATACCGTCGCAAGGTATGGGAAAATTATTTGGAACTACCTGGAAATCATGTGGTATTAAAAATTTTCTAAATTTTAGGTCAACAACACATTACCCATTGAACGAATTTCACCCTGTCCTATTCCACTTAATGTTGTTGTTCTGTTTCTGTTAATTTGTGTTTGAAGGAAGTATTTAGTTTTTATAACTGAAATGTCTGCTACTGTATCTACCAATAGTGTTACCATATTAACAAAAAACTTAAACTGAGGTTGAGGTTGTATATATAGTTACTATTTTTGTTATTATTTATTTCAGAGGGTTTTAGCAGTTTTCCGAATCATTTTCATATGATTCTGTTGATCTGACATAATTTCTGTTATGTCTGTAATTTCTATTTTGTTGGTTTCTGTTATGTATAGGTCGTTGTTGGGGTCTTACGTTATTATTGTTATTACTATTGTTGCGTGGATAATTGTACCTTCCACGGTATTGTCTGTAATTATTATTTCGGTTAAACTTCTGCCCGAAATATAAAACGGAATTTTGTTGCCCTGTTGCATCTCATTCATGTTACTGAATTGACCTGCCTCCATTATCAGTTTAACTTTATCAATTGTGCAGTTTTTAGTTAATGCTTTTACTGCAACCTGTGTTGAATATTTATTTGCCAATTCGCACGGTAAACCATCCAATATATAGGCATTTTCCAATGATCTAGTTAAATTCTCTATTTCACTGCAATAGTTATTTGCTGTTTTATTATTTTGTAGTGTATTATTTATTTTTGCTGTCAGTACCTCAACTGACTCGCCTTTCACCGATTTATTTAGTTTATTTATTATTTCAGCAATAGTCTGTTCATTACTTATAAAATTTCTTGGGCTACCCTTTAATTTCGTCTTTATTAAAGAAATTGCAACAGGCTCATGGTCACCTTTGATGAATTCTAGTAACTGTAATGAGTCTGTGAAGGAACGCAGATTTTCTGGTTTTCCGTCAAATTCTATGACCACTTTTGATGCTATGTTCAGAAAGTCAACTACTGTTTGTGCCATTTTATTGGAAGTTGTTGGAACCTTCTTTATTTCAACAATCTTTGAGTTTTCAGTTTTTACAGAATATTTTATTTCTTCGTGAAGTTTCTGGTAGTTTTATCTTAACACCCTTCTTTGATGATACAATAAGAATTTTGGTCTTAAGGTCCAAGAAAAAACTTTCAGCAGCTGTCTTATGTGGTGTCGTTAGTCTGTTATAATTCACATTTAGTAAAATCCTGATCTGTTCTAACCTATTGCATAAAATCCCAGTGTGTTTATTTATTGTTTCCTCTTTTGTGTTTCTATCTATATTTAAGCATTTATAAGATTTGTCAAACTCTTCTTTTATTAAACCTATTTTCCGAACTATACCCTGCCAATCCATGAGAAAAATTATTTAAATTTTATTCAAGTCATCTGCCCTACTTAAATATTTCTTTTTAAGTTTCTTGTTGTGTAAGGCGTAAATATGCAAAGCAAAATTAAAGGTCATCAAAATAGTGATTACACTGGTCAACAGCAAAAATTGGTTTGAAGTCTAACTATTTAATTTCGATGTATTATGGCCCCCTAAGTACAAAAACACCCAAAATTTAAAATTTTATGGATACGATTTTTTTTTAAATTTTTTTCTAAAATTACGGATTTTCACAGAGGTCGTTCCATTTATTTTATCGTAACTTGGAAACGGCTTATCCAAGAGGAGCACGAGCGGATTCACCACAAAATTTTCTTTAAGTCTTGTTAAGACAATTTTTTCATATCATCAACGGTTGTGGAGTTATTGACATAAAAATATAAAAAAAAGTTTTTTTTTTTGCAAAATCGAAAAATCTTTATTTTTCAAAAATTCATAAAAAATCGAAAGTTTCAAAAACTTGCCATTTTTATTTCACGGTGTTAAAGCTGTGAATCTTATAAATAAGTGAAGCCTTGTTTCGTGAAAATACATCAATAAATGTTGGTTTTATTGACAATAAAGTGAAAATACCCAATTTAGCAAAAATTTGGCATATTAAGCCTATTATTGTTTTTGACTAAATTCATTAAGGCATGACATTTTGCGCAACTTTGTCTTTTTAAATCATAAAAATTAAAAAATTTAATTTTATCACTCGGTCATAGAAACTGTTATACCTGGAATTAATTTGAGTGTGTTCCGCGAAAATATTTTGATAAATGAAGTACACTTCTGTTCAGCAGGTAGATAAAACAAGAATGGTTTTTTGCTGTTATGACTTTACATTAATTTTTTATAGCTTTACTCACATTGAACCAATTTTTACTCGTCACTGCAATAAGCCTTACTTGCCTATTGCATTCGGTGTTTCAAAATTCAACTTTTGACAGGTAAATTATTCTTTGGTCCTTATTCACCTAGGTATTTTCTTTTAAAAAATAGGTACTTTTGGTAAAAATGCAACATATTTAAAGTAGTTCATTTAGTTCATTCATGTTATTTAACTAGCGTTTCTGATCGCGAAAAGTCAAGTTGTCATTACAACAAACTATTTATTTGGTTGGCGAATTTTTAAAAAATGAATAATACACGTAGAAAATTTGTCTGCAAAAATAACCCGGATATATTTTGTTATATATGTGGTGTATACACTATAGCAAAAGGCCGGCGAAAGTTCACTATTTCACTACAAAATTCATTTAAAGATTATTTCAAAATAGATGTAGATAATTTAAGCCAATATTGGACGCCTAATTCAATTTGTCGTAGCTGTGAATATATGTTAAAAAATGGGAATCCCACCCTCAGTAAGTAATACTTATATTATTTCAAAATATTTTTGATACTCATTGGAAAATTTTTATTTTTCACAGAGGAAACATGCAAATTGAAAAACCTATGATGTGGAGAGAAACATCTAATCATGATGCTGACTGTTACTTTTGTTTAAGTAGAAAAAGTGGATTTGGAAAACATATGCTTTGGTCTTATCCCACGATTTCAGCCGGTGGATTTACACTTCCCGTGCTAGATTCAGATGAAGTTCTATGTCCCGAAAATCAACATTCTACGTATACTGAAGTTCCTCCATCCCCTGTTTCTTCATCTTCAAACATCTCCAGCGTATCTCATGGATTTTGCCCAAAGCCTTTTACACAGTCCTTGTTAAATGATCTTATAAGAGACCTAGAGCTTTCAAAACAACAGTCAGAGCTACTTGCATCCCGTCTAAAAGAAAGAGATTTAGTTGAAAAACAGGTTATAATAACTACCTATCGTGAACGACATAAGCCATATGCTTGTTTTTATACAACTAAAGACAATATATGTTTTTGCTATGATATCAGTGGACTTTTTGGAAAGCTTGGCCAAAATATGACGCAAGTGAATGGAGACTATTTATTGATAGTAACAAAGAAAGCCTTAAAGCTGTTTTATTACACAATGGCAATCAGAAGCCTTCAATACCCATCGCACATGCCGTTAATACAAAGGAGACTTATGAAACCATGTCTAAACTTTTAAAATATATTAATTATGAAAAATACGATTGGAAAGTATGTTGCGACTTGAAAGTGGTAGCTTTATTGACTGGACTACAAGGTGGTTACACAAAACATTGTTGTTTTCTCTGCCTTTGGGATAGCCGAGATCGAAGCGCACATTATATAAAGAAGGACTGGCCAGCAAGAACCAATAATGAAGTAGGCACACACAATATAAAATATGCTGCTCTAGTAAAAAAGGAGAATGTGATTTTTCCGCCATTGCATATCAAGCTTGGATTGGTCAAGAATTTTGTTAAAGCGCTAAATAGAAATGAAAAGGCATTCAATTATATAAAAACAATATTCCCAAAATTATCCACTTCTAAAATTTCTGATTACACTGGTCAACAGCAAAAATTGGTTTGAAGTCTAACTATTTAATTTCGATGTATTATGGCCCCCTAAGTACAAAAACACCCAAAATTTAAAATTTTATGGATACGATTTTTTTTTTTAAATTTTTTTCTAAAATTACGGATTTTCACAGAGGTCGTTCCATTTATTTTATCGTAACTTGGAAACGGCTTATCCAAGAGAAACACGAGCGGATTCACCACAAAATTTTCTTTAAGTCTTGTTAAGACAATTTTTTCATATTATCAACGGTTGTGGAGTTATTGACATAAAAATATAAAAAAAAATTTTTTTTTTTTGCAAAATCGAAAAATCTTTATTTTTCAAAAATTCATAAAAAATCGAAAGTTTCAAAAACTTGCCATTTTTATTTCACGGTGTTAAAGCTGTGAATCTTATAAATAAGTGAAGCCTTGTTTCGTGAAAATACATCAATAAATGTTGGTTTTATTGACAATAAAGTGAAAATACCCAATTTAGCAAAAATTTGGCATATTAAGCCTATTATTGTTTTTGACTAAATTCATTAATGCGCTGTTTATATAACACAATCAGCTGACGATTGAGAGAAATTTACATGTATTTTGTTTTTGTTACAATAACAAAACACATGCAAATTTTACACAATCATCAGGTGATTGTGTTCTATAAACAGCACATAAGGCATGACATTTTGCGCAACTTTGTCTTTTTAAATCATAAAAATTAAAAAATTTAATTTTATCACTCGGTCATAGAAACTGTTATACCTGGAATTAATTTGAGTGTGTTCCGCGAAAATATTTTGATAAATGAAGTACACTTGTGTTCAGCAGGTAGATAAAACAAGAATGGTTTTTTGCTGTTTTTTATGACTTTACATTAATTTTTTATAGCTTTACTCACATTGAACCAATTTTTACTCGTCACTGCAATAAGCCTTACTTGCCTATTGCATTCGGTGTTTCAAAATTCAACTTTTGACAGGTAAATTATTCTTCGGTCCTTATTCACCTAGGTATTTTCTTTTAAAAAATAGGTACTTTTGGTAAAAATGCAACATATTTAAAGTAGTTCATTTAGTTCATTCATGTTATTTAACTAGCGTTTCTGATCGCGAAAAGTCAAGTTGTCATTACAACAAACTATTTATTTGGTTGGCGAATTTTTAAAAAATGAATAATACACGTAGAAAATTTGTCTGCAAAAATAACCCGGATATATTTTGTTATATATGTGGTGTATACACTATAGCAAAAGGCCGGCGAAAGTTCACTATTTCACTACAAAATTCATTTAAAGATTATTTCAAAATAGATGTAGATAATTTAAGCCAATATTGGACGCCTAATTCAATTTGTTGTAGCTGTGAATATATGTTAAAAAAATGGGAATCCCACCCAGTAAGTAATACTTATATTATTTCAAAATATTTTTGATACTCATTGGAAAATTTTTATTTTTCACAGAGGAAACATGCAAATTGAAAAACCTATGATGTGGAGAGAAACATCTAATCATGATGCTGACTGTTACTTTTGTTTAAGTAGAAAAAGTGGATTTGGAAAACATATGCTTTGGTCTTATCCCACGATTTCAGCTGGTGGATTTACACTTCCCGTGCTAGATTCAGATGAAGTTCTATGTCCCGAAAATCAACATTCTACGTATACTGAAGTTCCTCCATCCCCTGTTTCTTCATCTTCAAACATCTCCAGCGTATCTCATGGATTTTGCCCAAAGCCTTTTACACAGTCCTTGTTAAATGATCTTATAAGAGACCTAGAGCTTTCAAAACAACAGTCAGAGCTACTTGCATCCCGTCTAAAAGAAAGAGATTTAGTTGAAAAACAGGTTATAATAACTACCCATCGCACATGCCGTTAATACAAAGGAGACTTATGAAACCATGTCTAAACTTTTAAAATATATTAATTATGAAAAATACGATTGGAAAGTATAAAATATATTAATTATGAAAAATACGATTGGAAAGTATGTTGCGACTTGAAAGTGGTAGCTTTATTGACTGGACTACAAGGTGGTTACACAAAACATTGTTGTTTTCTCTGCCTTTGGGATAGCCGAGATCGAAGCGCACATTATATAAAGAAGGACTGGCCAGCAAGAACCAATAATGAAGTAGGCACACACAATATAAAATATGCTGCTCTAGTAAAAAAGGAGAATGTGATTTTTCCGCCATTGCATATCAAGCTTGGATTGGTCAAGAATTTTGTTAAAGCGCTAAATAGAAATGAAAAGGCATTCAATTATATAAAAACAATATTCCCAAAATTATCCACTTCTAAAATTTCTGAAGGTGTTTTTGATGGTCCACAAATCCGAAAACTACTACAAAGCTCAACATTCGAGACGTTACTATCACCCGATGAAAAGGCTGCTTGGAACGCATTTCGACTGATTGTTTCGAACTTTTTAGGAAATAATCGGAGTCCAAATTATAAAGAAATCATTTCTGATTTACTAGCCAACTATTCAAAAATCGGTAAGTAGGAATATGATATGATTTTTTATTCGTCATAATTTTAACCTCTAAATACATATTCATATAATTCCAGGTGCAAACATGTCTCTAAAAATTCATTTCTTACACTCCCACTTGGATTTTTTTCCTCCAAACCTTGGTGATGTCAGTGATGAGCATGGAGAACGATTTCACCAACAACTTAAGTCAATGGAGGAGCGTAATCAAGGATTCTGGAACGAAAATATGATGGGGGACTATATTTGGTTTCTTATACGAGAATCAAATTCGGAAAATTACAGTAGACAAGCAAAATGTAGAAACTATTTTTAAATACTTTAACTACTAAATTTTACACCATTTCTTTAATAAAGGTAGCGTAGCTAAATAAACAAAAATATAAAACTTCACTATTTACATTTAAAAAATTTCCGATAGGAGATAAGGTTTATTTCTATGTAGATAGAAGGAAATTTTTTGATTTGAGGAACATAAATCTATATTCCGGGAAGAAGGTTCTATGGAAGGTAGCCCACAAGTATGGACGATTTTATACTATTAAAACAGGCTTTGCTCTTGTAGCAAAAAATAACCTGTGCCAAATTTTATGAAATTGGCTTCAAAATTGTGGCCTCTACTTCTTTTTTTAACAATAGGCTTCATACGGCTTACTTGTACAAAAATTACGTATTTTCACTTCATTCACTTAAGTATTAATAAAATTACCGTTTATGCATAGATCTTCATGAAATAAAGCTTGGCTTATTTGGAATATTCACAGTTTTGCAATCACGTAAAAAAAATCGTACGTTTTTGTCATTTTCGATTTTTTACGAATTAAAAAAAATGGAAACTTTTAATACAAAAAATCTATTTTTTTATATCTCGATGCAAATAACTCTGAAACCAATAAGCATTTAAAAGAATTGTATACAGACAATTTAAAGGCAATTTAATTCGCTATTATATGCAGTTTCCCCCAACAAAATCGGACAATGGATCTCCTTTTTTAAAAATGACAAATTTTAGAAAAAATTTTTTTAAAAAAAATCGTATCCATAAAATTTTAAATTTCGACCATTTTTATAGTCAGGGGACTATAGCAGATAAAAAAAATATAGTGGTGATCCCGGACAACACAAAAAGTTTCATTTTGTAGAGCAGTGTTATTATCAAACAATATTCAATTAAGCTATTTGAAGTTTCTGTTATTTCTACCTCATTAATAACATTTGCATTGGGGTTATTTATTTTTGATTGTTGTTTCCCCATTTTCTTTACTGTATTTTAAATTATGCTAAATATACCAAATTTTAAGGTACAAAATTATTATTATTTTTTGTTTTAATTGTTTAATCATGAGTAATTTATATAGTTTTAAATATTCATATTTATATTTTTATTCTTATATTTATAGTTAATGTTTTTTTTTTCAATTTGCCAAGAGCGATTAACGCTTTCTGGCCTACTGGTGCATAACGAGATGCTCCATAGTAATAAATTTAGGACAAATTATGAAGACTTTCCTGTTCGTTGTTAGATTAGATTGATATTGGTTTTGGCCCATCCGTCATTTAAATCTTCTGTCTTTAGGCCAAACAGTTTCTACAACGCAGCTGGTGAATCGTTGTGGCTGATCCACCAGGACATTAATATGTACTTTTATTATATACATATATATCCTTTTATATATATATATATTTTTTTTTTTACTATGCTCAACTAGGAGCCTGGCAGGATCGCCATATAGTAAAAGACTTTATTTTAATTTGTTGTATAAAATTTATTTACGAATAATTTCTTTAGCTCAATCTGGGAGCTAAGTTGAAGCCAGAAATTAGTCTGTGTGTTCTTTACAATTGTTCTTTCTTATATACTAAATTTTAGCTGAATTGACAATTTATAATTAGTAAACAGTTATGCATTCAATTACACATAATTATTGTTGGCTTATTTTAAAAGTGATATGATCAGCATAAACGTTTATAAAATGCGTCGGTCATTTGATATTCTTTTATCTGACTGCATGACACTATGCTACAAAAGTTGTGTTTACGCTACAAGGTATACGGCTTCCTTACAAGCGCTGGACATAGCCATATATTCTGCTTCGGTTGAACTAAGGGCTACCGTTGGTTGCTTACGGGATTCCCAAGAGATTTCGGAACTTCCAAGATAAAAAATCTATCCCGTATATGACTTACGATCTAAGACACTGCTTCCCCAATCAGCATCAGTGTATCCTTTAATGCACGCATCACCAGATTCATAAACAAGGCCAACGTCCATAGTTCCTTTAAGATATCTCAATATATGCTTCACAGAATTCATATGCTCTACATGTGGATCTTGCTTGTGTTGTCCTAGCTTCGATACTGAATGTTGTATATCAGGTCTGGATATTATCGCCAAATAAGTTAAAGCACCAATTATAGACTGATATTCTTCCTTACTAACTCGTTCACAATCATTAGTACAATGTGTTTGCAATCCTGTATCGTGAGGGGTAGATACGGATTTACAATCCTCCATCCCATATTGCGTTAAAATCTCTTTAACATATTGTCCTTGACACAACTTGATAGTACCAGCCTCACCATCACGTTTGATGTTCATCCCTAGGAAATTACTCAGAACACCCTTGTCAGTTACTTGGAAAACATTTGCTAGATTCGATTTGAACTTCAAAATCTCCTCCTTGTTCTTGGATGCGATTATGATGTCATCGACATACACGGCTACTAACATCATTTCTCCTTCAATCGTAGATTTGTATAAACAAGGTTCATTTTCACAAGATGTAAAACCCATTTCTTGTAAAACACTATCTACCCAGTAACGAACGTGTGTTACACATACTTAAATACGTGTGGCATACTTTGTCTAAACAGAGTACTCGGAACTCTATATACGTTTTAGGCTTACTTTTAGAATAACATGGCCGCCTTTTCATTGATTTCCACCAACCCACAAAGTATATGAGAAAGTATCCGTTCTTCATACAATTCAGTGTACTTTGTTTTATGGTTTTGTAATCAAAATGAAGTATTTTCCCATATACTTAGTATACGCCTCTGTAATTAATATAAAGTACCTGTACATCGATACTATTTGGTTTATGATCTCCAACGTATGACCCTATTAAAAAAACCGACGACTTTTCGACGTTCGAAAAATGACCCAAAATGGGCCATAGTGACACTGAAGAACTCTTAAAAAGTGGAAGACCATCAATGCCGACATTAAGCACCAACTCCTTGTAATCTTTAAAAAGTAGGCTGTTGTCATCTATAAATTTTTTAATTCCAATGTGTATGTAGGTGCCTGGAGCAACCGTTCTTGTGTTAAGTTCTGTCTTAGTTGTCACTAGCGTGCTTTCACATAATGGAACATCTAGATTTTGCTCATGCAATCTTTTTAATAGAGCCCGTGTAGCACTTGTTGAAGGTCGAAACTCTAGGTACCAATCGGCCAATACTTCCTTCAATGTAGGCTTTGAAGTTTCACTTACTGAAGGCATTTCAATGTCTGCAACTTCAAAATTGGCCATTGGCGATGCTGCTCCAATATTTAATTCTTTTATATTTTGATCAGTTTCCTCCACTTCCCTATCAATAAATTCAGTAGAGGAACACATTTTTTTCCTTTCTTGAGCTGCTAAACGCCGTAAATGACGTTTACTAAATCCTTTTATCATTTTAATAACTTTTTTTAAATAGTAAATACAAAAAAAAAAAATAATTTTATAAAACAACGCGTATTTTTACCTCAAACCGACAAACACTTATGAAGTTTTTCTGTTTCTTCTTCTTTTTTTCAATTGGGAGCACACCATCACACACTTTGTATATTGAAAAGTAAGCAACAGCGTTTACTCGTAGGATACTTTGTACAATGAGAAAGTGTATTACACTCAATTCTATACCACATTCAACTTACTTTTTCTCTTACTGTTGTACATACGTATTGTACATTGTACAATGGGAAGTAAGTTAAAGCAAACTCTATGTCACTCTTTAGCTTACAATTCTCACTGCTCGGAAAATTCGTAACTGGGTAGCCTCTCGTTCCAGTTTCTTCCCGCCTGTTTCAAACCCTATAGGAATTTCTTCAATTTAAGGACTTTATTTGGATCAATTCTATTTATAAAACCTTCCGGTTGCTGCATGTATATCTCATCATTGAGATCACTGTTCAAATATGCAGTACCTACATCGACTTGATGCAAATGCATTTTTCTCTCTACAGCCAGCTCCAACAGCATTCGAATTGTAGCGTTTCGCACCACAGGTGAAAACGTGTCTTTATAGTTAACTCCAAACTTTTGGCTACAGTCTTTAGCCACGAGACGCGCTTTATATCGCTCTATTTCACCCTTACCATTACGTTTAATTGCGAATACCTACTTGCTGTCAATAGCACTACGACCATCCGGAAAATCAACCAGACACCATGTGTTGTTTTTCTCCAAGGCTTTTAGTTCAGCTCTCATAGCCGTCTTCCATTGATTACTTTCTTCACACGAGACTGCTTCTTCAAAATTTTGTGGTATAAAATCATTACATGCAACGACCAAATTTTGCACCTTACGAGGTCTACCAGGTTCACCGGTTCTTACTATTTGAGGTCTACCAGGACCAGGTCTTAATCCGAAAAAGTCATCTTCCGAATCTTCATCAGCTGTATCATAGCTATCTGCAATATCACCATTGCCATCGGAATCCTCAACGCTTTCATTTTGTTGGGCTTCGTAAACATCACTGGGTTTTCGTTCAGTTGCTTTTTCAAAACCATAGATTAAAACATCATTAGGGTTGACTTCCTCAACGTCTTCAATATTTCTTGGGAATTTCGTTTCATCAAAAACGACATCACGACGTTCAACAATACTGTGTGACTTCATGTCATACAATCTATCTAAACCAATGAGTATCTAAACCAATGAGTAACCAACCATCAAATACTCATCACCACGGGCTTCAAACTTAGATCTGTAAGGTTTCTTAAGTGCCACGGCCAAACAACCAAAAGTCCTCAAACATGTTGCTATCATTGCACATATGCGCGGTTGCGCCACTGTCAACATACCATTTGTTTTGTTGTAACGTATCTGCTACTGCTAAAATAGAAAGCGATTCTTGTTGTTGTTGTTGCTGATGGTTTTGTTTGTTCATGTCACATTTATTTGCGTAGTGACCGGCTTTACCACACAAAAAACATTTTCCCTTGAACTTTGTCTTGTTGTAATTTCGTTGTTTGTTTAAATATGTTCGGCAGCCTTTAAGTGTTCAACATGTGGGTCCTTATTTCTCTGTGCCAATTTTCCAACAGAATGCATAATGTCTGGTCGTGTTGAAATCTCTAAATACATTAGTGCGCCAATTAATGACTGGTAATCTTTTGGTTCAACCTTTTGACAGTCTGAAGAACTGCAATGTAGTTGCAATCCAGGATCAAGCGGTGTTGCTACAGTTCTGCAGTTTTCCATATCAAACCGTTGTAAAAGATTCTTGATATATTGTTTATGACCCACAGCAATTGGTCCAATTTCATTTTTTCTTTCTATTTTCATCCCCAAAAAATGTTTCACCTCACCACCATCAACGATCTTAAACTTTTCTATTTTGCGCTTTATTAACTCCAATTTTTTCTTATTACTGCAGGCTATCATGATATCATCAACATATATCGCTATCAGATTATTCATTGGTTTAGATTTCGTTGCCGTCATTCGCTTGATATAGACAAGGCTCGTGTTTACTGGGTATAAAACCAATGTCTCGAATAGCTGCATCTAGAGTACCATTCCATGCACGTCTTGACTGCTTAAGTCCATAAATAGCACGCTTCAGTTTTAGAACCTTGTTCGGCTCAATGGTATCTTCTAATCCATCTGGTGGTTTCATGAATACTTCTTCGTCTAATTTACTATTGAGATTAGCAGTAGAAACATCAACATGATGTAAATATACACTATGTTCTGCTGCTAATGCTAGAACCATTCTTATGGTAGTATATCGAATGACTAGGGAAAATGTTTCATCAAAATTTACACCATATTCTTGACTACATCCCTTTGCCGTGCTCATCACTTTTCAAATTAAATACCCATTTGTTACCTATAACTTTTTTATTTGGTGGTAATTCAACAGCAGTCCAAGTATCGTTCTCTAATAAGGCTTGGTATTCACTAAAATCACTTTCGTAAGCCTCTGCTACTGTTTGAGGAATCTGAACATCTTCCGTTCTAACAAAACATAGTTTTTGATATTCCTTTTTAGGCCTTCCTTTTGTGCCGGATCGAATAAGCTTTGGCCTACCTCTTCCTCTTGCTGATGGCACATCAGCTTTTCTTTTATTTTTATCATCACTTTCGGAACTGCATGTCTGAAATTCTCCGCCACTTTCTTCTTGAACTTCGGCTTTGGCATCATCATCATTACACACTTCACTGCTACTAGGGAATACATTGACTGTTCCTTCTTCATCAGAATTTCTTCTTTCTTTATTTTCGGCCAACAAATCAGATATATTGAATGATTCGTTGCTTTCTGACATTTCTTCGCAAAATTTTACGTCCCTCTTCTCTACAACATTTCTCGTATTGTTGTCATACAATCTATATGCTTTGGCTGTTGCTGAATATCCAACGAAAATATAACTTTTGCCTCTTGCAGCGAACTTCTTATGTTGTGTTTTTTCCAAACCAACAGCTGGAGAACCAAAAACCCGAAGATGCTTGACGTTTAGTTTTCTTGAATGCCACATTTCATAGGGGGTTTTGTCCTGCAAAATCTTTGTTGTGGTTCTGTTCCGTATATACACAGCTGTATTAACTGCTTCTGCCCATAGAGAATCATTAACCTTGGCATGTAACATCATACTTCTTGCCATTTCAATTACTGTACGATTTGCCCTCTCGGCAACACCGTTTTGTTGTGGCGTATATGGTACAGTAAGCTGTCTTTGAATGCCGCATTGTTGAAGAAAGTCATCAAAATTTTTATTCACATATTCGGTACCATTATCACTGCGAATGGCCTTTATCTTGAAACCAGTCTGATTTTCAACGAAACTTTTAAAAATTTTAAATTTTTCGAACACTTCGTTTTTATGTTTAATGAAATATACAGAAATCCATCTGGACTTATCATCTATAAAAAGTACAAAATAACGAGAACCTCCAACAGATTGAGTGTTCATCGGTCCACAAACATCTGTGTGAATCAACTCCAACAAATTGTTTGATCTGCTTTCATTAGCAGAAAAGGGTTGACTACATATCTTGCTATGCATACATGTTGTACAAAAAACATTCTTTGGAATATTGTCAAACGTCAAACCATTGACTGAATTGTTGCTTCGAAGATCATTCAGGGTTTTAAAATTAACATGGCCGTAACGATTATAAAAATAAACAGATTTGAACAAAAATTTGCTTTAAGCAATACTTTACCACTATTGTTTTTTATAACAGCTTGCTCTTTTTCAAACATCACAATAAAACCGTTTTTAGTTGCTCTTGAAACCGCTATGAAGTTACCTATCATGCTTGGAACAAAGAGGACGTCTTTTAGAATTAAGCTGTCTTCACCAACATTAATTTTAACATCTCCTTTTTTCCTTCTGCTTCTATAAACTGATCAGAAGCTAGCATAATTTTTTCTTTACATTCAACAAACGATGTAAACTTTTGACGGTCACAGCAAATATGAGCGGTTGCTCCGCTGTCAATGCACCAGGAACTTTTATTAAAACCATTATTATTAAACGCTGCTAATAGAGCAAATGAATGTTGTTTCTGGAATTGGTTGCTTTGCTGTTGATTGCTTCTATCCTTTTGATGACTTTTTCGGTCCTTTGTACGACAGTTCTTTGCATAATGGCCCCGCTTTCCACATTTGTAGCACTTGAAGTTATTGCTGACGGACTTGACTTAAGTGCAAAAGGCTGTTGCACACTACCGGTATCTTCTTTTTCATTTTGCTGGTTACGCCGTTCCCACTCTTCTAGAAGTTTCACTTTTAAAATGTCAAATTTCGGCAATACGTCTCTAGTCTCCATGGCGATGACAAAATTTTCTAGGTAAACTAGAAAGCAAAATTATTACGAGTAAATCATCACCCAATGAGATTTCAACTTCTCCAAGTTTTTCAGCAATCTCAATAAACGAATTGATATACTGCGTCATGGTGGCAGCATACGACATGCGAAGTACAAGCTATTTTTTATAAAGACTTACTTTTCTTAACGGCCCACTTGGTTTATACACACCAACCAATTTATCCCATGCGTCAGCGGCTGTTTGGCAATTCTTTAGGTAATTAAGTTGAGATGGTTTCACTGAAAGCATGATCGTTGGTAGGGCTTTTTCATTGAGCTGATCCCATCTATTGGTATCTTCTGCAGCAGCAGGTCTTAGCAACTTCCTGTTAGTAACGCTCCACAAATCTACATGCCTTAGAACACACTGCATCTGGACACACCAAGTGTCGTAATTTATCAATTTGGTAGAGAGAATTCATCTTTAAAATTCTTTTTCACGACAAACGCAAAAATTTCAATTGTGACTGACACAAATATTTTATATTTTAAACAAAAATTTCAGTGAGCTCTGGGCCCATAACCTGTTTAATTCAAAGGTTTATTCAGAACAGAGGTGCTCATTTCATACAGCAATTGATTACACTGCTCTACAAAATGAAACTTTTTGTGTTGCCCGGGATCACCACTATATTTTTTTTATCTGCTATAGTCCCCTGACTATAAAAATGGTCGAAATTTAAAATTTTATGGATACGATTTTTTTTAAAAAATTATTTTCTAAAATTTGTCATTTTTAAAAAAGGAGATCCATTGATATTACCATATCTCCAAAACGGGCTGTCCGATTTTGTTGGGGGAAACTGCATATAATAGCGAATTAAATTGCCTTTAAATTGTCTGTATACAATTCTTTTAAATGCTTATTGGTTTCAGAGTTATTTGCATCGAGATATAAAAAAATAGATTTTTTGTATTAAAAGTTTCCATTTTTTTAATTCGTAAAAAATCGAAAATGACAAAAACGTACGATTTTTTTTACGTGATTGCAAAACTGTGAATATTCCAAATAAGCCAAGCTTTATTTCATGAAGATCTATGCATAAACGGTAATTTTATTAATACTTAAGTGAATGAAGTGAAAATACGTAATTTTTGCAGGGACCGTAACGGTTATAAGTTTTATCAAATAAGTTCTTAAATAACAGTTATTTTGTGAGTTAAATGAAAAAACTCCATCTTAAACAGTTATTTTTGAACCTAAAAATAAAAGTTCGGATGAAACTGTTAAAAAAGGAGTTTTATTTTTCCGGCCAAAAATAAAACTCATTTTAGGAGTTTTATTTTTCCGGCCAAAAATAAAACTCATTTTAGGAGTTTTATTTTTTCCGGCCAAAAATAAAACTCATTTGAGGAGTTTTATTTTTTCCGTCAGAAAATAAAACTCATTGAAGGAGTTTTATTTTTTCCGTCAGAAAATAAAACTCATTTTATGTAAATTACAATTTAACAAGTAAAATTGGGATATTAAATACCCTTTCACCAATGATGTTTCAAATTAAAAGAAAGATTCAAAAGAGTTTATGGTCAATTACGATTAATTCTGGTTTTGTTTTATCGTTTGTTATACCAAACTGTAAGTATCAATTTTTATTGAGACCGTTTTTATTTTGATTACCGTGGTTTTTGCTTTTTAACGGTATATATTAAGGTCAGATTTTTGATTACTAAGAAGTGCAAGTGAATTTTCTTAATCAGTTTACACAAAGTTTCGTCGCGTGAGTGTCACACTTATATTTTCAAAGAGTATTTAATTTACTATGGGTCGCAATCCTGATACTACTATTCGAATTTTTTTTGAAAAAGTTGGTGATACGAATGAGTGCCGACTGTGTAAAAGCGTTTTTAAAGGTAACCACATCAGCAATTTAAAGCGCCATTTAATTAAAAAGCACAAAGAGCAATATATCATAGAGCAGAATAATGAGGAGGATACATGTGAAGTACCAGAAAAAAAGTTAGATTTTCGGTATCGATGGCACCCGAAGAAATAAAAAAGCGTGTGTTGAACTGGTCACAACAGAAAAACTACCATTTGCAGTTCTTGATTCAGATGCTTTTAAGGTCATTACGAGCCAACTTTTTGATGGGCTTGGTATGCCAGCAGTTACGTCCAGAAATATAACTGAGTTAGTTAACGAGGCATATGAAAACCAAAAACAATGGCTAAAAGAAAAATTGAAAAACAAGCTGCTTTCATTAAAAATCGACATGGCAACAAGGCATTATGGGCATAAACATACAATTTTACCACAAATCAAAAATAGTAATAAAAACGCTAGGCTGCATTGAACTGACGAAATTTACTAAAAATGGTTAGGATATTTGGTAATGAGGATCAAAGCGAGTCTGACACTATCCATAGCGATCGCCTTCAGGAACTCTCCATATTTTTAGTACAATCTGTAAAGTGTGCAGCTCACTCGTTGCAACTGGTTGTTAAAGATTATCTAGATGAGGTGTTGTGAGTTACTTTGCTAACGATACCAACATTCAAACAACAATGCGGAAATGAATCAAAATAAACTACTGGGTCACCAAATAGCCAAGAATGATGACAACAAATTGTAACACTTGCTGAGACGGCAATATGCAGTACCGCAGAGCTAAAACAGCTACTGCACCCACTTTGCAACATATGCTGATTCGGCAGAAGCAACAACTACTACAACAACCATGCAGTAACTAGCAGCAGCAATTCAACTATAAAGTAGCTGGCTGCAACATAGAAAGAAGCAGTTTACTTATAGCAACCAAGAAGTAGTAAATAAAGAATGATTAAAATAAATAAACTTGTGTTCTTTATTACAAATCATACGTTAATTTCTTAAATACTCAAATCATAACAAATTGGCGCAGCCGGTATTCGGTTTTTGGTAAGATTAGATTCTGAAAGTGGGATAGGTTAAGTGGAAAGAGAAACTAAGGAAACCACAACTGTTGAAACAGGATATCAAGGGTCTTAAAGCAGCCGCATTCCGGTACACCTTTTGATATCTGGGTTGAAATAAAAAGGTGGTGGAGGTAGTAGTAATTTCCACGGGTCTCGACCACGGAAAGAAGATAGTTTTATAGAACCGGAAATCGAATCTACGAGGGAAATCGGACGAGAAATTGGGAAATGGTAAGAATTAAGTATTTTAGCGATTAATGGACAATCCGCAGACGAGGACAGAGGAAGTACTGGAAGTACTACACAAATATAATTACTCGGTGGACAGTTTGCAAGTACTCGCGTGGACAGAATTAAATAACTTAAAACAGGGAAGGGAATTTATAGAAAAGCAAAAGGACATTATTCGATACAAGAGACTGACAAAGCTTGAGGAAGTTGGCTATGTGCTGCAACTGATAGGCGACTTGAACAAGGACCAGTCAACGGGACTGAGAGAAAGGATAGAAGAGTTGGAAGTGTCAAAGGGCCTTTTAGAGAAGCAGAGTCGGAAACTAAGGGAACAGATTAAGTATACAGACGGGTTATTGGAACAAGCAGTGGTGGAAAACTCGGAGCTTGTGGAAAAGCTACGACAGAAAGGTGTGAGTGAAAAAGAATTGAGGAAGCAGTTGAAGAAGGAACAAAGAATTAACGTAGAAGACGATACCGTACAAAGATTACAAACCGCTCTGGAAAACGCCAAGCGGGAACTGGACATAATCCATAAATCTAGATCACCCACTCCATCCTTACGCGAAGAATTTGAAGCAGTAACTCCAAAAATCCCTACTGTAGTAATAAGTCAGGTAAAAGACAGTCCCGTAGCTGCTGATGTTCAAGCAGGAGACAACCTTGAAGCTATATTAACAGAAGAAGAACTAGCGTTAGAACTAATAGGGAAAGTAAAAAGTATAGTGTCTAACGCAAGAAAAGCAGGGAGCAGAGGTTATACCGAGGAAACAAAGGCGAGAAAAGTGAAGGAACTGGAACAGTTTACAAGTGAATTTGAAGGTTTAAACAAATCTGTATTAAGCGATAACATTATTGAAGAATTCGGAAATTTAGTTCCGGCAGCACATAAGATATTAGGACAACGGTCACCATCACCACAGCAAAGCTCTGTACCCGTTAACCCATTACAACTTACAGACAGAATCCTTAAGAAAAATCAAGTATTCAGAATGCCACCATTGTCTGAAATAATAAAAATTGTGAATAACACAGTGCCATCCTTTTTCGGCACCGATGGACCCGATGCATCATCGGAAGTATTTAGATACATACAAGGATGCAAAATGGTAGAGAGAGAACTCCTTACGTCTGCGAATAACGCGGTGACACAGGATATAATCGAGTGCCTAAAGTTGAGATTGTTGGGAGCGGCATACTCGAAAATATCCCAAATGAATTTCGGTTCAGTGGACGCTTTGTGTGACGCCATTAAAAAATATTTCTTAAAACGTAAGACGTTGGACCAGATCAGAGAGCTGATTACCAACTGTAAACAAAGCTTAAGGGAGTCAGCAAGTAAGTTTGGAGAGCGGATGGATAATTTGCTAAACGAGGCGCTTACAGCAATTAAGTCGGAATTCACAGAGGAGACTAGCCAGGTAATAATGAGCAAGGACTTCAAACGTTTGGCAGTAAGAAGTTTTATAAAGGGATTGAGGGACAATGGTCTCAAATCGCGGTTTATTGGTGAGGAGGGTATAGAATTAGCCCATCTGATAGATGTGGTAGAAAAGGCGGAGGAATTGTTTGCTGAACCATCACATCCGATAAATACTGTAACTTCCACAACGCCATGCAGTTTTTGTAATGTATTGGGGCATGAAAGATTTAACTGTAGTAAAAGGCTTAACACACCGTATTGCGTTAATTGCGGAGAATATGGTCATGAAATTGGACCCACCTGTGGAAGCAATGCAAGGAGACAAGAAAATTGCAGCTACTGCGGAAAAAGGGGACATACATCCGAAGTCTGCAGATCGAGAATGGGCACATTGTATTGCGAGATTTGCGGTATTAACGGACATGCGGAGAACCCGTTCTGCAACCAGAAGTCCCGGGGCTATAATGCACCAAACCGAAGTCAGTGGAATGGGGGACGGGCCGTGAACAATCCAGGGCCACCTGGTGGGGGACCCAATAGGGGAGAAAACACGCCCCACAGCCACAACAACACACCCAGGAATCAGCAAAACCAATCACAGGGCGACAGACAGCCTACGGGGGCACGCCACCCAGAACCTAACGGAAACCAGTTCCGGCGGGAAAGGTTCAGGGGTGGACCAGTAAGATGCTACCAGTGTGATAGAGAAGGTCACATAAAAGCGAATTGCCCCTGGAGGCATCCGGGAAACTCGGGGCGGCCCAGCCAACAATAGTTGGTTGGGATGCCGAAAATTCATCAAAAACAACTATAGGAAGCCCACTTACGAATCACCCACATCCAACGAGCAAGAAGGTACATTGGAGTCCCAACATCTGCACATTCATTTTCCGCCAAAAAATTGACTTGGCCTTTCCCACTCAAACAATGAGTCGAAGCATCCAAGATTAGGATGCTTCTCCTTTTAAAAAAGGGGGGAGGGATGTTGTGAGTTACTTTGCTAACGATACCAACATTCAAACAACAATGCGGAAATGAATCAAAATAAACTACTGGGTCACCAAATAGCCAAGAATGATGACAACAAATTGTAACACTTGCTGAGACGGCAATATGCAGTACCGCAGAGCTAAAACAGCTACTGCACCCACTTTGCAACATATGCTGATTCGGCAGAAGCAACAACTACTACAACAACCATGCAGTAACTAGCAGCAGCAATTCAACTATAAAGTAGCTGGCTGCAACATAGAAAGAAGCAGTTTACTTATAGCAACCAAGAAGTAGTAAATAAAGAATGATTAAAATAAATAAACTTGTGTTCTTTATTACAAATCATACGTTAATTTCTTAAATACTCAAATCATAACAGAGGTAAACAGAGATTTTCTAAAGCGCATTAGAGATTTAGCAAAGGTCTTGCGGACTCCTACTTACAGGTTTGTTGCACAAAAGTTGCTATGATTTTAAGGTAATAAGTTTAAAATTATTTCAGGAGTAAGACTAGTGAACTTAACTTAAAGAAAGTTCCCATGGATGTTCAGACCCGGTGGAACTCTACATTTTTCATGATAAAAACCGTAATGGCCTACAAGTCATTTTGTGTAAAAAATGTTGATGCTGCACTTAATCTAAGTCAGTCAGAATGGGAAAATGTGTAAATCTTGTTATCTCTCTTAGAGCTTGTGTACATTGCTACTCAAAGACTTCAAGAAGAGCAGTTATTTTTTGGGGATTTTTTTAAAGTGTGGCTTAAAATGAAGCTTGAGGTTCAAACAAAGCCAAATAGCTCTGAATTTTTGCAAAAATTAGAACGCCGAGAGAAAGTTCTGCTACAAAATCCCACATTTCTGGCAGCTTTATATCTGGATCCTCGTCTTAACTGCATCATATTGAGTGAACCTTTAAAATTAATGTGTGCTCGAACTCACCTTAAAGAAGTTATAGTTAGGATTTTGCAATTGGAAAATCATGTAAGTTGTTTAACTTGTATTTTTATCAATATTTCTCAAAAAGGCTCTTTAATTTTCTCTCTTTTCAGACGAATAAAAATCATTGTGATGATCAGCCGTCAACCAGTAGGGAAGCTTTACAATCTTCGTCAGATATTTGTGACACATCACAATCAAACACCTCGCTTTTGGGACGGTATCTGAATTCCCTAAATATAGATAGGGAACTTGAAAGCGAAGAAAGTTATCATGATGAACAACAAAGGGCTTTCTATGAGATAGATAATTTTTCACCAAGGCCGTTATCGGTTGATAAACCTCTTTTTGAGTTCTGGGAGGCAAAAAAAAAATACAGTATCCGTATTTATTCAAATTAGCTAAAATTGTCCATTGCGTTCCTGCAACGCAGGTTAGCGTAGAAAGAGCATTTTCAGCTCTTAAATTAGTACTGAGTGATCTGCGCTCAAATCTTTCTGCGGAAAATTTGGAAAAAATTATGTTTGTCAAACTTAACACATAAAAAATTAGCTTTTTATATATTTTATTATCATTTTATGAATAAATAAACAAAATATTATTTAAAAAAAATAAAAATATGAGTGACGGAAAAAGTAAAAATTTTTCAATGAGTTTTATTTTGTGACGGAAAAAATAAAACTCCTCAAATGAGTTTTATTTTCTGACGGAAAAAATAAAACTCCTTCAATGAGTTTTATTTTTGGCCGGAAAAAATAAAACTCCTAAAATGAGTTTTATTTTTAGCCGGAAAAATAAAACTCCTAAAATGAGTTTTTTTTTTGGCCGGAAAAATAAAACTCCCTTTTTAACAGTTTTAAACCAACTTTTATTTTTCCGTTGAAAAATAACCGTTAACAGTTGAATTGGGATCGTTTTTCTAAGATCACTCAATATTCTTCATAAGCTCGTCAATACGAATCTATTGGTATACTACACTATAGGTGTTTCATGCCTCTAACATGAAGATTTTTTGGGGTCACATTTTCAAAAATAACTGTTATTTACGGTCCCTGTATTTTTTGGTTTTACGATACGAAGTGTAAAAAGATTTAAGCTAAATATTGGAGTATTGAAGAGTAATGTGTGCAAATAATGTTAATGGTGCACAGTGGTATTAACTCTGCAATTTCTAAACTACCAGAAGGATTTTGACAAAATTTGGAACGTCAATAGAAGAGGTGTGAGGCTTTTAGATCAATGTTTAAGGACGTATTTGTCGATAGCACAGTGGGCTCTGCAGCGGTCCAAAGTTGCCTACCTCGGGTATATAAAACCTATGGGTCCGTATAACTTTCGCCAATTGGGTCCGATCTAAAAGATTTTTACATTTTCGAAGACTTCTTAAATTCAGGGACCGTAAATAACAGTTATTTTTGAAAATGTGACCCTAAAAAATCTTCATGTTAGAGGCATGAAACACCTATAGTGTAGTATACCAATAGATTCGTATTGACGAGCTTATGAAGAATATTGAGTGATCTTAGAAAAACGATCCCAATTCAACTGTTAACGGTTATTTTTCAACGGAAAAATAAAAGTTGGTTTAAAACTGTTAAAAAGGGAGTTTTATTTTTCCGGCAAAAAAAAGACTCATTTTAGGAGTTTTATTTTTCCGGCCAAAAATAAAACTCATTTTAGGAGTTTTATTTTTTCCGGCAGAAAATAAAACTCATTTGAGGAGTTTTATTTCTTCCGTCACAAAATAAAACTCATTGAAAAATTTTTACTTTTTCCGTCACTCATATTTTTATTTTTTTTAAATAATATTTTGTTTATTTATTCATAAAATGATAATAAAATATATAAAAAGCTAATTTTTTATGTGTTAAGTTTGACAAACATAATTTTTTCCAAATTTTCCGCAGAAAGATTTGAGCGCAGATCACTCAGTACTAATTTAAGAGCTGAAAATGCTCTTTCTACGCTAACCTGCGTTGCAGGAACGCAATGGACAATTTTAGCTAATTTGAATAAATACGGATACTGTATTTTTTTGCCTCCCAGAACTCAAAAAGAGGTTTATCAACCGATAACGGCCTTGGTGAAAAATTATCTATCTCATAGAAAGCCCTTTGTTGTTCATCATGATAACTTTCTTCGCTTTCAAGTTCCCTATCTATATTTAGGGAATTCAGATACTGTCCCAAAAGCGAGGTGTTTGATTGTGATGTGTCACAAATATCTGACGAAGATTGTAAAGCTTCCCTACTGGTTGACGGCTGATCATCACAATGATTTTTATTCGTCTGAAAAGAGAGAAAATTAAAGAGCCTTTTTGAGAAATATTGATAAAAATACAAGTTAAACAACTTACATGATTTTCCAATTGCAAAATCCTAACTATAACTTCTTTAAGGTGAGTTCGAGCACACATTAATTTTAAAGGTTCACTCAATATGATGCAGTTAAGACGAGGATCCAGATATAAAGCTGCCAGAAATGTGGGATTTTGTAGCAGAACTTTCTCTCGGCGTTCTAATTTTTGCAAAAATTCAGAGCTATTTGGCTTTGTTTGAACCTCAAGCTTCATTTTAAGCCACACTTTAAAAAAATCCCCAAAAAATAACTGCTCTTCTTGAAGTCTTTGAGTAGCAATGTACACAAGCTCTAAGAGAGATAACAAGATTTACACATTTTTCCATTCTGACTGACTTAGATTAAGTGCAGCATCAACATTTTTTACACAAAATGACTTGTAGGTCATAACGGTTTTTATCATGAAAAATGTAGAGTTCCACCGGGTCTGAACATCCATGGGAACTTTCGGTAAGTTAAGTTCACTAGTCTTACTCCTGAAATAATTTTAAACTTATTACCTTAAAATCATAGCAACTTTTGTGCAACAAACCTGTAAGTAGGAGTCCGCAAGACCTTTGCTAAATCTCTAATGCGCTTTAGAAAATCTCTGTTTACCTCATCTAGATAATCTTTAACAACCAGTTGCAACGAGTGAGCTGCACACTTTACAGATTGTACTAAAAATATGGAGAGTTCCTGAAGGCGATCGCTATGGATAGTGTCAGACTCGCTTTGATCCTCATTACCAAATATCCTAACCATTTTTAGTAAATTTCGTCAGTTCAATGCAGCCTAGCGTTTTTATTACTATTTTTGATTTGTGATAAAATTGTATGTTTATGCCCATAATGCCTTGTTGCCATGTCGATTTTTAATGAAAGCAGCTTGTTTTTCAATTTTTCTTTTAGCCATTGTTTTTGGTTTTCATATGCCTCGTTAACTAACTCAGTTATATTTCTGGACGTAACTGCTGGCATACCAAGCCCATCAAAAAGTTGGCTCGTAATGACCTTAAAAGCATCTGAATCAAGAACTGCAAATGGTAGTTTTTCTGTTGTGACCAGTTCAACACACGCTTTTTTATTTCTTCGGGTGCCATCGATACCGAAAATCTAACTTTTTTTCTGGTACTTCACATGTATCCTCCTCATTATTCTGCTCTATGATATATTGCTCTTTGTGCTTTTTAATTAAATGGCGCTTTAAATTGCTGATGTGGTTACCTTTAAAAACGCTTTTACACAGTCGGCACTCATTCGTATCACCAACTTTTTCAAAAAAAATTCGAATAGTAGTATCAGGATTGCGACCCATAGTAAATTAAATACTCTTTGAAAATATAAGTGTGACACTCACGCGACGAAACTTTGTGTAAACTGATTAAGAAAATTCACTTGCACTTCTTAGTAATCAAAAATCTGACCTTAATATATACCGTTAAAAAGCAAAAACCACGGTAATCAAAATAAAAACGGTCTCAATAAAAATTGATACTTACAGTTTGGTATAACAAACGATAAAACAAAACCAGAATTAATCGTAATTGACCATAAACTCTTTTGAATCTTTCTTTTAATTTGAAACATCATTGGTGAAAGGGTATTTAATATCCCAATTTTACTTGTTAAATTGTAATTTACATAAAATGAGTTTTATTTTCTGACGGAAAAAATAAAACTCCTTCAATGAGTTTTATTTTCTGACGGAAAAAATAAAACTCCTCAAATGAGTTTTATTTTTGGCCGGAAAAAATAAAACTCCTAAAATGAGTTTTATTTTTGGCCGGAAAAATAAAACTCCTAAAATGAGTTTTATTTTTGGCCGGAAAAATAAAACTCCTTTTTTAACAGTTTCATCCGAACTTTTATTTTTAGGTTCAAAAATAACTGTTTAAGATGGAGTTTTTTCATTTAACTCACAAAATAACTGTTATTTAAGAACTTATTTGATAAAACTTATAACCGTTACGGTCCCTGAAAAAATATTATTTTTCTACTTTTTTAAGGAAAATAATTTCAATTTTTGATATTTTGTAGAAATGACATGGATAAAGATATCACAATTAAATTTTGTAGTTATGTAGACCAATAAGATCTAAAAGCAATAGACTAAAACAAATTCCCAATTTTAACTGAAAAATTCCCCAATTCCCAACTCGGGAAAAAAGGATATCAAAAAATGAGTTTTTTTTACATATATGGCAACACTGACTCTATTTGCAGCGCGTTTCAGAAAAAACTTTCCTAATCAATAACAAAGATGTCAGAAAATATTAACATTATAATTTTTTTTAAATCGGTGCTTTGCCTTTTGAGAAATTTTTGTTTAAACTAAATTTTTTTTACCAATTGGCATTTTTTGGAGAGGGCATGTGCGAGGACCAAAAGTTCAATAAGCAAGAAATTTTTTTTATACGCATTCTCATTATGTTTTCTTTTAAAAAACTTTAAAAATCTTTTTATGTTTCCTAAGAAAATATTTTTTTATTAGTGAAAAAATATAGCTATCTTTTAGGGAAAAACTAAAAAAAAAGCTAAATTTTTTTCAAGTTTTAACTTTGAATATTTTTAACTTTTAAACGAAAGAAGATATCTATAACCAACTTGCACAAAAATTATTCAGAATTTTATTACAAATTCAAAGAATATTATTAATTAATTTTTGGTCTTCAGATGCGTCAACCAGATCAAAAAAAGCTTGAAAAAATAGGTAAAAGATCAACACAAAAATTCCTTTTTACTCAAATATCTCGAACCCTAAAGGAGATAACCTACACATGTAAGCATATTTTTTGTAGATCTTCTCAAGGACAACTTAAGTTTAAAATTTCTTTTCAATCCATCCATAAATGGATTTTTAAAAAAGTCGAACACCCGAGGTGACCAACTTTGAAGGTCCATCAATCACTCTCCCGATCCCTCATGAACCAGTGCTTATGAAAACCAACTCGAATACTCCCTTACTATCATTAAACCAAATTTCATTTAAATACCTCCAGTCGTTCAAAAGTTACAGAAATATTTCCAAAAAAAGCGTCCGTAAACCACTGTGCGTGGGAAAGTTTGGCGCACTGTAGATACCACTGAGCTAAGAGCAAAGAAGTCTTTGAGCACTGTTTTAAAAACTCAACTCTACTCCTATCTACGTTCTAAGTTTCGTCAAAATCCATCTAGTAATTTAGAAGTTACTGAATTAATTTCTAACACACCACTGTCGCATATTTTAACAAGATATCCAAGACGAAAAGAACATGTTCGCGTAAAAAACTGGGAGCTCTGTTTTGATTTTAGACCCATAGTTTCTTCGGCAAACCTTTTTAGAATTCACCATAGATTACGATTTTGATAACCGCCAGGTCACTTTT
Organism: Stomorhina lunata; assembly: GCA_933228675.1. Classification (NCBI taxonomy): domain Eukaryota; kingdom Metazoa; phylum Arthropoda; class Insecta; order Diptera; family Rhiniidae; genus Stomorhina; species Stomorhina lunata. The sequence continues at coordinate 53,313,191 of OW121741.1, read as the reverse complement.
TTGACGTCCATACAAATTGACCCACCCTACTGTATATATATATATATATATATATATATATATATATATATATATACATATTAGGGCGGGTCAAATTTTTTTGGTGGTCTGGCTCAGCGAAATTCGTAAAATACATGTAATTTCAAGACTTTTTCTCCACTACAGCATATGCAAATTCTGGAAAAAAGCTATGCGGACTTAAGTAAATAGATTTTTTTCTCAATTACAAAAAAGGCCCAAAACTGAGAGCAAACGAGACTTGAAATAATTTTTAATATTCTGTATTGTTTCAGTTTTCATTCAAATTTTATCAATTATCATTTTATACACTTCTTTCAAATTTCATACATTCATATTTTATAACAGAGAAAAAATCTATTTACGGAAGTCCGCACAGCTTTTTTCAGAATTTCTATATGCTGTAGTGGAGAAAAAGTCTTAAAATTACATGTATTTTACGAATTTCGCTGAGCCAGACCTCCAAAAAATTCGTCCAGACAAATTTACCCGCCCTAATATATATATATATATATATATATATATATATATATACAGTGTTGTGCAGAACAAAAGCAAAATAATTCATCTCTTTACATAAATATATATGTTTTACTTACAGTTCGTTTTAGAAAACTATATATGTATATATATATATATATATATATATAGTGTTGTGCAGAACAAAAGCAAAATAATTCATCTCCCTACATATTTTTTTTTTTTTTTATTTACAGTTCGTTATAGGAAACTATATTTTATATTTTTTGTGTAAATTAAAAATATTAAGAGAATTAACATATTAAATTAACAAATTCTTAGAAATTGATAAAAACAAATTGTTTCAAAAGCAACAAATTCAGTACTTCGTGTATTAACCCTAGTTTTTGAACTTTTTCCCACTCTGATTTCAATCTTTGAAAAACCCACATTTATTTTTGAACCTTTTTCCGGCTACCTCTCTTTTGAGTATCCCAAAAAGGTTTTCAATGGGAGTAAGACGGGTGATTTGGCCGGCAAAATCAATCATATATATATATATATATATATATATATACACATATATATATATATATATATATATATATAGGAAAACAAACTTTAGATACAGAAAAGCATTTTGAGGTTCATATTTAAACACCAAATGTGCCAATAATTGTCCATCCAAGGACTGTGTCCTGAGCCATCTGGTTGAAGACTTGGTTTGATCAGTGGGGGATATATATCAGAACCCAGTGTGGTAATGCGACCCATTCCTCGATTTTCTCCTTCGGATGTTTTCGATGAAGATAATCGACTACGTTGAATATAAGAGTAGCATATAAAATGGGGACGTATTCGAATCTTACACCACCGGTCTGAGCCTATTTGTTCTTCAGTTAGATTATAGCGCTTGACTAAGAACGCTGCTATAGAGCTGACATCTTTACAGGGGCTTAGTAAGCCTCTTGCTTTGCGCCATTGCCCACCTAATTTAATTTTCACAACTACAGTGGGAAGAAGTGTGACAGGACGGGACCTAGTGGTGATTCTAGAGGAGTTGATGGCTCTTCGATTCTTTTGCAACCGTTGATGACGATAAAGAAGAGAGTGATGACGCTGTCGACAGCGGTCAGAACTACAACATCGGCTTATGAGATGCGAGTGTGCTAGACAATTCTCTCAGTATCGACGACAGCGGTCAGAACTACAACATCGACTTATGAGATGCGAGTGTGCTAGACAATTCTCTCAGTATCGACGACGTTTGACAATTCTAAGTTTTTCAGTCACATTCATGCGTTTGAATTTGAAGCATCTTCGTAACGGGTCTTGAGGGCACAGACGACAATCTTATATATGATTATAAACGACGACGTTGACGATTGTTTCTTTTTTCCAATGGCGAACGGCTGCGGCGTTGTTGTCGGGGCAGTTCGTATTTCAGCGACTCGTATGTGATTATCGGTACCACGAATAACTTTTTCAATTCGTCCTATGCGGTAATAAAATCTCGCTGGGGGTGTTTCCTTTTAAAACGCTTGAGGAGCTCTTTGAGGTATTCCTCTTTCCACCTTGTAGCGAAATGGTGATGTAGAACTTTGAGCTTCTGCCAACGATTTACGTAACTCAGTGAGTGGTCTGAAAGATTAGGTTCTGTTGGAGATAATAAGGGACCACCTATAAGGAAATGACCGGGGGTAAGTGCTAAAAGATCAGTGGGATTATCGCTATTGGGACTTAAAGGCATAGAATTCAGACATGCTTCAATTCTAGCAAGTAAGGTAGAGAACTCTTCAAATGTGAAGCTTTGGGTGTTAGAAACACGTTTAAGATGCATCTTAAAGCTCTTAACTCCTGCCTCCCAAAGACCACCCATATGTGGGCACCAGGCGGAATGAAGTGCCATTCGAGAGGGGCTACAACCTGTTGATCAAGGAGGTTTTGGCGTATATAAGAGACGAAATGTGCTATATCGGCATCCAAAATATGGGAAGCGCCAACGAATGCTGAGTCATTATCTGAGAACATTGCACTGGGGGAACCTCTTCTACTAAAGAATCTGGCAAAGGCCTCAAGATGTATGGCCTTAGTCTAGAAGCAAATAAACACCAAAACACAGCCTTTTGTCATTTTACAGCCGCGACCAACGTATGTCTTCAATCAAACGGCCAGGCAAAGTCCACACTTGTATTGGTGAAAGGTCGTGACATCGTGGTTCTCTCTGCTGATAGTGTTTTTGAATAACGCAAATGCGACATCCTGAAATTATAGATTTTATAAGCGTTTTCAGTCTAGGAACGTAATAGTACTGTCTCATTAATCGATATAACAGAGCGTTCTGACCATGGATTGAATACTTATGTAAGTATGTTAAGAAAAGGCGGGTGTAGCGTGCATGGTAGGGGAGTAGAACTGGGGATCGCTTGTCATAGTTTAGAGATGGTGAATTAGTTAGACGACCATTGATTCTTATAATGCCATTTGGATTTATGAATGGATTTAACGTAAGTAGGCTGCTTTTTCGGGGATTTCGAGATAGTAAGTCATATTCATGTCCGAAGTATAACTTTTGGCTGGCAATAATCATTTTAGATTTTGCAATATTAAACTGTAATCGGGTTAATTCTTCGGATGTTTGCAAAAGGTGGTGGAGATTTTTGTTACATCGGTAATAAAATCGAAAAATCCAACAGATGACACGCATTGCTCGTGGAAATTCCGAGAAGTTGTTCAGTATGTCAGTGTTGTGTAGCTGATTAACGTGAACCTAATTTGGTTTGGCTTCTTTTTCGGTTGAAAAGGTACCACTATTAATCGGCCATTGGCTATGGGGAAGTCTAAGCCATGTAGGTCCATACCACCACAATTCGTTAGATCCGAGTTGGGATAGTGTAAGTCCGCGGGGTTGCTTTTGGAGTCAACATAAGACCAAGATTGACTTCCAACCTTTTCAATAATGGAGGAAAATCTGTTTTCCACAAAGGTTTTCCATATATTCGGAGGTTTTTGTAGCTGCTTTGGAATCTGTCAATAAAAATATGTTCAGATTCTTAAGTTTTAATTCGGATTGAATAGAGTAGATCATTTTAGCCATTAACTCAGCTCCACAAAGCTCTTTCCGGGGAAGTGAGACAAATTTACGGAGGCAGCTTTAGTTTCCGCTACAAGTTAATAAGTAGACACACAACCTTGATTTTCTGCGCGGATATATAGTAAGCGTCGCAGAATCCGTGTAGCTCGATAGAGTATGATCAATCGAAGTCCAAATACCGGGGAATTTTGATATCGTCTATATTTGGGTAGTCATCAAGGAATTCTCGCCACTGTTGTAAGGTAGTCTCATTAAGGTCTTAATCCCAGTCCGTTTCGTCACGCCATATATGTTGCATAATTATATTGGCTACGATTATTTTGGTAGCCAGCTAACCAGCGGGATGACTGTAGCACATCAATCAGATCGTTTCTAGCTTTGAGGGCAGAGGATAATGCTATAAACACAATCACGACAGCAGGCTACACGAACACCGACTACAAAAGTCGTTGGCTGCAACAGTCGCCTTGTAGTCAGCTACTTAATTTTTTTTAAGACGGCAGCTGCATTGAAAAGTTCAGATATAGATTTTTGACGTTTGAACTACTTTCTCTATTATCATTTTATTCAAGTTCATACCAATACCTGAAATATATTAAGAACTATTATTAATAATAAACAAAGAATAAGTTATAATAAACTTACCAAATAAAACAAAAGCCAACAGATAAAAAATTAAAAAAATTAAATCCTCCGATATCAACGGTTTTCATGTACCTGATAGTATATATAAATCAAAAAATTCTAATAGAAAGATTTTAGTGGAATCACTTATAGTTTGAGAGTTATGAGCTTTTTAAATTTTAAGAATTATAGGGCATAACTTTAGAAGCTTGTATCCGATATTAACTTTTTTGGTATCAAACAAATGCTACTAAAAATACTTTTCAAATAATATATTCTTCCGATTTATAACGGATTAAGAGCCCATATCCTAAAAACTTATTTTTAAAACCGACATTTTTTTAATACAAATATCTTAAATCCAAATAGATATAAGTATGCTTTTTTAAATAACAGATTTTATACAGGCTTTTATATAACCAAAACTACGTAGGTCTAGCACATGAAGTGTGTGAGTTATGACAATTTAAAAATTAACTTCTTAAAAATTTACTTTTATTGAGGCAAAGTTATATAAATATAAATTTGTATGTCATATATTTATCAGATATAATTATATACATTATATATTTATATAAATATTTGATAAGTATATTAATTGTTTATTTAAATTTCCTTCACAATTGTTGTAAATAAAGTTAAGTGGCTTAAATTGCTCATTTATTTCAATATTCTATGGTGTTGACAGCACTAAATCTGTTATTGGCTACAGCTATAACGGTGGTCGGTAGTCGTGTAGCTGTGCCGACGCTAAAAAATGTATTCCCATTTGAATGCGTGTAACTTAATTTTGACAGGTTGTAGCCAGTAGCCGTGATTGTGTTTCTAGCATATGGTGTGGGCACCAGCGAGTACGTCATCTACGTAAATATAGTTCCGATGGATGTTAGAAACAGTGGGATTCGTTTGCTAACAGATTTTCGACAACTTCAGCAGTAACTGTGTTCAGTTCGAAGTCTTGTGGATCTTCTTCGGGGGATCTACGGAAAATGATCCTCTGGAACGGGGTGTGTGATGGATTTTGGAGAATTTGGCGATACATCTTTTCGATATCTGAATTGAAGAAATATCTAAATATAGTCTCCATCGCAAGATAAGAATTATTAAGTCGGCTTGTAACGTTGGACCTGGACAGAGTAAATCGTTAAGGCTTCTACCATTCGAAGATGGGCTTGAAGCGTTAAACACTACACAATGGTTAATTGTAGTGCTCTCGGGTTAATGATCGCATGATGGGGAAGATAATATCGTCGTTGAAAATCCAAAACTGCGTAACACTTTTTCAAATTTTACAGGAGAAGCAAAAATTCAAATATATATTTTTTTTAAATTCAAATATTTTATTTTCATATCTTACCCCAAGTTTGATGATACGCATATTTGAATTTTGAAAATAGTGCACATGTTGATACGCAATTTTGAATTATTGATATAAAACCGTTATTTTTGGTCGTAAAAATCTAAAAATTGGTAGAGACATGTAATACAACTTTACGAATCATAATCAATCAAAAAGTCGATTTTGATTTTTTTGATGATATGCAGTTTTGGATTTTCAACGACGATATGTGGGACTGTGAGTATTAGAAGTGACGTTAGTCATTTGATTGAGAGTCGTATTCTGACTTCAGTTGGGGGTTTTTCAAAAGTCTACATTCGTTTTTCAGAAATTGGGAAGGGGCTATATAACGCGATGATCCGATTTTCATATCTTCTGAATACTCCCGCCGAAAAGGAAGCGAAACCGTAAAACGACCATCGCAGTTGCGGTGAGTGGTAGATTTATACACATTCTCGCAGTGTAGGTCTTCGTCCGAGATTCGTGGTTTCCTTAGAGTCTCTTCAAGCACCCAGAATCTCTGGAGTTGATCATTGAGGACGACGCATTATAAAATGATGAGACTGACTGAAAATGACTCCTAGTGGAAATTTTCCCAGTAATAATACATCCGAAGACGGTCTGTTGAGCGACTTAAGAACGATTATTATCCCATTGGATGCCATTCCTTAATATTTTGGGGTAAACATCGTAGCTCAATCTCTAAACGCATATGAGACTGAGAATCCGCTGGAGTTAATTCGGAAAATATGCCACTTTTCAATGCAGATAACGTTTAGTGGGGGAGTTGACCAGTGAGCTTTTTGACGACCAAAGCATCTGTGAAAGTTTTAAAATAGTCATCAATAGTCGGTCCAATACGGATGTGGCATAGTTGTGTTAATGCTTCATTCAATCCATGTACCTGCATTTGCGATGATCGACTTTTTAGAGCAAGTTTGGTTTGTAGGTGTTTCAAGATGCCGAATCTATGAGCGCACGTACGGTGTACTTTAGGTCATTAGTAAAAATGTCGACAAGTGTAGTACCGAGTAAAATTGTCGAATTTGAAGCGGACTGTAATTGCGTTGAATAAGTTTGTCGTGTATGGATTGCAGCCTCGGCTGAGGTAGAGGGATTCATATTTAAATGGGGGTTAGTAACTGCAGGAGTACTCGAGTTGGTATAAGGGGTTGTAGTTGCAGTCTTATTCGCTTTGTGGTTTGAGGTCGGTACTACATTTGTACGATGAAACAGCGAATGATTCTTTTGTTTCCATAAGTGGCAAACATATTGGCTCCGACACTTCTTAAACTCATGGGGTGTTCCTAGACAGTTAGTGCACCGTTTTTGTTGTCTGACGATAGAAAAACGTTTTTCAATTGACATTCCAAGAAATGAGGGACAGAGACGAAGGGGATGTACATTAGAACATATCGAACATTTCCCAGGTTTATCCGATGAAACATTATTATTAAAAGTATTCACTTTTCTTTTATCCGAAAAGTTTTGGGGCTTAGATTTGGGGAATTTATTGTAGTTTGAGCTATTAGGGTTGGCAAATGTACTACGAATTTCAGCAACTGATTCCAGAGTTTGAAATCTTGAAGTCAGGAAGGCATCCATTTGTTTCCAACTGGGTAGCTCGATATTGTGTGCTGTGAAGATCTTCAACAGTGTTAGATTGGTCACATAATTGTTTATTGTTCTTTGTATCTTCCTGATGTTACTTCCTGCGGAACGTTGGCCATGACTGGTAATCGCCATGAAACACCACGGTGTCACAAGGGGGTAACGATATGTTGGGAGTAGTATCAACAGAAGCATTAAGTGGGGGGTTTTGGATGGTACTAGTACCCCATCGCTGACAAAGATCATCCAAATATCATCCTTGATAAAACCTTAACATGAGCCTCAAAATTGGAGAGTTTCAACCTGAATTTCTTCTTCTAGTTCGTTGAACTTGTTTAAGATTTCGTCACAACGTCACGACCTGACGTTGTCGTTTATTATATCGCACAAAGTCTGCCGGTTATTTCTGTCGTTTATTATATCGCACAAATTCTGCCGGTTATTTCTGTCGTTTATTATATCGCACAAACTCTGCCGGTTATTTCTGTCGTTTATTAAATCGCACAAATTCTGCCGGTTATGATTGTCATTTATTATATCGCTCAATTTATAACGAGTATGTTTGTTTCATATTTTTTTGCACATTTTTTGTCGGTTATTTTTATTTTAATATTATATCAGGCAATTTTTGCCTTTTATTTTAAAATTTAATTTTTTTTAAACAATCTCTGAGCGATATCTTTTGTAATATACTTTTTCGAGCAGCAATTTTTTTCTTGTAAAAGTGACAAATACAAACTCTTTATCAATAGAAAAAGTCTCAAAAAATTATATTCTCTATAGAAAAACTGCTTTCAAACAGTATTCCCTATACAAAAATGTTATACAAAAGTATTCTCTATAGAAAAACTGTCATACAAAAGTATTCTCTACAGGAAAACTGTTATACTAAAGTATTTTCTACAGTAAAACTGTTATACAAAAGTATATTGCCTTTTATTTTAAAATTTAATTTTTTTTAAACAATCTCTGAGCGATATCTTTTGTAATATACTTTTTCGAGCAGCAATTTTTTTTAATTTTTTCTTGTAAAAGTGACAAATACAAACTCTTTATCAATAGAAAAAGTCTCAAAAAATTATATTCTCTATAGAAAAACTGCTTTCAAACAGTATTCCCTATACAAAAATGTTATACAAAAGTATTCTCTATAGAAAAACTGTCATACAAAAGTATTCTCTACAGGAAAACTGTTATACTAAAGTATTTTCTACAGTAAAACTGTTATACAAAAGTATTATCTATAGGAAAACTATTATAAAAAGTATTCTTTATAGAAAACTTTCCCATTTCTTTTGGAAAATTTTTAAAATGTCCCTTTATTTTGGGAAATTTTGAAAACTTCCTATATCTTTTGGGAAATTTTGAAAATGTCCCTTTATTTTGGAAAATTTTGAAAATGTCCCTTTATTTTGGCAAATTTTGAAAAATTCCCATTATTTTGGGAAATATTGAAAATATCCCATCATTTTGGGAAATTTTGAAAATTTCTCATTACTTTGGGTAATTTTGGCAATTTCCCATTATTTTGGGAAATTTTGAAAATTTCCCATTATTTTGGGAAATTTTGAAAATATCCAATTATTTTTGGAAGTTTTGAAAATTTCCCATTATTGTGGGAAATTTTGAAAAATTCCCATTATTTTGGGAAATTTTGAAAACATCCTATTATTTTGGGAAATTTTGAAAACATCCTATTATTTTGGGAAATTTTGAAAATTTCCCATTATTTTGTGAAATTTTGGAAATTTCCCATTATTTTGGGAAATTTTGAAAAATTCCCATTATTTTGGGAAATTTTGAAAATTTCCCATTATTTTGGGAAATTTTCAAAATTTCCCATTATTTTGGGTATATTTGAAAATTTACCATTATTTTGGGAAATTTTCAAAATTTCCCATTATATTGGGGAATTTTGAAAATTTCCCATTATTTTGGGAAATTTTGAAAAATTCCCATTATTTTGGGAAATTTTGAAAACATCCTATTATTTTGGAAAATTTTGAAAATGTCCCTTTATTTTGGGAAATTTTAAAAATTTCCCATTATTAATGGGAAATTTTAAAAATTCTCCAAAATAATGGGAAATTTTCAAAACATCCAAAAATAACTGGATATTTAAAAATTTCCCAAAATAATGGGAAATTTTCAAAACTTCCCAAAATAATGGAAAATTTTTAAATATACTCAAAATAATAGGAAATCTTGAAAATTTCCCAAAATAATGGGAAATTTTTAAAATTTCCCAAAATAATTGGAAATTTTCAAAATTTCCCAAAATAATAGGATGTTTTCTAAATTTCCCAAAATAATAGGATGTTTTCAAAATTTCCCAAAATAATGGGAATTTTTAAAAATTTCCCAAAATAATGGGAAATTTTCAAAACTTATTTTGGGAAAATTTTCCAAAATAATGGGAAATTTTCAAAATTTCCCAAAATAATGGAAATTTTCAAAACTTCCCAAAATAATTGGAAATTTTCAAAATTTTCAAAATTTCCCAAAATAATAGGATGTTTTCTAAATTTCCCAAAATAATAGGATATTTTCAAAATTTCCCAAAATAATGGGAAAATTTCCCAAAATAATGGGAAAATTTCCCAAAATAATGGGAAATTTTCAAAATTTCAAAAAATAATGGGAAATTTTCAAAATATCCCAAAATAATGGGAAATTTTCAAAATTTCCCAAATAATGGGAAATTTCCCAAAATAATGGGAAATTTTCAAAATTTAGCAAAATAAAGGGACATTTTCAAAATTTATCAAAATAATAGGATGCTTTCAAAATTTCCCAAAATAATGAGAATTTTTCAAAATTTCCCAAAATAATGGGAAATTTTCAAAATTTCCCAAAAATAATGGGAAATTTTCAAAATTTCCCAAAATAATGGGAAATTTTCAAAATTTCCCAAAATAATGTGAATTTTTCAAAATTTCCCAAAATAATGGGAAATTTTCAAAACTTACCAAAATAATTGGATATTTTCAAAATTTCCCAAAATAATAGGAAATTTTCAAAGTTTCCCAAAATAATGGTATATTTTTAAATTTTCCCAAAATAATGGGATATTGTCAAAATTACCCAAAGTAATGGGAAATTTTTAAAATTTCCCAAACTAACAGGATATTTTCAAAATTTCTTAAAATAATGGGAATTTTTCAAAATTTCCCAAAATAAAGGGACATTTTCAAAATTTTCCAAAATAAAGGGACATTTTCAAAAATTTCCCAAAAGTTATAGGAAGTTTTCAAAATTTCCCAAAATAAAGGGACATTTTCAAAATTTTCCAAAAGAAATGGGAAAGTTTTCTATAAAGAATACTTTTGTATAACAGTTTTCCTATGGAGAATACTTCTGTACAATAGTTTTACTGTAGAAAATACTTTATTATAACAGTTTTCCTGTAGACAATACTTTTATATGACAGTTTTTCTATAGAGAATACTTTTGTATAACATTTTTGTATAGGGAATACTGTTTGAAAGCAGTTTTTCTATAGAGAATATAATTGAGCTTTTATTTTATTTTTTTTTTAATTTGAGCTTTTTCTATTGATAATGAGTTTGTATTTGTCACTTTTACAAGAAAAAATTAAAAAAAATTGCAGCTCGAAAAAGTATATTACAAAAGATATCGCTCAGAGATTGTAGAAAAATTAAATTTTAAAATAAAAGGCAAAAATTGCCTGATATAATATTAAAATAAAAATAACCAAATTAACTTTTATTTTTGATTAAAAAAAAAATCAAAAAATAACTTTTATTTCGGATTAAAAAAATAAAAATAAAAAAATAACAGTTATTTTTTTAGTTTTATTATAAAAGTCATAACCGTAACAGTCCCTGCCTGAAACTCTACGACCCGATCGGAGACGCGAATAAGATTTAATATGTCTAACATTGACATAATAAATCTTCTGAGGTATGCAATGGGGATAAGTAGATATTAGATACGAGTGAAGTCAAATGGGAAAACAAATCGAAAATATTTCTAAATGATTAAATTGATAAATAATTTCGCTTAGACCAAATGCCAAAACATTTAAAAACGTGACCAGCGATTCTCAAGATATTGTTTAAATCCGTTCAAGTAATGAGTGGGGTATATTTTCAACAAATTTTTATTATTTTTTTAATTGATTTGTTTTTTTTTTAATTGATTTGTTTTTTTTTTTAATCGATTTGTAGTTTTTTTATTTTTTTAAATTGTGAATTAATAGAAATATATTTTTAATTTGGGTTTACTTTAATTATTGCAAGTGAAAAATTAATTTATATTAAAGTTACAGTAGTTTAATTAATCTGTGATATTTTAGTAATTTCTAAGGTTTTTTAACTTAATCCATGATAATTTGTAGCAAAACGGCGATTTTTTATATTAAGATCGTATTTTATATGTAGATTAAATTGAAAATGTGTTTATTTATAATTTCTTTTATTTAGCTTTAAATATCAAAAACAGTTTTTATTTATTTTAGTGTTTAAATAGTTTAAATAGTTATAGTTTAAATAGTTATTTAGTGTATTTAATATTACAAATTATTTATGTAGCAATTATTCTTTTGTACAAGGAAATGATTGCTGGGATTGAAAATATACTATTTAGTTACAGAACAAACCCTGCAGTAAATGCCGTCAGAGAAACAATACTGTTTTGCTATTGACAATGTCTCCAGTACTACTTGCCTATTTTGCCCCATCCAATGTTATCTACTATTGACATTTAACATTTAGAGTTCCTACGAAATCTACCAGTAGACATTACCACTATTTACTTAGTATTGACTTTGTAGTTCTTTTGGTCCAAATGGAGACATTGGGATCAAATCGGGGCCTATTGATATACATATATGTTGACACATTCGTTGACAATGTCACCAGATATATACTAGAATAGTTGTCTCTATATATTCACTATTTCAGTACTGAACTAAAATTGGGGACATTTATATTGATGTTACACTAAGTGTTGACATGGAGACACATGGTTCCAGTTTTACTATAGGGAACAAACAAGTTATGTATGTAGAAGTTGTGTGTGTTTGATCAGTACGTTTTATGTTTTTACTTCTTTTGTTTTCTTCCGTATTTCTTCATTAGATAAGTTTAACCTTCTCTCTGTTGATCTCTAACAGTAGTTGAGCGGGAGTGGTTCGAAAGAATGAGATAACCGTCTGTTAATCTGTTTGATTCTGTGTTAATTTCGTATGATCACAGAATGGTTTTGAACTTGTTGCCCGCAAAGATATTTTATTATTTCAACTCATTTAGTACTCAATAAAAAATATTATTTCAGTTTGTGGAAATCGTTTCTTATTATGGGAGGATATTTTTTGGGAACATAGAAGTAACTGTCCACATAAACGATTTGTTGTTGCACTTTTTTCTCACTTTACTTTTTGCACTTTTATGATTTTTGTTTTAAAACTTTTACTTAAAATGACAAAGGAACAATTACTTACTTGTCTTTTTTTGTTGTTACTTAGGGATTTCTTCAAATAGATATTTGGCTAGCTTCACAATAATAATGATGACAATTATGATGACAATGATGAAGATTATTTTATTGTTGGTAATTTTGATGATGATTTTTTTTCGGTTTTAAAGATAGTAATCTGAATTTTCTAAATTTTTAGGGGGTTGGTGTTTTCTGTAAGAAAATTATTTGAGAAGAAATATTTGCAAGTCCTTTGGCTTCGGTTTAAAGGACCAGAATGATGGGAATGCAGAGAGCGGAATTGAAATTTTACAAGCCGCTCTTGCACACTGTGCTTGTTAAAGTTAGATACTTAAAAATGTTTTTATTTGTTCACTATCGATATTTAGTTTTTTATTTTATACACGAAAGACCTTTGGTTATAGAGTAATTTTAACGTTTTCATTCGCTTTGTATGAATGATTGTGTTTAAGAAAAACCAAAAAAGAGCTAAAGACACGAAAGCTTTTAAGTTCTCACTCACTCAAAATTGATTTCATTTTACAAAGACCAAACCGATTTACGTTTCGTTATTTTCACAAACGAAACAATATTTTCATTTTCGAAAGACAGGCTGTTAGTTTGCATTCTTCTTCTAATCTCTGTAGTTGCAATTCTATTTTTCGAGATTGCGAAGCATGTGAGTGACTTGAGCATCGGCTTAAAACACTTGGAGTAGGTGAATTTGACCTTACGCCAAAATAATATGACTGAATAATATAAAGCTTTATCTCTCCCTTTCACCACCTTTCGCTTCTATACTATCCGCTTTCCAAAGAAAGTAACCCAATTCGAATATACTCTATATACAATTGTATAAACAAAAAAATACATTGGATACATTTCTCAAATTATAATTAAAAAAAATATAACAATGTATACAAATACAAGTCAGCAGACGCCCAGATTCTTTTGGAATTAGTATTTATTTAGTAGTATTAGTATTTAAATAAAAATCTAATTAAAATTAATAAAATAATAACTAAGATAATTAAAACAATAATTATTTGTAATATTTGACTGCATTGCTTTTAAAAATTTACAACAAAAAAATAGTTTTGGTTTGTTTTTTGTCTATTCTTCTTTGTGCTTTTCTCTTATCTTGGCCGTGGCTAAAAATAAGTAAGTGGTTAGTGCAAACATCAAAATGTGTTGTTAATGGTAAAACCTTTTAAAAGTTTTAAAAGTTAGTGAATCGCACTACTGAAACTATAAAATGAAAGAAAATGGCAGTTCAATTTGGCTCTTAAGTATGTCCATTTTAGAACTACTTTTTAAGTTTGTTTATCGCATAGTGCTGCCAGATGGATAATTTATATTAAGCGTTTTTGGTAGAGGCGTTTACACTTGGTTTTGTTCTTGTGGTTAATTTTTTGATACAAATTTTTAAAATAACAGTTATTTTCGGTACCTGATATGAACTATTATTTGTTTTATTTTTGTAGTCATATGATCAACCACAGCGACTGCGAAAATGTCTACTTCAACAAAAAACAAAGAGTGATAACAATGGTCTTAACGTTTACCAACAAATGGTGGAAGCAGCGCCATTTGATATATACTTGTGCGATAACTGCGACGCAGAATTATATTCTAAGGAAGCAATATTGGTAAGGCATATTTGTTAATATTCTTGAGCATTTTGAGAAAATGTATTTTTTTAATTTATATATATTTAATTTTTAATTTATATATATATATATATATATATATATATATATATATATATATATATATATATATATATATATATATATATATTGTGTAACGTCTTTATAGTAAATATCATATTCGTATCTATTGCATTTTTTGTACTTCCTAGGAAGATAACTTGATATATAATACATTCTCAAATATTATAATAATGTTCAAAAGTCCGACACAAAATTAATATAAATGTTTGTCTGTCTGCTAAAATCAGATTTGTGGAGCTCCTGGAAGGTATACTATTTATTTATCGTCCCACCCTGAATTTCATCATTGTTTACGTTATCGTTCGCATTCATTTTCGTTCGACTTGTCGTACTGAAAACTTTTAGTGGGACGCAAATCAGCTGTTTTTTGTTGAGAATACAAACGATTGAAAACGTTCGATATCGTGGGATAGGCTGTAAGAAAAAGTTTATGTATTAGGAAATTTTGGTCTCTTATTTTGGCGTTTACATGAGTCCGTGTATGTTTCGCGACAAAGGAACCAATGCTTAAAACACATAAGGATACGTTATGAATGTTATATTTTGCTTTTGTTCGAAATTTCTTAAGTTTTCTATAAAAAAATACTAGTAGTATGTGATATTTAACGAAAGATATATTCACGTTTTTCTTAAAAAAACGAATTGATCTGGAACAACTGGAAGATACGGATGTTTTCTTTTTCGACGTAGATTAAAAATATATAGGTCTTGTTCTTGTGTCCAAACGTGTGTACCACGGTGCTATATATTAACTTCAGATACTAAAAATTATCTTTGTTGAAGGATATAAACATAAAATTAAAAAAAAATATTTATTTTTTTTTAAATCCAAATATTATTAACGTCCGCGAAATGACCCCGCTTTTCATCATAGATTTTCATGGTCTATATGGCATTGATAGGTATTTTTTTGATTATTTTGCAAATTGTTCAAAATGTACACCCCTAGTATACACTCTTAGTTTTAGATACATACGTGAAATATATAGCTTTTGAATGGAAAAGTTACTGAAGATTTACTTATTAATCTGAATGGAAAGTTTTGCTCTAGTTCTTTGTTTAATTATGTGATTTAATATATCAGCATTAAAGTGATTCTCGGTCGGGGTTGTATGGGAGATTTCCCTAAATGTGAACCGAGTTCGCCCATTTTCAATACCGAACTTTTCAAGAGATCAGAAATACTTTTGTCAAATGATGTCCCTCTATAAAGTTTACTTTAGGCGCTATCACGCTGAATAACGATATTGTACAACGTCTTTATACTAAATGTCATCATCGTATTTATTATAATTTGTCATTTATTAGCTACTAAGAGACTGCCTTATTAGAAGTTATACGGGAGCAATTGTCAAACGTGAACGGATTTCTCCCAAGTGCAATTAAAAAATTTAAATTTTCGTTAATATCTAAGATACATACATACACATGTAGGTTTTGAACGCAAATCATGTACTTAGTTGCATTTTTCGTACTTCCTAGGAATATTACCTATAATTTGATATATAATACATTCTCAAATATTATCATAATGTTCAAAAGTCAGACAGAAAATTAAGATAAATGCAGTGTGTCTGTTTGCTAAAATCAGATTTGTGGAGCTCCTGGAAGGTATACCCACATGCATTTTACATAAAATTTTAGGATATCGTCCCACCCTGAATTTCATCATTGTCGATCAAAACACCTGAAACATCGCTTTAACACTAAATTATATCTACCACAAATTACCGAATGCAGAATTTACGTAATCCCCTGCAAAGAACGCTATTAAATTTCATCAAAATAAACATCTGAGATATCGGCAGGAGTTCCAAAAACTTGACTACGACAGACAAACGGACAGACAAACAGACAGACGTCGCGAAATCGATTCAAAGAACGCTGTCAAATTTCATCACAATCGGTCCATAAACACATGAGATATCGCTGAAACAATACTTACAAAATTTCTTACACACGTACTTTGGGCAATTTGCTGTACATCAAAAGTAGTGTTTTGGCGATATCTCAGTTGTTTATGGACCGCTTTTGATAAAATTTAATAACGTGCTTGGCAGGGGAAATTCCTAAAATCTGATACAAAATATATTTTATTTTATGTCCGTGCTCCAGGAAAATGTTTTTTCCTATTTTTGCATTTCATTTTTTCAACAAACTTTCTCTAATGCGTACTTTCGGCAGTTAAAATAAATGCAAATAATGCAAAAACTTATAATACCCTTTCACCTATTGGTGAAGGGTATTAAAATGTGATCGAAGACTGTTCTACTGCCAGCTGGTATTGTTTGGACAAATTTCATGATCATATTTAAGGGCTAATTAATTATACGATTGTTGTTTGCTGCAATTTCCTTTTTTAATGGAGGAGGATGTGTGCCTTACTGCACTGAATATTTACTCTCCTATAGACGTTGGTCTTATATAGCGTCCCCCGGGCCGATTGCTCTACGGTTTATATGAAATGTGAACTTACTCTTGATACTAAAATCTGGCTTAAAAATGTTGAAACTGAAATTAAAGATAGTTCATATGAGAATTTGCCATTGGTAACAAGAAAAGCTATCGTCGGTCAAGCCGACTATATGATACCCTTCACTTCTAACACAACACAGCATTTTACCAAGTTTTCTTTAAAGCTCTAAACACTTAGATGACAGCAGACTTCATAACTTCACGGCTTCAAATGCTGTCAACTTTAAATGCTGTTCTGAAGTCAGCTTCATAAATATTTTGAAGTCAGCAACAACATTATAAACATGATAATGAACAGCTGAGTATTTTAGCAATACAAATTTTAGAGATGCCACATGTATATTTTATAATGAATCAAATTAAAGTTATTAATCAAAAACGTAATAATATCACAAATAAATTCATTTCCTTTACTTCAATTTTGTAATGTTCGTTTATGCTAAATATTAAAAAAAAATTTGTTCTTATTGTTTTTAATATATATACATAGTGGCAATACTTCATCTGTTTGTTGCTGCCTGTCAAAATTGAAATTAGCCTAAGTTGGCAGCAAATGCTGTTGTGCAGTCGTGCTGCTGCGCTGTCGTCAAAAAAATTGTTTTCTTTTAAACACATGGATTTTATTTTTGACATATTGCTGTTTGCTGTATGCTGTTGTCTATGTGTTTAGAGCATTAGTCCTAAGGTGACAACATGTGCTATTTAAAAAAAAAACTTTCGAGATTTATGTTGTTTCCGACTAATGAACAGAGAGTCAATTGTGGATCGATTGTTACCAAATTTCGTTATCGGTTTACCTATGCAAAATTTTTTTCGGTGCAAAGTTTTAGTAATAAACTGCGATTATCTTTAGATTTATAATTATTTTTGCGCTTTTCTGGGTATTTAAAAGACTTTTGAGAATGTGTGTTGTATGGGATATATGGTCAAATTGCCGATTCCAACCAAGTTTGGTACAAATACAATGAAATTTGAAATTTATATTCCAGGAAAGCATCCCTATAATAATTAACCGAAATAGAGATCCAATTTTGCCCAAAAAGTATATGGATCTTTCTTGGAGCAAGATATTAGTATGTACCTGACCACGTTATTAAATTTTATCAAATGCGGTCCATAAACAACTGAGATATCGCCAAAACACTACTTTTGATGTACAGCAAATTGCCCAAAGTACGTGTGTAAGAAATTTTGTAAGTATTGTTTCAGCGATATCTCATGTGTTTATGGACCGATTGTGATGAAATTTGACAGCGTTCTTTAAATCGATTTCGCGACGTCTGCCTGTTTGTCTGTCGTAGTCAAGTTTTTGGAACTCCTGTCGATATCTTAGATGTTTATTTTGATGAAATTTAATAGCGTTCTTTGCAGGGGATTACCTAAATTCTGATGCATTCGGTAATTTGTGGTAGATATAAAGTGTTAAAGTGATTTTTCAGGTGTTTTGATCGACAATGATGAAATTCAGGGTGGGACGATATCTAAATTTTATGTAAAATGCATGTGGGTATACCTTCCAGGAGCTCCACAAATCTGATTTTAGCAAACAGACACATTGCATTTATCTTAATTTTCTGTCTGACTTTTGAACATTATGATAATATTTGAGAATGTATTATGTATCAATGAGTCTAAAAAAAGAATCGGATGCAGCTCATTGTCTGAGAGAAGTACCCCTCGTTCCAATTGCAATGTTGTCGGGGAATTATATATATATATATATATATATATTATATATATATATATATATATATATATATATATATATATATATATATATATATATATATATATATATATATATATATATATATATATATATATATATATATATATTATGTATCAAATAGGAAGTACGAACAATGCAACTAAGTACATGATTTGAGTTCAAAACCTACATATGTATGTAGGTATCTCAGATATCAACGAAAAATTAAATTTTTTAATTGCACTTGGGAGAAATCCGTTCACGTTTGACAATTGCCCCCGTATAACTTCTCATAAGGCAATCTCTTAGTAGCTAATAAATGACAAATTATAATAGATAATTATAGGTATACTAGGGGTGTACATTTTGAACAATTTGCAAAATAATCAAAAAAATACCTATCAATGCCATATAGACCATGAAAATCTATGATGAAAAGCGGGGTCATTTCGCGGGCGTTAAAAAAGTTCCCCCCAAATTATTTTGAAGTTTAGTATTTGGATTTAAAAAAAAATTTTTTTTTTTTAAATTTTATGTTTATATCCTTCAACAAAGATGATTTTTAGTATCTGAAGTTAATATATAGCACCGTGGTACACACGTTTGGACACAAGAGCAAGACCTATATATTTTTAATCTACGTCGAAAAAGAAAACATCCGTATCTTCCAGTTATTCCAGATCAATTCGTTTTTTTTTAAGAAAAACGTGAATATATCTTTCGTTAAATATCACTTATACTACTAGTATTTTTTTATAGAAAACTTAAGAAATTTCGAACAAAAGCAAAATATAACATTCATAACGTGTCCTTATGTGTTTTAAGCATTGGTTCCTTTGTCGCGAAACATACACGGACTCATGTAAACGCCAAAATAAGAGACCAAAATTTCCTAATACATAAACTTTTTCTTACAGCCTATCCCACGATATCGAACGTTTTCAATCGTTTGCACTCTCAACAAAAAACAGCTGATTTGCGTTCCACTAAAAGTTTTCAGTACGACAAGTCGAACGAAAATGAATGCGAACGATAACGTAAACACTTTAATATAAAATTGCTTCCCACTATGTCATTTATCTGCCAGCTGCACGAAAACATACCGCTAGCTTAGAGTGCAAAGGTGCCAACTGCATTTTTTTTACAAAGATGAGATTTTAATTTGTTTCCAAATGGTTTTGTGTTGATGCACAAAAGTGCCATGTACATAGCTGTCAAAATTCGTGCGCAAAAGTGCCATTTACACATGTGATTGTTGCTAATCTGAGCTGGTTGTTCATTAGTCCTCAATTTTTGCTGTATTTTTGCTGTATATTATTGGAATATTCCATGGAAATGCCCGTAAAATTCAAAAATTGAATAAGGAGATTGTAAGTTAAAGACACTGAAATTCTGACACAATTTTATTTTTGTTAATGTTCATACAGAAAACGGAAATATGACTTTTTCCTAGCTTTGAAAGATTTTCCTCCACTTTGTCTATTAAAGCTAAGTTTCGGGCGTTATTTTCTGTTTTTATTCTAATTTTAGCTTTTTCATGGTAATTGTTTTTCCAGAAGTGGGTTATTAGCCCGATTTTCTAACCTATATTTTTATAATTCTTATGGGAGGACTTGCGGCTCACTACATTAATGGATTTTTACATAGTTCCCCAGGTGATACCACGGGGAGGTTAGTGTCCACAGTCCACAGCCTTAAAAGAAACACAGTGTCGAAGTTGTTTTGTCAAATTTCGTGCGGGAGATTTTTCACTAAAAGATAAGCCACGTTCAGGTCAACCAAGTGAAGTTGATGATGACGATATCAAGGCTTTAATGGAATCGGATCGTCATGTAACTGAACGAGTGATTGGAGAGAAGTTGAATATGCCAAAATCATATTCCAACAAGCAACGCTAGACCTCACACATTTTTAGTCACTCGGCAAAAACTGAGAAAGCTTGGCTAGGAACTTTTGATGCATTCACCATATAGCCCTGACCTTGCACCGTCAGACTTCCATTTGTTTTGGTCTTTGCAAAACTCCCTTAATGGTAAAATTTTCGATAATAACAAGGCTATAAAATCGCATTTCGTTCAGTTTTTTACTGATAAAGGCCAAAAGTTCTATGAGTGTGGAATAATGATTTTGTCGGAAAGATGGGAAAAGTCATCCAAGAAAATGGAAATTATATACTTGATCAAAGTTCATTCTAAAATTTAAAAAAAAATGTGTTTACTTCCTTTTAAAAATCACCGGTTTCTACAATTCTATATTTTATAAAAGCAGGAACAGAGTAAGATTGCAAACTTGATTTCGCGTGATTAAAGCCTAAGAAAATAATTTTTTTAATTAGATTAAGTTAGCAACGAAGTCAGACTGTAAAAATTTCAAATGTTGCTTTTGCTATTTAAAGTGGGGTTTATATAACTCAAGCGTCTGACGATTGAGTGAAATTTGCATGTATTTTGTTTTTGTTACAATAACAAAACACATGTAAATTTCACTCAATCGTCAGACGCTTGAGTTATATAAACCCATCATAAGTTAAACAAGAAAAATGTTCATATTATTTCTCTAATGGAAAAGGTGCTAATTGACTAGCTCAAATCAAAAAATTGCAAAAGAAAAGGTGCTAAATGACAAAACTCTAATTAATCAAAGATACTGTAATTTTTTTTATTTTTTTACTTACTGTATATATATATAACAACAAAACACATAAAATTCGATTCAAAAAAATTTAAAAAATAATAAAATTTTTTATACAGTTTTTTGTCTCTCCTAAAAAATTTCAAAAAGTGCAGTTGGCACCTTTGCACTGTAATCTAGCGATATGTCAAAATCACTCACACACACATGCTTTAGCTTTCGTTTTCATAAAAAAGGCTTACAAAACTTTATTATTTTAAAAAAGGAACTTTATTTTATTGAACAAAAATTTTAAGTCATAATTTTAACATTTTTCACAATAATAGGCTTCAGAGATTCGTACAAATTGTACTAAAAAAATATGTTGGAAAAATTTTATTTACCTTAAATGCACAATGTTTTTTTTCTTAAATTGTTGATAAATTTGTCGAACTGTCGATTAGGCAACATTGAAATTTGACAATTTTCAAATATCTTACGTTTCAAAACGTAAAGCCAGAAGAACGATAAGTCGAAAGAAAGTGGGACGATTATTCGAACGAAAATGGGTGACTTACTTTCGTTTGCATAGTCTTTCGTTTGACATCGTGGGACAGGCTGTTAATAATTTAATGAGTTTAAATATTTTTTTAATAAAAATTCAGTTTATGACATAATTAAATACTACATATGTATATGGACAAAAATCGAATAGTTTTAATTTTAGGAATTAAATTTTTTTTGGGGTTCTATTAAGGGAGCTTAGTGATTGTAAAATCCGTTCGCATTAATGATTTTAAGCGATGCGCGCAGAAGTTATGACGGTTAAAGCAAAAATTTAAAAAAAAAATAAAAACTATTTATGGGCTTCATTGAAATGTTTTTAGATAAAACTTTCGCGTTCTCAGTTAATAAAGAGATTTTTGACAAACTTTTGATGCAAATCGATTATAAATCATGCCTTATGTGATTTTGTCTCAGTTTGCAAAAACTGAAAAAAAAATTTAAACCAATATGCCCTTTTTTGCACGATTTTCAAAATCTACATAAAATTTAAGCAAACAATGATTTTCTGGTGCGCTGTTGCTTTTAGGTGCTAAATGGCAAAAAACTCGGTTTACGCGGTAGTTTGGAAATTTTCATTCATATTTGCGAGTATGCTCCACGAAAAACCGGTATTTTGAAAATTTTAAGCTCAAGTTTTCCTCATTTACATCTGTCGTATGTTATACCTATTTGGAGATATATATATCAAACGATGTAAAATTGAAAGGTCTCCAAATCGTTATCTATTTTTTTGGAATTCTTTGAGGCGGCCAAAAAATATGTGAAATATGGCAGCCGTTAAGTAGTATTAGAAGTGACAAAATTTAGAGGGATGTGGATTTATCCCCTAAGTGTGGTGTCTATTTCGTAGAATAAAGACTTTTGTCCAAATGTTGAAACGAATGCAGAAGAAGACGAAATATGAAGAAAAACTTGAATGCTTCAATCGATCTTTTAAGTTTTTTTTTTTTTTTTTAAATTTGCATGCCAATTACGCTTAGAAGCGCAAATTTGCGCTACTAAGATATTGTGTTCAGTATACAGAAGTTTTTGCGAGTTCAAGATCAGTAATTAAATTTTCCGAACTCCTAAGGTTACAAAACTTATTTGAGGTGAAAGTCGGTTTTAAAGGAAAAAAAACTGTTTGATTTTTGCCCATGTGTAAATGCATTTGCTTCCTACAGCAATCCCGTAATATATTAACGTTTGTAGAATAAGGATGTTATGATTATTTTTCTAAAATATAAAATTTCATTTTTTGCAAACAAACGAATTGATCTAGAAAAACTGGGATACACGTGTATTTTATTTTTTGCTCCTCTTTAAGAATATACGATTTTTTTCTGTGTCCAGCCAAACGTTGAATTTTGTACCTGCGTGTAGTACAGCACTGTATGTATGGTATCTATAACATGAAAATTCAAATATTATTATTTTTGGAAGCTTTTAGAAATAAGAGTTTGGGGGGGAGGTTTTTTTATCCAAATTGATCTCAAAAAACTGTTTTCTTGATAAACCACCTTGATAAGCCACCCCGTCGTGATAGGTATTTTTTGGTTATACCCTAGTGTATATCCTATAATTCTATGACCTGTATACGTTGACAAAACTATCATTGTTATAGCTTTGATGTAAATCGGTCCGCTAACTTCAGAGTTCTACTAATCAAGAACTTTTACTAGTTGGATGATACGTACACTCACTGGGCACTGCGTTTTAGAGTTGCATGCCAGAATGCTTAATCTTCATCAAATTCGAAATCGAATCTTCGAAAATCGAGAACCTAAGTAACGCTGCCATCTTTCCTACTTAACCTTTGGGTCCATAACTAGTTGAGATGATGACGCCACCTAAAAGCTTTTCGTTTACCGACTCTTCATTTTAAAAACTCTTTGCATATAATACTGGTAGTACCTGGGCGACCGAGCCTTGCTCGAAGCTTTATGATAAGTATTCGAGGCAAATTTTAAAGTTTTTATTATTTTATTTTATAAATCAACCAACTCAAATAAATTTAGAGAAAAGACGGTACACAAATATCCAATAAAAAATAATTTTGAAACATTTTATTCATTTTGTCCTATCAACACATAATCAAATGCATAGTTTACAGTTCAATTCAATTTAAATAATTTTTGGAAATTGGTCATACTGACTTAGATCATAGGCTGATCAAATGCACAATTAAGGATTTAATTCATTTTGAGTAATATTCAGTGGCTCGATCTGTCGGAAATTTATCATACCAACTAAGAAACCTTCGTTGACTCATGCGTAACAACTTTACTAAAGACCATAGCATGATAAAATGCATAGCCTACGACTTAATTCATTTTTAGTAACGCCACCTATCGAAAATTGTTCATACCATTTAAGAAACCTTCGTCGCACGGTGGTTCAGAATCAAATTTCATTGGCCAAAACTTATATTTTTTGTTGACATAGATTTTTAAAATTTTTATACCATCAGAAAGAAAACATATCAAAACTAAGGTGGCCAAAAAATTTGGTCAAAATATTTGCTGTAGTGGGCGTGGCATGCTGCTAAAGATAAGGAATTTTAGTTAATTTAGAAATGAAAGAAAAATTGTAATTTTTGATCTCATATTAATTACGATTTCTTAAAACTTAATGCTAATGGGTTGCGGTTTTTTTTTGTTATGTTGGGTGGACTGTTGGTTTTAACAAATGGTATTTGCGCACCCTGTATAATTTGTAGTTTAAATTTCAAGTTTAGTAAACAAAAAGCGAAACCACCCAAAGAAAGCCAAGAGTGTTCCCTTTAAGCCTATATATACTTTTGAACACTTTTCGCCGTAGAACACTTTTTTTTATTTTAATGAAAATACTCAACATTTTTACAAGCTAAATTCTATCAAAATTACTAGTAAATTTACTTTAGAAATCATTCACTGTCATAAATACAAATTGCAGATAGTTATTTCAATAAGAGGAAAGTTATTAGTGGTTTAAATTTTTATTCAAATGGTTGCATCTGAAAATCAAAGAATTTTGAAAATATTGCATTTTGCACAAATGTTTCAATTACCTGCTACAAATTATAGGGAAAAAACCTTTAAAATTTGTTTCAGTAAAGTACAGTTAGCAGTTAAAATTTTCCATTTTTTAAGGAATGTTACCTAAAGGGTTTTGTTAAAGGGTTTTATTATAACTAAAAAATATTATAAGTAGTCTTTTATGATATTAAATAAAACTTCCTAAATTTATTCAGTGAATTTGAAAAATTCCATGAAAAGATTTTTAAAATATCTTTCAGTGAAATACAGGATGAATTTTAACAGGTACAATTTTCCATTTGATTTTAATGACAGCTACCTAGGTAGAGTATAATAATATCAAAGCATGATATAAGGACAATAAATAAATGTTAGTTTCGAACAAGTATTCGATTTAAAAAGGTTGATAAATATTTGGAAGTTTTATTTTAAAGCCCTTTAAAAGTACATTATTTCCGGCTTAATTAAAATATGGAGACTTTCAGATATAAAGAATTGGCCGAAGAATATTTTAAAAACAAAAATAAAGATGATGTTCTAAGCCAAATTCAAACTGAACATAAATAGTATAAACATTGAAACACAACTGGAAATAAAAAACAAAGTATCTAATTCCGTCAAAACATTGAATAGATACTACAAGGAAGTTGACTTTAGTAAAAGTAAATTTTACAAGCGCTTTGCGAATTGGTTAGAAGGTGAACTCCTTATCCAGGTCGTTTCAGAAACAACAAATGTTGGGAAGACCACAAAAACCGTTGTGGAAGACCACAAAAACCGCTAGATAACTGCAGCGATAGATCTAAGAGACGAAAACTGAAGAATTCGAATGAAGAAATAGGATGTGAAAACATTAAAGATAGTTTTCTGCATAAACTTCGATCAGAAAAACAATTAGCGAAAGTGGATATCATTCAGAAAGTCCTTCCTGCTAGTCCGGTGAGAACAAAACGGGTTCTTAAAAGCATTCCAACACCCAACGAGGAAAAACAGTTTACAAACGAGGAAGCACTTGCATTATTTCTGGATTCAAGGCTAACAAAACACCAGTATACTCAACTCAGATTGCGTGTGCTCTCCTCCAAAGGAATCTATGAAAATCACACCAATTTCTGCACAGGTACAACTGCAGGCTCTACTTGATCATACAGCTGAAAGGTTGCTGCAATCACTTAAAGAAAATGATTTAAAAAACATGGAAACTGCAATTTAACTCTTTTTTGTAAATGGGGATGCGATGGATCTTCAGAACAAAAACAATATAAACAATTTTTATGTGAAGATATTTCTGACACAGATATGTTCATGGTGTCATTTGTGCCATTGCGATTAATAAAGAGCTTAGAATACTCGGAACCTTCGTCCAGCACAATGCAAACAAATTTTATTTGCAAAAATCATACTCCATCGTCCACGAAGTACTGCAGACCCATAAAATTTGAATTTAAAAAGGAAACTCATCATACCATTAAGAATGAAATAAGTGACATCAGAGCTCAAATTTCAACACTAAAGCCATTAGAGTTAGAGATAGATGAACATACTATTAAATTGAATTATCAATTAATACTTTCAATGATAGACGGAAAAACTGCCCAGGCTTTGACTGATACAAAAGCTTCATCCAGCTGTATTATATGTAAAGCAACATCAAGTCAGTTAAACCAAGAACCTACAAAGTCACTAGATAGTATTGATACATTTGAATTTGGATTATCACCGCTACATACGAGAATAAGATTTCTGGAGCACATAATGAAAATTAGCTATGATTTGGACTTCGGATCTTCAGGATCAGTAAGAAATAATGACACCAACAAAGAGAAAATAAAATTGAAAAAGAAACAAGTTCATGATGCATTTCTCAAACTCGGGTTAATTATAGATCAACCAAAACAAGGATCAGGCAATACAAACGATGGCAATACTGCAAGAAGATTCTTTTTGGATCCCGAAACTACATCTGATATATTATTATATATTTGATATAGATCTTATTTCAAGATTTAAAACAATTACTGAAGTACTTGCGTGCAATGAATTAATGCTAAACAATTTGGTGATTATGCCAAGGAAACTGTTGCTATATATACATCCAAATACAATTATAGAAATATGTCAGCAACAGTGCACAAAGTTCTTTATCATGGAGAAGAAGCACCATTTATTACCAATTGGAGATTTATCAGAGGAAGCCTAGGAAAAAAGAAATAAAGATTACAGATTTTACAGAGAACATAATACCAGAAAAACGTCACGAAGTTCTACAAATGAAGACTTATTTCACATATTATTAGCAACGTCAGATCCATTCATCTCTAGCATTCGAAGTCAATGGAAAGTAAATCCTTCGGACCTAAGTGCCGAAGATAAAGCACTGCTACAGGACAGCAGTAAAACATGCCTCTTAGAGGCATAGTTTTCAAAAGTATCTTCTTACATCAACGTACCGACTGTCCAAATTTTATCAAAATCGTTAGAGCCGTTTTCGAGATAGCCATTCTATATATATATATATATTAGAGTGTCCCAGAAAAAGTGAAAGTCGTTGTATCAAAAGACGTACCCCCATTTGACCCCAATAATCCAAATACAAAGTTTCATTCAGATCAGATATCGGGAAAGCGTGCCGACTTATCGCCAAAGTTTGGACATCCCAGTTACATGGGAAAACTGAGGGGTTTCTTAAGATTTCTTCAAAATGTTTCTTTAAATACATTTTTACCGCATCCTACAGATAATAAAATGAGCTTTCCAACGAGATATAAGACATTGATATCGGTTGAAAGGTTTCCTAATTATTAAGGGTTTCCCAAAATATTTTACGTCCTTGAAGAAGCTCCTGAACATATGCAATAAAAAATTTTTTATTTCCGGCTTAATTAAAATATGGAGACTTTCAGATATAAAGAATTGGCCGAAGAATATTTTAAAAACAAAAATAAAGATGATGTTCTAAGCCAAATTCAAACTGAACATAAATAGTATAAACATTGAAACACAACTGGAAATAAAAAACAAAGTATCTAATTCCGTCAAAACATTGAATAGATACTACAAGGAAGTTGACTTTAGTAAAAGTAAATTTTACAAGCGCTTTGCGAATTGGTTAGAAGGTGAACTCCTTATCCAGGTCGTTTCAGAAACAACAAATGTTGGGAAGACCACAAAAACCGTTGTGGAAGACCACAAAAACCGCTAGATAACTGCAGCGATAGATCTAAGAGACGAAAACTGAAGAATTCGAATGAAGAAATAGGATGTGAAAACATTAAAGATAGTTTTCTGCATAAACTTCGATCAGAAAAACAATTAGCGAAAGTGGATATCATTCAGAAAGTCCTTCCTGCTAGTCCGGTGAGAACAAAACGGGTTCTTAAAAGCATTCCAACACCCAACGAGGAAAAACAGTTTACAAACGAGGAAGCACTTGCATTATTTCTGGATTCAAGGCTAACAAAACACCAGTATACTCAACTCAGATTGCGTGTGCTCTCCTCCAAAGGAATCTATGAAAATCACACCAATTTCTGCACAGGTACAACTGCAGGCTCTACTTGATCATACAGCTGAAAGGTTGCTGCAATCACTTAAAGAAAATGATTTAAAAAACATGGAAACTGCAATTTAACTCTTTTTTGTAAATGGGGATGCGATGGATCTTCAGAACAAAAACAATATAAACAATTTTTATGTGAAGATATTTCTGACACAGATATGTTCATGGTGTCATTTGTGCCATTGCGATTAATAAAGAGCTTAGAATACTCGGAACCTTCGTCCAGCACAATGCAAACAAATTTTATTTGCAAAAATCATACTCCATCGTCCACGAAGTACTGCAGACCCATAAAATTTGAATTTAAAAAGGAAACTCATCATACCATTAAGAATGAAATAAGTGACATCAGAGCTCAAATTTCAACACTAAAGCCATTAGAGTTAGAGATAGATGAACATACTATTAAATTGAATTATCAATTAATACTTTCAATGATAGACGGAAAAACTGCCCAGGCTTTGACTGATACAAAAGCTTCATCCAGCTGTATTATATGTAAAGCAACATCAAGTCAGTTAAACCAAGAACCTACAAAGTCACTAGATAGTATTGATACATTTGAATTTGGATTATCACCGCTACATACGAGAATAAGATTTCTGGAGCACATAATGAAAATTAGCTATGATTTGGACTTCGGATCTTCAGGATCAGTAAGAAATAATGACACCAACAAAGAGAAAATAAAATTGAAAAAGAAACAAGTTCATGATGCATTTCTCAAACTCGGGTTAATTATAGATCAACCAAAACAAGGATCAGGCAATACAAACGATGGCAATACTGCAAGAAGATTCTTTTTGGATCCCGAAACTACATCTGATATATTATTATATATTTGATATAGATCTTATTTCAAGATTTAAAACAATTACTGAAGTACTTGCGTGCAATGAATTAATGCTAAACAATTTGGTGATTATGCCAAGGAAACTGTTGCTATATATACATCCAAATACAATTATAGAAATATGTCAGCAACAGTGCACAAAGTTCTTTATCATGGAGAAGAAGCACCATTTATTACCAATTGGAGATTTATCAGAGGAAGCCTAGGAAAAAAGAAATAAAGATTACAGATTTTACAGAGAACATAATACCAGAAAAACGTCACGAAGTTCTACAAATGAAGACTTATTTCACATATTATTAGCAACGTCAGATCCATTCATCTCTAGCATTCGAAGTCAATGGAAAGTAAATCCTTCGGACCTAAGTGCCGAAGATAAAGCACTGCTACAGGACAGCAGTAAAACATGCCTCTTAGAGGCATAGTTTTCAAAAGTATCTTCTTACATCAACGTACCGACTGTCCAAATTTTATCAAAATCGTTAGAGCCGTTTTCGAGATAGCCATTCTATATATATATATATATTAGAGTGTCCCAGAAAAAGTGAAAGTCGTTGTATCAAAAGACGTACCCCCATTTGACCCCAATAATCCAAATACAAAGTTTCATTCAGATCAGATATCGGGAAAGCGTGCCGACTTATCGCCAAAGTTTGGACATCCCAGTTACATGGGAAAACTGAGGGGTTTCTTAAGATTTCTTCAAAATGTTTCTTTAAATACATTTTTACCGCATCCTACAGATAATAAAATGAGCTTTCCAACGAGATATAAGACATTGATATCGGTTGAAAGGTTTCCTAATTATTAAGGGTTTCCCAAAATATTTTACGTCCTTGAAGAAGCTCCTGAACATATGCAATAAAAAATTTTTTATTTTTAATAAATTTTAAAAAGTTTGCCTGGTTTTACTTTTTTGAGACCTCAAGATTATCCATTTTCGTTGAAATGGGCGAACGTTAAGTCACTTTTGTATAGGACGAAAAAATATTCTATGGCAAGATTTTTTTTAATTTTTTTTTTTTTAGACGTTTCTTCAAATAACTAATGATAACTCAAAAACTACTCGTCCGATATTATTAAAATTAAATCAGAAAAATTAAGATTTACATAGCCTTTAATTCGTCTATGTATCGCGTTTCAATCGGATCAATAGTATCAGAGTTATAATAAAAAAATTAAAAAAAATATATATTTTTTACGTAAAAATGGCAAAAAATGTTGTTTTAAAAAAATCATGAAAAATAGAAAACGGCAAAAAAATGTTCAGATTCATTATTCTGTCGCAAAGCCACAAATAATAGCAACAAAACGAGATATCGACCATAAAAATCGATTGATTATTTTCTAATTTATTCATAATTAAGTGAATTCACTCATTTTCACAAAATTTTATATTTTTGCTTGATATATGTACATATACAGGGTTTTTCAAATGTGTGAAAAAAATAGATTTTTAAATTTCAAGGAGTGCCGGTCGGATTATTGTGAGATTTGGTGAGGAACTTTCACCCACAAAATTTTAGCCAAATTGGACAACGCTAACACGTGTCGCCCAGGTCCTAAAGCTGACAAATCAAGTTTATACTGGAAAAATTTTATAATTTTTAAGTTTTTGCAAAATTAACGCTATTTATTCCCCCTTTTGCAAAAAAGTGGATCCTGGTCCTTAGGGCAAACACAATGATCTTTAAAATCGGTTAAACAGTTTTCGAGTTACTACAATTTACACTGGCCATTACATGTCCTTGAGGACTTGCCAAAGGCAATTGACCAAAAAATGTGACTAAGTCAAATCGATGGAATAGATCGAAAATGCATTTCGTTGTTTTATTCATGTATTTTCTTTTATTTTATATTTTATTATTTAAATTTATTACAACATATACAATAAGGAATTAAATAAATAAATATTATAAACTACAAACTTTGGAATTTTCTTTTATGACGTTATTATATTATTGAATAACGAAGTTTTGCTCTGAATACTCCAACAAAAATCTGCCATCATGTGTGCATCCCAGCGACCCTGGTATCTTTCTTCCATTGTCCGAATATCTTGGTGAAATCGTTCGCCCTGTTCCTCACTTAAGTCTCCTAGATTTTCAAGAAAACGATCTAAGTGACTGTGAAGGTAATGTAACTTGATGCTCATGTTGCATCCAAGATTCTGGAAGTGAGTTAACATCTCTTCAACGTGCGCAACATAATCATCATCCTTGTTATTTCCTAAGAAATGTTGAATAACCCATACAAACGAATCCCATGCATTTTTCTCAATTTCTGACATTGAACTGAGAAAATCGGTATCTTTGACCAATTTGCGAATTTGTGGGCCGTCAAATATTCCTGCTCTCAGCTTTTCCATACTCAAACTTGGAAACTTCCTTGAAATATACTGGAAACATTCACCATCTTTGTTAAGTGCTTTAACAAATTGTTTCATCAGACCAAGTTTATTGTGAGGAGGGGGTAATATGATGCGATCTCGGGGCACCAGAGGTACATTTATAACATTCGGCATACCTGGATCCAGTGTTTCCCTATAAGAACCAGAATCCACTTTTTTGCAAAAGGGGGAATAAATAGCTTTAATTTTGCAAAAACTGAAAATTGGTCAATTTTTTTCGATTTAAACGCTATTTTTCAGATTTGGGGCCTATGCGCTACGTGTTAACGTTGTCCAATTCGACTAAAATTTTGTGGGTGGAAGTTTCTCACCAAATCTCACAATAATCCGACATGCACCCCTTGAAATTGGAAAATTTATTTTTTTCATACATTTGAAAACCCGCTATAATGCGTATATCAAGCAAAAAACTAAAATTTTGTGAAAATGAGCGAATTCACTAAATTGTGAATAAATTCGAAAAAAATCGATCGATTTTTATGGTCGATATCTCATTTTGTTGCTATTAGATGTCGCTATGCGATAAAATAATAAATCCCGGATGAAGGAATCAAATCTCATAACGGAGGAAACTAAAGTTTCGTATTACCTTACCCGAGAAAAAGGCTTACTTCACTATTTTGCAGAAGAGGACGATTTTGTCTACTTTACGGATATTCCTGGTTTGATGACTGCCATGGATTTACATAGATATGATTCAAGCGAATGGCGTTTATTTATTGACTCATCAAAACGCAGCTTGAAGTGTGTCCTTTTGCGCAATGGAAATAAATTTCATTCCTTGCCAATCGCACATTCAACCAAGGTAAAGGAAAAATACTCTGTAATTGCATTGGTCATGAAGAAGATAAAGTATAATGAACATAGCTGGGTAATTTGTGTTGATATTAAGATGGTAAATTTCCTATTAGGTCAACAAAGTGGCTATACCAAATACCCTTGTTTTTTATGTTTATGGGACAGCAGAGCTAAGTCAGAACCGAGATCGCATCATATTACCCTCTCTTCACATTAAACTTGGTCTGATGAAACAATTTGTTAAAGCACTTAACAAAGATGGTGAATGTTTCCAGTATATTTCAAGGAAGTTTCCAAGTTTGAGTATGGAAAAGCTGGGAGCAGGAATATTTGACTGCCCACAAATTCGCAAATTGGTCAAAGATACCGATTTTCTCAGTTCAATGTCAGAAATTGAGAAAAATGCATGGGATTCGTTTGTATGGGTTATTCAACATTTCTTAGGAAATAACAAGGATGATGATTATGTTGCGCACGTTGAAAAGATGTTAACTCACTTCCAGAATCTTGGATGCAACATGAACATTACCTTCACAGTCACTTAGATCGTTTTCCTGAAAATCTAGGAGACTTAAGTGATATTCGGACAATGGAGGAAAGATACCAGGGTCGCTGGGATGCACACATGATGGCAGATTTTTGCTTGAGTATTCAGAGCAACACTTCGTTATTCAATAACAGAAAATGTCATAAAAGAAAATTCCAAAGTTTGTAGTTTATAATATTTATTTATTTATTTCCTTATTTTATAAGTTGTAATAAATTTAAATAATAAAATATAAAATAAAAGAAAATACATGAATAAAACAATGAAATGCATTTTCGATCTATTCTATTAACCGATTTTAAAGATATGTAGCTTATTGGAAATCCCATTGTGTTTGCCCTAAGGACCATGATCACCTTTTTTGCAAAAGGGGGAATAAATAGCGGTGATTTTGCAAAAACTTAACAATTATAAAATTTTTCCGATATAAACTTGATTTGTCAGCTTTAGGACCTGGGCGACACGTGTTAGCGTTGTCCAATTTGGCTAAAATTTTGTGGGTGAAAGTTCCTCACCAAATCTCACAATAATCCGACCGGCACTCCTTGAAATTCTAAAATCTATTTTTTTCACACATTTACGTACATACCTACATATATCAAGCAAAAATATACAATTTTGTGAAAATGAGTGAATTCACTTCATTGTAAATAAATTCGAAAATAATCAATCCATTTTTATGGTCGATATCTCGTTTTGTTGCTATTATTTTTGCCGTTTTCTATTTTTTATGATTTTTTTAAAACAAAATTTTTTGCCATTTTTACGTAAAAAATATACTTTTTCTTAAATTTGTTATTATAACTCTGATACTATTGATCCGATTGAAACGCGATATATAGACGACTCAAAGGCTATGTAAATCTTTATTTTTCTGATTTTGTTTTAATAATATCGGACGAGTAGTTTTTGAGTTATCATTAATTATTTGAAGAAACGTCTAAAAAAAATTGCAGTTTAAAAAAAAAAAAAAAAGAAATTAAATCTTGCCATAGAATTTAAAAATTTTACCATTTTTGTACTAAGGTAGCCATGATGCATCAAAATGTTATAGTGGTTACTTGAGCACATTTTTGCTATTGCCCTGTGTTATTGATGTGGCAAAACATCAACTTTTTATGTGTTGCTTAAAATTTAAAATTTTGTGTAAAGAATAAATATTAAAGTATAAATGATTTTTTTGATTTTGAAATAAATTCTATTTTTGCTGGTGATATCTGCAGATAGTTGAAGCAAGATTTTTTTTAACAATAAAAAAAAGGAAAACATAAGGAAGTGATGAAAATATTTGTTGTGTTATTCAGTACATAAGTGTTCTGTTGTGATGTGTTTGATAGGTTACCTGGGATTGCATTATGAAGAAATATAGAACGGAGAGTTTTAAACTGGCATTCGGGTGGAGCATGACCAGAAGTTTGTGTGTCGAAGACCATTGACATAAAAACACTCTAACAAACTTTTAAACTTCGGGGCTGTTAGATGTCCGATCATGTAACGTAACAAACAAACCG
This sequence comes from Stomorhina lunata, assembly GCA_933228675.1. Taxonomy (NCBI): domain Eukaryota; kingdom Metazoa; phylum Arthropoda; class Insecta; order Diptera; family Rhiniidae; genus Stomorhina; species Stomorhina lunata. Next base: position 53,278,840 of record OW121741.1, on the reverse strand, counting down.
ATTTAATCATCCCTGACAACATATCACCAGGTAAACAATGTCTCATATTATTAAGCGAAAAGGCCACATCCAAATACCACATAAAGTAAAAAGCGAAGATCTTAATTTTAAAAAGGTTTATCAACATTTTGGGACATCAAACATTTAATTAAATAGTTTTACTTTAGTGTATTGTACTAATATTCCAATTTATTACAAAAAATGTTGGTGATGAAACCTATCCTCGAAGCGTTTCGATGGTTGGTTAGGCCATCTCATCAGGAGTTTTATCCCTAATTCTAGACAGAGCGCATACACACATTATGTATTATTTGTGGGACTGAATAAATACGAATTATTATTGTGTCCAACAAATTTCAACATAGAGCGAAGATTATCATTTCTTTATTTTCCAAACTTTTGTTGTTGCTTTGTTGGCGACTAAGGCAAAAGTGCTATAAAGGGGGTTCAAAAAAAGATTTAAATAAACAAAAGTTTATTTTAAAACGTGGCACAGGTGCAGCCGTATATTTATTAAAAAGGTTTAAATATTAAAATTTTGAGACATCAAACATTTAATTAAAAAGTTTTACTGTAGTGTATTGCACTAAGATCCCAATTTATTACAATTATTTATTACTGTAATAAATAGTTTTTTGATAAAACTATTTTTTATTTTTTTGGTTTGCTAGAATACTTGCCAATAATAAATTCAATAAAAAAAGAAATAATATATATAGTATTAGATAAATAGTTTTAAGTTATTGAAGAAGTATAGGTTAATTAATTTTGTATGCGACATTTATCCATTAACAATAAAAAAAAGGTTCTCAAATTGCTGGTTTTAAAAGCTATAATTATTATTGTTAATATTATTATGTTTCTTACTGTTCCGAAATAGTTTTAAGATAAAAATAACAATATTTCCTAAATATTGAATAATGGAAAAGTCCGAGTAAAATTAATTTCTAAGGGGTAGGTATTAGAGGGTGACAACAATAGGGTTAGTTTTGATTAAATAAAAACAAGGATTTTTATAAACATTATAATATAATTTATATGTTTATTCTCCTTTAAACTTATATATAATTTAGGTAATTAGAAAAAGTATATAATTCAAACTTGTAGGTTATTGATTTAAATTGTGCAATAATATTTAGTTTTAAGTTTAGGGTTTTAATCTCAATGCAATATGTATTTATTTAAGTTTAGGGTTTAAGTTTTAGGTTTAAATTAGATGTAGGAATTTTATATTTTTAAATAAGATTTTTATTAGAAAATATTAAGCAATGAAATATTTTAACCTTTGGTTTAAGTTTTATATTTAAGTAGATTTAGGGTTTTAACTTTTTGTAGGTTTTAAAACAATGTTTTTTATTTAATATTTTTATTTGTAGGTTTTAAAACAATGTTTTTTATTTAATATTTTTAATTTTAAGTTTTAGCAAAATTATTTTATGTTTTTTGCTTATTTGAATTTGAATTTACACTTTAAAAATATTCGGAGTGATTTAAACTTTACTTGATGAATATTAATTTACAAGAGAAGATTTTGAAATTAAAGCTGGAGAGAGAAGGTTTTTCGCAAGTGAATTTAGCTGCAGTTTTTGGGGGCGTTAATAAGTGCAGGGTTGGGGAAACTTCCTTGTTCGAATAAACATCCTCCCCCGCCTGGCAAGAGAGAGAGAGAGAAAAAAATATTTGTATATGCTCGGTGTAGGGTATCGGGTAATATGGGTAAATGGAGGGTATAAATACTTCATCATAATTCTTAATGTGTAATGGACCAACCAACCAATTGTGGAATCTTGAATCATCAAGGATCCACCATCGATGTGGATAATATTGGGTTGTAATATGGTGGTGTACAGGTCTCCACCTATTTCCATACCAATGGATGTGTTGCGGTTGAAATCTGGATCCGCCAAGGTGATTCGCTTAACTTTTTTATTTATAGCTTCATCCATGTCATAAGCGTAAGGTTTTCTTGGCAAATCCCTCACCACTTCCATACAAAGTTCAAACTGAGTATTTGGGTCAGCATACTGAGCTGTAATGGCCTTGACGTAAACTTGGTTGTCAATGGTAAAAGCCTTTAACCAACTGTCGTGCACAAACGAAGATGAAATTTTAGATTAGGTCTGGCTGGGATTCAAAACGGCTCGTGCTAACTTTTTTCCTTTGCTCATCACCACTTGCAACATGAGAGTGGGTACGAAGGTTCGTGTCATTACTGTTTGTATGATGGTTGTGGAAGAAGTGGTGACTAGTGAACGTCTCGGGGCTGGTGTTGGGGTTTCCTTTTCTTCCATATTGGAACTGGCTTCTTTATTAAGGTCTTTTAATATCCTTGCCGGTCCATGGAGAAGGGTATGGTGCTTGCCATTACACTTGGTACACCGAGCCTTGTTGGTACATTTTACAATTAAGTGGTTTCGGGCCAGGCAGTCTACACAGTAATGAAGGCGTACGGCGGTCTTATACTTCTCTGCTAAATTTAGCTTCAAAAATTTCTTGCAAGCAGATAAGCTATGATCTGCCTGGCAAAGGCCGCATCCATAATGCCGTTTGTGTGAGTTATTTCTTCGGGTGGATTGATTATTGTGGTTCTTTGACCGAGATTACTGTTGAGTATTGGATGGACGGGAACGTTGGCGATTACCACGACCTGAATTGGATTTTTGCTGGTTGTTAGGTGTCATTTTCTATTAAGCTTAAATAAAAGAAATGTTAAAAATGGATATGTTGAATTGTGTTAGTGTATTAGAATCAGTTACAATAATTGTGTGTTAGTCAAATAAAGTTAATATTGTTAGGGTTGTGTGTAGAATAACTTAGACTAAGACGTGGGTAGAACGACAACTTTGGTTATGGGTCGGGTAAGAGTTTCAGTCGAAGTTCGTAAGTCAACTACTCTGGTGTTATTGTCGGAACCTTGATAGGTTTTGATTACTCGCCCAGGTAACCATTCGTTAGGGGCGTAAATTGTCTTGCCTAATAACAACAATATCATCAACTTGCACTTGACGTTGAGGGTTTTTCCATTTATAAAGTTTATGGAGCTCTTTAAGATATTCATCTTTCCATCTTCTACTAATGGTGTTGAATTCTTAACTTCTGCCATCTGTTTGCCAAAGTAATATTTTCATTACTTAAATCGGGTTCTGCGGGTGTTAATATGGGTGAACCAATTAAAAAGTGACCTGGGGTTAAGGGGTTAAGATCCTGTGGGTTTTCACTTGACGGACTTAAGGGTCTAGAGTTAAGGCGTCCTTCAATGCAAGCAAGTTATGTCGCAAGTGTGTACTTCACAGCGTTCATCTTTTTTACGTGGGACTTAAAGCTTCCCAAAGACCTCCCATTGAGGTGCTCCCGGTGGTATGAAGTGCCACGTCAAGTTCTGGAAACTATTCATTTCAATTACAGATCCCTTTAATTGTTTAATAAATTCCTGTCGTTCCTTCTTCAGTAATTGACTTGCTCCAATAAAATTTGTTCCATTGTCAGAGTAAATGGCGACAGGGCATCCCCGCCCAGAAAAAATCGAGCGAATGCTGCCATAAAGGCTTGGGTAGACAAATCAGATGTAGGCTCCAAGTGTATCGCTTTTGTTGCAAAACAAACAATTACGCATACGTAGCCTTTTGTAATTCTGCATGCTCTACCATTATATGCTTTTATTTCGAATGGTCCGGCAAAATCTAATCCAACATTACGAAAGGGTCGGGTAATTTGGGTGCGTTCTGTTGGCAATGCTGCCATGAATTGTGTGGTTTGACGATTCTTATACCTAGTGCAAGGTAGACATTTATTGATAACTGCACTGATTAAATTTTGCAGTTTCGGAATCCAAAATCCAGACCGGATTATCCTTAGCATCAGTTGATTTCCGCCGTGTAGTGTAACTAAGTGCACGTGTAAAGTTAAAAGTTTTGCAAAATGACTTGAATATGGTATCAAAATCGGGTATCTTTCAGAATACGACAAACTGTTGGATTTAGACAGTCGACCGTTAGCACGTATAATCTTTGAAGAGTCTAAAAATGGTGTTAGAGTTAGCAGGCTACTTTTTCTGGGTATTTGGTTTTTTCTCAGAAGACAATTATAATCTTCATAAAAATAGTGTTTTTGTTATAAAATGATTAGTCTATCACATGTTGATTTTATTTCCATCTCATCAATCTCAATACTTGGGTGGGTTATTAAGATATTTAATCTTTTATTTAAATTTTGAGAATCGTTTCGATCAAGTATTACTCTATCATTTCGAACTGTGTGTCTCCGGGTACATGATGCGCGATCGCAAAATCGATAGACATATGACATTACTCTTAGAGCTTTCGATAATTTTGAAAACCTTGTTAAAATGTCTGGGTTTGTGTTAATCGTATTTTCCAAGGAAGGGTGAATATTAACATTTGTAGAAAATGTTTAACTAATTTTAACTTCAGCTTGAGTTGTAAATTGTTTGTCTGTTATTGGCCATGTTGCTGTAGGATCATTCCACCAAAGTTTGTCATCTTTAAGGTCGTCTGCGTTACATCCTCGGCTAGCAATATCGGCTTGGTTATCATGTGAGGCAACATGGTACCAGTTATCCACGCCTACATTTTCAAGTATTGTGGTAATTAAGTTGGGTAATTAAATTGTGTGTCATCTTGGCCAATAACACTGCACCACAAAGTTCCAGTTTTGGCAACGAGATAACTTTGATTGGTGCAACTCTCGTCTTAGCGGAGAGTAGGGTTACAGTATTAGGACCTTCATCGGGTGTAATTCGCATGTATAAAACAGCGGAATATGCTTTTTCAGAGGCATCTGAAAATCTGTGAATCAAAAACTTTGCTGAAGGTGAAAAATTAATCCATCTTGGAATACGAATCTTATTAATATTTTCATAGAACTGCAGAAATGTTTGCCATTTTATTAGGGTGAGTGGGTTGAGACATTCATCCCAATCTGTGTTATCTTGCCATATTTACTGCATGATGATTTTGGCAGAAACAATAATTGGTGCTAACATCCAGCTGGGTCAAAAAGACGAGCTATATCTGATAATACAGTTCGTTTTGTGTGTGCTGATTTCCTTTCGATTAAGGGTACGTTGAAAAGAATTCATCGTCCTTCGCATTCCATCTTAGTCCAAGTGTTTTAGCATTGTTGGATTCGGGTAGGGTTAGAAGATCGACATTTAAAAGGTGATCTTCTGGTAAATCTTTTAAAAGTTCCTTGGTATTGGAAGTCCATTTTCGTAGAGGAAACCCAGCAAAGTCAAAAGCTGAGATCAACTGCGTTTGGGCTATTCTGGCTCCTTCAAGAGTATGACCACCAGCCAAGACATCATCAACACACATGTTGTTTCGCAATATTTTTGATGCGATTGGGTGACTATTTTGAATATCTTTGGCTAATTCGTGTAGGGTTCTAATAGCCAGATAGGGTGCACAGTTAACGCCAAATGTAACTGTTTGCAGTTCATAATCTTGAATGGGTTCATTAACGCTTTTTCTAAATAAAATTCGTTGATAGGGTGTTTGGGTAGGGTTTAATAATATTTGCCTGTACATTTTTGTAATATCGGCATTAAAAATGAATTTATAAAAGAGCCATTTTAATATTAATACTACTAAATCTTGTTGTAGGGTAGGACCAGTGTATAGAGCATCATTTAAGCTGTTCCCGTTCGACATTTTGCTAGAAGCATTAAAAACGACTCCAACTTTTGTTGTTACTCGGTCCATTTTGACAACAGTATGATGGGGTAAATAATACAGGGTTTTTGAAGATGTGTTCGGGTTATAGTGAACGGGTTTCATATGATCTAAGTCAATGTATTCTTGAAGCGCGTTATCATATTCAAGTTTCAGCTCGGGCTTCTTCGTCAAATTCTTCTCATTTCTTAAAAATTATGACATTGCAACATGGCGTGAGTTTCCTAACTCTACGAGTGGGTGTCGAAATGGAAGGTTAACCTGATAACGGCTATTAGGTAATCGACGGGTTGTTGTCGCGTAATATTCTTCACAGAAACATTCTTCCTCAGATCTATTGGGTTTATGGGTATTTCTTCAATTTCCCAAAACTTGGTCAAAAGTTTATCAAGCGTGCCAGAATTGAAATATGAAACCACTGTTATTGGGTGAGTTTTGAACAGGACCGGTCAAAATCCAACCGAACTCTGTTTCCTGTGCTATTAAGGTGTTAAGCAAATCTTTCTCAACTCCAGATTTTTAAATTTGGGGGTAAAAATCACTGCCAATGATGAAATCGATTGATCGACTTTCATAACATTTATTGTCAGTTAATTGAATATTTTCAAGTCTTTTATAAGGGATGGGTTTAAATTTTGGGTGGGTAAATTCTTTGTAAGGGTTTTTACGACAATTGCTTAGATATTCAATTTAAAATTACTTTGGGTGTTAGATCTTAATAGCACATTACAAAGTTTGTTTGAACGGGCTTCATTTAATTCTGATATCGCAGCTACTATTGGGGTTGTGGGTAAATGTAGTTTCCGTCTGAGTTTATCCGAAATAAACGAAAAGTCTTCTACAGTATTAGTAAGAGGAGCGTTGTCGACTATTTCTTTTGCTTCATCGCTAGTTTTTTGTTTAAGGTAGAAAAGTTTTTCTACACCGCTTAAACGGGTATTATTGCCATAAATGGCTTTGAAGAGATCTCTAAACGAGGCCAGAACTTGAAATCTCCACTGAAAATTATTATATTATATTGGGGATAATCGTCCTGAAGAGATGGCTTAACCAACCATCGAAACGCGTCGAGGAATTTTTATCTCCGCAAACATTTTTTTGGCTTTTTATCAATAAATTGGTCTGTTACATTAATAAATAAATGTAACAGATTTGGGATCAAATGCGAATACTCTTCTTTTTTAATAATATTTACATCCGGACTATTTTGTTATTTTTTTATAAAACTGCATGCATTCAGCTTATATTTAAAATAAACTTGTTTATTTTAAAACATCATGCATATATATATTCTCAAATATTATCATAATGTTCAGAAGTCAGAATTAAAATAACTGCAGTGTGTCTGTCTGCCAAAAATAAGATTTGTGGAGCTCCTGAAAGGTATACCCACATGGATTTTACGTAAAATTTTAGGATATCGTCCCACCCTGAATTTCATCATCGTCAATCAAAACACCTGAAATATCGCTTAAACACTAAATTATATCTTCCGAATTATATCAAAATAAAAATCTGAGATATCGACAAAACAGGAGCTCCAAAAACTTGTCTCCAACAGACAGGTAGACAGAAAAACGGACGGACGTCGCGAAATCGATCCTCCTGCCGATTCTGAGTCGATCGGTACAATTTGAATGGTATTCACAATCAGATTTGTAGAGTTTATCAGATTTTAGGAAATCCTCCCGCGAAGGACGCTGTCAAATTTCATCACAATCGGTCCATAAACACCTGAGATATCGCTGAAACATTACTTACAAAATGTAAACAAAATTTCTAAGACATGTACTTTCGGCAATTTGCTGTACATCAAAATTAGTGTTTTGGAGAAATTTCAGTTGCTTATGGAATGTTTTTGATAAAATTTAGTAACGTGCGTAGCGGGGGAATTTACAAAAATCTGATATAAAATTTATGTATGTCCGTGCTGCAGAAGGATGGTTTTTCCTATTACTGCATTTATTTTTTTCAACAAACTTTCTCTAATGCGTACTTAGGGTAATTTGCGATACCTCAAATTTAGTGTTTTTGCGATATCTCAGTTGTTTATAAACCGATTTTGATAAAATTTTACAGAGTGAGGAGCAATTTCCTAATTTCCGATATATAATATTTGATTACTCGCACACCAGGAGTATCTTTTTTGTCTTGTTATTTAAAAGTGTTTCTTAATCAAAAATTTTAAAATTTTCGTCTAATTTTTGGTATTTTTTCGATATTTCGGGTGTTTATAGACCGATTTTGATGCGTTAATTGCTAATATATAATTTATGTTGGTCCATCCTCCAGCGGCTTCAGAAACTTGATTTCAACAGACAGACAGACGGACAGACAGACCGACAGACAGACATCGCTTAATCGATTCTCATCCCGATTCTGAGTCGATCGGTATATTTTTATGGAGTCTACGATCACTAATAAAAAAAAAATACAAACGGATGCACAAACTTATAATACCCTTTCACCTATTGGTGAAGGGTATAATGAGCATTAAGAATGCATACATACAATTTCATCGAAATCGGAGATGAAAACATTTTGATTTATTTCAAAAAACAAATATATATCTTTATTTATAAATTTTTATTTTTTTAAATGGATAAATTAATAATGTATAATTTATTGCAGGAACACGAAAAAACTTGCATTGTTGAAGACGATGACGTTATATTTTGTGATACTCCAGAATTGTTCGAAAATCATGAACTGGAGAAAATTAATTTGGCAGATAATAAACAGCGTGTTGGATTTTTGTTGAATCTAAATTTACAGTATAGATACAATGATATAACAATCGAAAATGGGAGTGGCTTTGATAATGTATGTAAGACCAAAGCATCAGAAATATTAAAGGAAAATCAATTTATGATAATCGATAAAAAAAAACCAGTATCAAGAAGAAGCCGTGCCGTTCATTCAGTATCGCGTTGTCCAACAATTCCATTATCGTCTCCAGCTGGTCAGCTTCTTTTAAGAACGACAAAAACAATCATTAATCACGAATATTTGATTGAACGCCTTGATCGCATTGAGCGATTTTGTCATACTCCTTTAATATCTAAGCTTATAACACGACCGAAGTTTTTCGAAAAAAAAAGTTCAACATTCACTCCACATTGCACTTATAGAAGACCACAAGATCTCAGTAGTCACTTATATATTTTTCCTCGACGGCAGTTTTCCCAAAAAAAAAGAATGGAAAATATTTTGCTTATTAACTCTACACTGTTAAGGCGATGTCGTCCAATTTCAGTAAGACTAAAGAAAATTTCTGACGCAAATAAGCAGTGTGGATCAGCCAATACTAAATTGAATATAAAACTTACTCGAGACAATTCTCGCAGTTCTAACTGGAAAATATCATCTTGTCCATCTACTGAAATAATAGTGGATACAATTGATTTATGTACCTCCGATGAAGAAGACAATCAAATTAACTTTTGTGCTTCAAACATTTCATATATTACTAATAGTAATATTGTCAAATCAGACATTTACACAAACAATTATCCTACCAAAAGTTCTCTATCAATACATACTACTATATCGCAAATTAGAAATCAAATTCATTTATCTGGAGAGCCTCATTTATTAACCAACGCGAGTAATATGAGCATTTCCAATAATGGTATCGAAAATTATGAAAGAACATCATGTTTAATGGAAATTATTCACAAAAAAGAAAGTAAAGAAACTGAAATAAAAGGCAACAGCATAAATGAAACTGTTGAAAGTAGTGAAGGCATAGAAATAAACTTTTCAAAACCCTCCGTGTATATATTCTCCAATTGCTCTACAACCATGTCTCTTAATGACCAAAATTCAAACAAAAATAACGACGATGAAAGTAGTGAAAGAAATAAATATAATTTTTTAGACAATAAGACAAAAGTTGCTGCATCAAAACATTGGCTAAAAGCTCAAAATAATGTTAATGTAGTTTCAAATATTGAAAATAGTTGCATAGAAAAAAGTAGCATTGCCAGTTCCAATATTCTTACAGAACAAGAACAACATTATGAACATCAGGCATTACCAATATTATTACGTAATAATCATATAATTTCAATTGATTTAACATCTTGAACCACTAATATACATTTGTTTTTTTTTTTTTTGTTTTCTTATCGTGTCCATTTTGTTATTTTTATTGTTTATACTTTTTTAAGAAGATTTGACAAAAATTTATTTTAAAATTTTAAATGTGAAGTTTTTGAATTATTGTTTACACTGCTTAACAAAATTTGAACAAAATCGTGAATGATCAAAAGTAGAGCAGTTTTTAAAATATAGCTTAATTACTGTTTTTTGCGTTTTCAAAAAAGATGATGTCACTTTAATTGAATTGTTTTGGAAAATAGTCCGCCGATTTTTTTTTTCTTTTCGTTGAAACATAATGAAATTTTTAAAACATGTAATCGAAAAATGACTAAGTTATAGAGGACTAAAGTGGAAATTGCAGAAAAATCTTAGGGATTTTTTTATGTTTTGGTATTTTCAACTTAATTTCTTAAAACCAAGCAATAACAATTCTTCAAATTTTATCACTTGGTACATTGGTATATTTTAATACAAACATTTTTCATCATCAGATTCAGATCAGTGCAAAAATGACAATGTTACAGAAGTAAACGTACAAAGTTTTGCTATAGTCGTCAAGCCCAACCATATGATACTCTTCACCACTGAGGTCAAATGTTTTTTTTTTTATATGTATAAAGACAAATATTTTCTAAATTTTGTCTTTATTTAAAAATATTCCTAAAATATATGGGAGCTGGGGTCAAATATCGACCGATTATCTAAAAATTCAGTTGTTGTGCTTTTATGTTTAAATAAAAAGACGCTTGGGTAGATTAATAGAAAATAAACTTGGTTTTATTTAATTCAGGTATGCTTGCTTTCGCTTGCTAAAACTAACTGTAAAACGGTTAATAAGAATTGTAGTAAAAAAAACTTAAACTAAGCTGCGCGCAGTGTCGCATTATTTAGTGATGCCAGATTGTTATGTGGCTACGCTAAGTATGGGTTACCCCCTAACATCTCCCTCCTTAAGATCTAAGAGGTGATCTTGAAATTGGTTCCACAGGCTGTCTACGTGTAGTTGTGCGTTGTAGAGTCCACTGTGGAGACGCTGTAGGAGTCACGAAACATTCTTCTTGAACTGCTGGTGATTTGGAACTCTTCAAGTAACATGTCCAAAGGCAAATTTGGTGATTCTGCAGAAGAGTTGTTGGATTCAGTGTGTCTAGGACGAAGTTGATCTGCATGTGCTCGTACGAGTATTTTTCTGTTACCCACTTCAATCAAAGTGTTGTAAATCACATTACCAATTTTCTCGATGATTTCTCCTGGCACCCAGTGTTGTTTATTTCCTTTGAAGTTCAAAGCATAGACCTGGTCGCCATGGTGAAATATTCTTTTGCGTGTACCATGTTTGGTATTGTATTGGTCTTCAATTTGTTGATTGGTTTTACGATCAGAAAATATTGGTTTTTTGATGATGTCGAAGACCGTTCTCATTTTCCGACCTAGAAACGATTCTGCTGGTGATTTTCCGTTGGGAGAATTAGGATTAGGTGTTGATCTATAGACTTCCAAAAACGTTTGTAGTGATGCTGTAGGCGTATCTTCCCCTTCAGCTTTTTTAAGTGCCCGTTTGAGTGTGTCTACAAATCTTTCGGCTTGTCCATTAGAACTGGGGTGGAAACGTACCGTTCTGGTGTGTTCTATGGCTCTTTCTTTGCACCAATTTTGGAATTGCTCTGAATAGAACTGTGTTCCGTTGTCAGAGACTAACTGTTCCGGGTTTCCAAATTGAGCACAGTATTCATTTAAAATGTTGATGGTTGCAAGTGATGTTATTGTTGTTGTTTTGTAAATAGAAGGGTATTTAGAAAACGAATCTATAATAACTAAGTAATACTTGCTTTTTACAGGTCCAGCGTAATCAATATGGACTCTTTCTAGTGGTCTTGAAGTTATTGGCCAAGAACAAAGGTCAGTCTTAACTGGATTCTTCGCAGCTTGTTGACAGTTATGACAATTTTTGACGTAGTCTTCAATATGTTTGTCAATAGACGGCCAATAAACGTAACTTCGAGCGATTGACTTAGATCGTTCTGCTAATAGATGTCCTCTGTGAAGTTGTTTGATTATCTTTTTACGATAAGGTTCTGGTATAACTACGCGGTTATTGAACATTATACATCCATCTGCGGTTGAAAGAGCTTCTTTTCGGTTGAAGTAAGGAAGAAAAACATTATCAAGATTTTTGCTATTTTTAGGCCAACCTGTGTTCATGTATTGGATGACAGTTTGCAGAGTTGTGTCATTTTTGGTAGCTTTGACTATTACGTCAAAAGATACGGGAAGTGTTGATACTGCTTCGTCGAGATCTTTACGAATGTCTTCTTCGAGTGATATTGAAGCAACGATGTACTCATCGGAAGGTTTTTCGTGGTCACTGATGAGTCTTGACAAAACATCTGCGTGACCGAAGTCCTCGGTGCTTGTGTACTTAATATCGAAGTCGTACGTAAATAGTATCAAAGCCCATCGTTGTAAACGGTTGGCTGTGTAAACCGGAATTCCCTTTTTTGATCCGAAAATTGCGAGTCCAAACAACATCCTGTGGAAGCGTTGTACGGCAATGATTAGTGCTAAGCCCTCTTTTTCGATTTGGCTGTAGTTGCATTCAGCGGGAGTGAGAGATCTTGATATATGATGAATTGCTTTCATCGAGTTATCAGAAAACGTGTGATAGATCACGGCACCTATACCATGAGAAGATGCATCCGCTGCAACGTGAATAGGTAATTCGGGATTGTAGTGTGTAAGTAACATATCTGATGTTAGTATTTGTTTGAAGTTATCCAATGATTCTTGACATTCTGAAGTCCAATTAAACTCGTTTTCCTTTTTTAATAGGTCGTCAAGAGGCTTTCGGAGATTACGCATATTTTTCACGAATTTGCCGTAATGATTAATTGAACCCAGAAGAGAACGTACTTCAGAAATGTTTTGTGGAGTTTTAAGATTTTTAATTGCGGCAATTTTTGTAGGATCGGGACGAATGCCTTTATCGTCTAGTATTTGTCCAAGATACTTTATTTGCTTTTTGAAAAATTGGCATTTTTCAAACTTGAGACGGAAACCAAAATCTTGGATCTTCTGTAACAGCAGATTAAGATTAGTTTTTTGTTCAGAAATTGACTTACTTGCGAGCATGATGTCGTCTATATATGCTTTAGCACCCTCTATGCCAGAACATAGTTGGTCCATTATTCTTTGAAAGGCTCCTGGGGCTGATTTTATCCCGGGAGTTAAACGATTAAACTTGAATAAACCTTTATGAGTGTTTATTGTGAGTAGTTCTTTGTTGTCATCATCTACTTCCACCTGGAGATAGGCGTCTGATAAGTCCAGATGACTAAAGATGATGCAGTTGTGACAGTCGGAAAAAATTTCCTCAGGTATGGTAGTGGATATTGATTCGGTTCTACTATGGAGTTGAGTCCAGTAGAATAATCTGCGCAAATACGAATTTTTCCATTTCGTTTACTAACTACGATTGGAGCAGCATATTTTGATGAGTCTACAGGAGTAATAATTTCTTCGTTTTGGAGTCTTTGTAGTTCTGCTTCGATTTCGACCATTGATGCATAAGGAACTGAGCGTTTAGGTACAAAAATTTCTCTTGAGTTTGGTAATAATTGAATATGTACTTTAGTTTTAGTACACAGACCTAGACGGCTGTTATCAAAGACGGTTTTGTAATTTTCCTTAAGTGTAGCTATGTCGTCATCGAAGGAAATTTGTCGACAACAGGCAGATATAGGTTTTTCCCATAGATCAAAAGATTGAATCCACTCTATACCCATAATGTTGAGTTCGTTTATATCTGTGATATAGCAAGTAAGTGTTTTTGTAACGTCGTTTATCTGAACGTCGCATTCGAACGTTGCTAAGAGATTAATTTTATTTGTGTTAGCATCACTGGCAATATCATCTGTTGTGTATGCAGTTGGTTTGCCAATAGCTTTCCAAGTTTCGATAAAAATTATGGAAATATCCGATGCGGTATCTATTTGGAGCTGAATAGATTTGTTGTTAATTGTTACGGTTGCATACTTACGAAGTTCTTGAACTGAAGTTTTTTTGTTGTGAACACTGCGTTTGTGCGAAATTGTTTTTTCTCAAACTTGTTTTTGTTTTCATTCTGAGATGATTTTGTTTTTGCAGGTTTAGCGCTGGAGCAGTAGTTATCTTTATGTCCCACTTGATGACATTTGATGCACTTGTGTTTACTGTATGGGCAAAACTCAACGTAGTGTAAGTCCCCGCACAGCCAGCATGGAGTTTTTGGAACTTTATTGTTCTTGTTGTGTTTTTCCGTTTTGTTGACGGAGAAGACAGCTTTTGATTGGCGTTCGATCATCGAGTTATCTGATTTTAAATCCATTATGCGCTGCGTTTCGTCTACCAGCTTGTCGAGATTTGCGGTATCAGAAGATTCATCTAGAATTTTGAGTAGTCGAACCCGAATGTCAGTGTCTTTGTTTGAAAGTTGAAGGCATTTGTAACGTTGTGAAACTTGCGTCTCAGCCTTACCAAAGAGTTTGTTCAATTTATCAACAGTGTCTTTTAAAGTCATGTCGACTGGCTTTGTTGGCAACACGTAGTTTGAAAATCTTTCGTGGACTTGGTTGGACATTTTCTGCCAAAGTAATGCTACCTTGTCGTGGTCTTCCAAAGTGTTCGCCTCTTTTTCGAAAACATGTACCAAGCTTGAAATATTAGACCGCTTTCTGGTTCATACACAAAGTCAGTCATTGAATGTGCCAATGATTCCATTAGTGCAGCTTTAGATGTGCTCGGCGTTGGTGGAGTATCTGTTGAACCTATTCCATTTGCCTGAAGCAGCTGTGTCATTGCCTGCAGCAACTGTGTTTGTTGGTTCATAGCTTGTTGCTGATCTGCCAACAATTGGAGAACTTTATCGTCGGACATTGTTGTTTGTGGTGTTTTACAATAAAAATATAATGATTTTTATTCCACAATCCTCTTCGCCACTTTTGTTGTGCTTTTATGTTTAAATAAAAAGACGCTTGGGTAGATTAATAGAAAATAAACTTGGTTTTATTTAATTCAGGTATGCTTGCTTTCGCTTGCTAAAACTAACTGTAAAACGGTTAATAAGAATTGTAGTAAAAAAAAACTTAAACTAAGCTGCGCGCAGTGTCGCATTATTTAGTGATGCCAGATTGTTATGTGGCTACGCTAGGTATGGGTTACCCCCTAACATCAGTAATTTGACGATAGTTTTTACCAGAGACCGAATATTAATACTTTTAAACAATATTTTCATATTTTAATCCATACAAAAACAATCATTAAAGTTTAAAAAATAATAAAAATCCATAATGATTTTTAATTGTTCGAAAAATTTTGTATCGTTTTTTAATCCGATGAAAATAAAAAATAAAAAAATCGTTTGGGATATTTATCAGTCCAAATTAATTTTCATCTTTTTTCATCCGATGAAAAAAAATTATGATAGAAAATATACAAATTTTATTTCTGTATTTGTCCTGGTTTCATTCATCATAATGTTCTTGCATAGATTAGGCAATTCCAAAATACTTGTGACAGCTGCCGTAGCAGGGGGATTTCTCGCATGATTACCCCTTGGAGTAGTATATTCTGTAATGTTGTTTCTTTCCATGCTTACAACATCGTAAGTGCTAAGTCGATGGGTGATGATTCCATAGACACAAGCCACGTTTGTATAGCGAGCCGCTCGATCCGAGACAAACGCCCGATTGTATCCGCAACTAACATGTACAATTATCTTGGACCCTTAGACCAAATACGTTGGAATGGCTCTAAGATAACTTCCTCTTATATTAGCCCTGACCTAGAATTCCACACGGGTTGTTTACTGCATCTAAAACTAGGTTGCTCAGGTTTCCTGGATGTACCACTAGGAGGTTAGAGTGGTTATTGGATACAGTTCAAAGAAACCACCAATAGTTCCATTAGGACTATTTGGTTTAACTTCTATGTCCTAAAACATTGTAATTAATAGGAAACATATTCATACATTCATTGTTGAAAATTTGAAAATTTCAAAAATATATATTTTTTTGAAGTCAAAACAGAAGTTCAAAAATAAAACAATCAATAAAATATTTTTCTGTTCGGATATTTATCGTTAAAGATATTTAAAATTTTCATCATGAGGGATATTTATATTTCAAATATAAATCCCTCTTTTTTATTCATCGATCGAAATGAAAATAAATTTTCATCGGCAATGATATTTATACTTAATTGATTTAAAAAATAAAACAATATTCGGTCTCTGGTTTTTACAAAAATTATGTATTCAAAAAATAAACATAAAATTGTCATTGTGTTCGGATTTAATAACATTTATGTGATTTTATTCTTATTTAGTGAGTTTTGGCTGAAGAGTTTGTATTGTAACTATTGTCAAATATGGACCGATTTCAACGAAATTCGATATCCATCATGAAGGACTTTGATTTTTGTTCCTTTTTTTCATGACAATATATCGAGTTATAACCTCAAAAAATGCTTAAGTGCAATATTACAAAGGTTTTTTTTTTTAAATTATTATTTGGTGTAACAATTGTTATTACATTAATTTTGTTACCATATCTCATTTAAAGAAACTCTCGGCTCATGTATTTTTAGTATCGAATATTCGCGCTCCACAACGCGGATCCTATTCGAATAGTGCTTAAAAATGTTCAATCCAAATTTGAGTACAATCGGTCAATATTTAGAGGACGAGATATATTTTTTTTTAAACAGGTTTTTTGCAAGTAGTATTAATATAACACAAAATATAACACAAACACAAAAATTAAGCTAATAAGAAAAACCGAAATTCGAGAACAACTTTACCTTTAAGTTTTTCTCACATTATTAATGCGCTAGTTTTTATAGAGATATAGTAGAATTTACACCGAAAAAATGTTAATTTTCGTTAAAAAAAAATAAAATAAAATAAACAACAAAAGATAAGTTTTATGCCTGTCATACTGAAATCGGTCAATAACTTTTTGTTTTATTAAAAGTTAAGTATCGTTATATCTATAAAAATTTATAAAAAAAAGCTACTACCGATGCAAAAAAAAATATTTTTTTTTATAAGTTTATGCTAATGTATGTAATGCATAAAAATATTTTACTAAGACCCACCTTTAGTATACCAATATTGACAAAAGAGTAGAAAAACTGTTTTCGCATAAATATGTCGAAGAAAATTGAATTAATAATTTTAAAGCTTCTAAGTCAATAAGTGGATAAACTTTGTAATATTTCATCCAAAACAACTCAATTGAGATCTATCATTTCTTCTTGATATGATTCTGGTGTTTTTCTTATGTCCATGCTAAAAGGATTTCTAATTAATTTTCCCAAGATTCCGTTTTAATTCTGGAAAAATATTTTTCAAATTCTTCGTTTAATATTTCTAAATGGTTTACTATTAAATTCTTTAAGTTATTTTTATCAACTTCAGCTGAATCCAGAGCATTATTTAGTAATGGAAATGACGAATAATTTGGCACCACTTGTACCAAGGGCGAATTTATACAAGGCTTAGATGTTGATTTTGAATCTGAAATTATAATATATATTTCAAATTCAATACAACATGACAAAAAAACACCAAGATGTTGATTTGGAATCTGAAATTATAATATGTATTTCAAATTCAATACAACATGACAAAAAAACACAAAAAAAATTATTATGTTATTATATAATTATTATTATTATTATATATTGAACACCAAAACAATAAAAATGTCAACAATTTGCTCGAGTTCTTCGCGTCCCCCTCCCCTCTTGAATGTCCTAACAGACACCCAGGGGGCCACGGACAACCACTTGGGAACCAGTGACTTATAACATATCTATCTATCTATATAACAATGCACAGTGGAAAATACGTCCAAAACTCAATAACTTGGTAATTTCTTGATTTTTTTTTTAAATTATCTGTATCTATAAATAATATACCTTTAAACATTTAAAACTGGACTCATAAACATGTTGAAAAGTCTTTACTGGCGATTTTATAAACTATTTACTTAAATAGGATAATACATATATGAAGAGAATAACTATCCTACAATACGAAATCGGATATGTCCTTTCAGAGATATTGGGCTCATACTATGAGCTTATAACCAGATTTTGTATGCTTCTAACAAATCTACAGAAAAACTCTAAACAAGATTACGAGTGTTTGAATAATAAAAAATTTTTGATTTTACAATTTTTACTGCATCCACAATTATGTGACCACTCATACTATGAGCTTATAACCAGATTTTGTATGCTTCTAACAAATCTACAGAAAAACTCTAAACAAGATTACGAGTGTTTGAATAATAAAAAATTTTTGATTTTACAATTTTTACTGCATCCACAATTATGTGACCACTACCTGTATACTTAAATAAAATATACCCAACAAACTAAAATGGTTTAAGAAATAAGTTATAGAATGCTTTCTAACCCAAGCGTTTAGCTTAGAATAGTGTTGAAATTACTATTATATTATTATTATTTAGTGAAAATAGTTCAATAATGAAAACTGAATTATTTAATACTAACAAGCTATTAAATGGTAAATCATGTCTAACTTAAGCATTTCTTCATTTACAAAAAAATGTTGGTGCAAAAAAAATAGGCGCGTTTTCAGGGACATACATTTTCGGAGAAAATGGAATAGTATCTTCAAAACTACTAAAGCTGTGTTAGTTTTCTTTAATATTCCGTATTTTTTCTTGTAAAAATTGTTTATGTTTGGTTAAAATTTCTCAAAAATAAAAAATAACCCATTTTTCCCCATACAAATGGGCTCTTAAACTTTCAATGCGATGCGCGCCATACGACATTCGTACGCATTCGAAGGGGAAAAACCATATTTTAGAGATAATTTCATTTTGATAAAAGACGAACCTTTAGGGGTTGATTAGCACTATACTTGGTGCTAATCAAGAAAATTACAAAAAAAAAACAAGACATTCGCATGCGACAAAAATAGAAGTTTAAACCAAATAGAAGTTTAAACCAAATCAATCAAACACTTAATTCAGCTAAACTTGAACCAATAGTTTAATGCGACTTATTATAAATATAAAGCACTAATTTATCTTAAAAATGTTTTTTATTTTATTTTAAAATTTTTAACGGTTTAGTTTTTTTGTGATTAATTATTCGAACTTTTTATTACCAATTGATTGAAATTATGTTATATCAGGCTTGAGTTCATTATTTCTAATTAGTTAGAAAATTTTAAAAGTAATATTTGTAGAGAATACTGAAAATGATCATTTTTGAAAGTAATATTTGTGGAGAATACTGAAAATGATCATTTTTGACGCAGCTCAGTGGATTGCAATTTCTGTCCCGCCACAGGACGTCATCAGCACTTAGCGCCCTCGACCACAGCCGAGTTTTCAAATTGTGATAACACAGCACAACAAAATAAAAAAAATCATGTGCTCTTAAAACCACTATACAATTTTGATGTATCATGACTACTTTTGTACAAAAATGGTAAATGTTTTAAATTCTATGGCAAGATTTTTTTTGTTTTAATTGCAATTTTTTTTAGACGTTTCTTAAAATAATTAATGATAACTCAAAAACTACTAGTCCGATATTATTAAAATAAAATCAGAATTAAGATTTACATAGCCTTTAATTCGTCTATATATCGCAATCGGTTTGATTTTTTCGATTGATTTTTTTTTCGAATTTATTTACAATTTAGCGAATTCGCTCATTTTCACAATTCACAATTTTAGTTTTTTGCTTGATATACGCATTATAGCGGGTTTTGAAATGTATGAAAAAAATAAATTTTCCATGCATGTCGGATTATTGTGAGATTTGGTGAGAAACTTCCACCCACAAAATTTTAGTCGAATTGGACAACGTTAACCGGCACTCCTTGAAATTCTAAAATCTATTTTTTTCATACATTTGAAAACCTCTGTACATTAAGCAAAAATATAAAATTTTGTGAAAATGAGTGAATTCACTTAATTGGGAATAAATTCGAAAATAATCAATCGATTTTTATGGTCGATATCTCGCTTTGTTGCTATTATTTGTGGCTTTACGACAGAAATGAATCAAAACATTTTTTGCCGTTTTCAATTTTCATGATTTTTTTAAAACAAAATTTTTTGCCATTTTTACGTAAAAAATATATTTTTTTCTTAAATTTTTTATTATAACTCTGATACTATTGATCCGATTGAAACGCGATATATAGACGAATCAAAGGCTATGTAAATCTTAATTTTTCTGATTTTATTTTAATAATATCGGACTAGTATTTTTTGAGTTATCATTAATTATTTGAAGAAACGTCTAAAAAAATTGCAATTAAAAAAAAAAAAATTTTAAATCTTGCCATAGAATTTAAAAATTTTACCATTTTTGTACTAAGGTAGCCATAATGCATAAACTGTATATAGTGGTTACTCGAGCACATTTTTGCTGTTGCCCTGTGTAATCATCAATTAACCTTCAATAAGTTTGATCGAACATCACTACGTTTAATGGTTGTGTATTTAGTTTAGTTTTTATTTAACTTTTTATCAATAACAGAATAACACAAGAATCCTTTTTTTATTTTATTTATTGTATCTTTTCTTCTTCGATGTGGTTTTAAGACAAACTTATTAAAATTTCTTAATACTATTTTATCATAAATTTTAGTTTATATAATTGTGGCAACCCAATAAATAACAAAAAAGATACCGTATCTTTAATGATATAATATTTCAAGAGTTTTTAGATTCATAAATTATAGAACGAAATGATATAATTGTAATATTATATTTTTAAAAAAATGCAATAAAAACTCGTTGAAAAAATTTTTAACTTAAAAATAAAAATCAAAAATTTTCTGTAAAAAAAATTATAAGAATAAATTAAAAATTTTTACGTGTTTGTATAAATTATATAAAAATACAGCGAATTTAAAAACAGTTGCAGTCATATCTGGTAAGTATATCAACATAATTATAATCTTTTGACTATTCTTTAAAATATATAATATAATACAATAGTTTTTTCAACAGATTTGGAAAGAGTTAGTTTGCTGCTTGTAACTCCGCATCAATTGGCCTTCTCCACGTTCTTGCAGGTGCACCAACACGACGAGAGGTAAGGATATTCCACTTTTCTATATACATTTTTGTAAGCAAAGATCAGTCTAAAATATTTCGGTCAATTGATGTCAATAACAGACCTTAAGTAAATGTCTCCTTTATTTTATAGAACTGAACCACTGCACAAAAATTTGTGTAACTATTGGTTCACATCTTACCGACTATACATTACAAATTATTTAATAACTCTGTATGCATCTTACTTTATTCTTATATTTTTACAGATAACCATTGCCTTGCAGAATTCACAAAAGAAATCGGAAGTGTAATAGTGCGACGGATGTTCAACTTAACCCAATGCTCCAATCGACACAATTTTAATATAGAAACAGAACGAACTATGTATTTCTGTTAAGAAAAAACTCCTATATTATTTTATAATATAAATTTTGATAAATAATATAATAAATATAACACTTAAAAGCTTAAAATGCAGCATGTTTTATTTTTACTAATATCAGTTATAATTAATTATATCGTTAGTTATAATTAATTATATCGTTATATATATCATTATTTTCTAAAATCTCGGAAAGTATCGCGAAAAAATCATATTCAGGTATGTGATGGACATTTTTTGTTTTCAAATCGATCAATTTCAGACATATTTTTATTTTTTTTTTATTTTTTTTGCCTCTTCTTTTCGATATTGTAAATGATATCATAATTTTCAAAAATTATTATATCATAATCGAGTGTACCTTTTTTTAGAAGACTACTATTACTTTAGAGTCTAGAATTATATCATTGTCGGAATTGCTTGCTGAGTAAATGATTTCGTAATGATATCATTTTAATATCGTTTGGTTTGTTGGGAACTTTTTATACCCTTCACCACCATAGGTGGAAAGGGTATTATAAGTTTGTGCTGATGTTTGTAACGCATAGAAATATTTGTCTTAGACCCACCTTTTAGTATACCAATAGACTTAGAATCACTTTCTGAGTCGATTTAGCGATGTCCGTCCGTCTGGCTGGCTGGCTGGCTGGACCCCCATATAAACCTTGTAATCAAACTACAGGTCGCAATTCTAAAGATAATTTGATGAAATTTGGCACAGATAATTTTTTTGATAATGGGACCATGGCTATTGAAATTGGTCAAAATCGGTCCATTATTTATGGTACCTCCCATAGGTCCCACTTCCCGGAATTGCTATATTGGCCACAAATATCAATATTTTTTTAATGAAATTTAAAACAGATACTGCTTATGTAAACTTAAATCACTGTACCAAATTTCGTTGAAATCGGTCCACATTTGACCATAGCTCCCATACAAACTCTTCTTCAAAAACGCACTAAATGAGACAAAAAATCACTAAAACGCTCGTAAATCTAAAGATAATGAAAATTTTGAGCTTATTTTTTTCATACATAATTTTTGTAACAACTGTAATCAATTTGCCAAATTTCGAGATAATCGGTCCACATTTGACCCTAGCTCTCATATAAGTCCAAATGACGAAAACAGGTTGAATATACATATACGTTTTGAGAAAATGTTTGTATGATGGCAAAATTTAGCAAATATTTGTCTTTATACAGGAAAAATAACACCTTTGACCTTTGTGGTGAAGGGTATCGTATGGTCGGCTTGACCGACTATAGCGCTTTCTTACTTGTTATTATTGATTCAAAAAATCGATTACTTCGAATGTTTTTACGAAAACATCAAGTCATCAATGTTTATTAAAGGTTTTATGAAATAACGGAAAGAGGAGTCAAATTTCAGAAATTAATACAATTTTTCAACTCAATTGCATAAACGGTTTCTTAAAAGTGTCTTTGACTTTAATTTTCTTTTAAGTTTGTTTTGTGTACCCCAACAAAATAAACGATATCGTAATGATATCATTTACTCGGCAATCAATTCCGAGAATGATATCATTTTAGACTCGAAAGTAATAGCAGTCTTCTAACAAAAGGTGCACTCGATTATGTATATCATTTTTAAAAATAGTGATATCATCATTGTGAACCGCCGTGGTATAGCAGGTTAGTCATCCGCCTAGCATACAAGAGATCTCAAGTTCGATCCACGGCCAGACCCTTGAAAAAAAAGAAATTTAAAAAGCGGCGGTTCACCTAATAACTCATCTAGCTACTGGTTATTGAGTATTAGGCTATGTAAAAACTTCTCTAATTAATGCATTTGCCGTTCGGAGCCGGCGTTAAAACGTAGGTCCCTTTCAATGAGTCTAAAAATAGAATAGGATGCAGCTCATTGTCTGAGAGAATAACCCCTTGTTCCAAGTAGAATGTTACCGGGGAATTATATATCCATTAAAGCATATATATATATACATATATATATATATATATATATATATATATATATATATATATATATATATATATATATATATATATATATATATCACATTATCTACAATTATCTTTAAATGTGGATTTCTTAAAGATATATATGTATATTCTTCGTTGGGTTGCAATACCAAAAGTGTGTGTTCAAACGGAAGATATAAGCACTATGATAATACAAAGTAAATATTTAATTTGAAATACATAAAATGTAGAATTCGTAAAATGTAGAGGCCCTTGGCCTCAAAAATAATGGTTGTTGGGTATGTTCACACTCACCTTTAAAATGGACGATTTTGTGCTGCAATCCTTCACTAAGAATGCATTGAATGCATACAAAACAATATCTGCTATTGGTTCATTAAATCCAAAGAAATTGTGAATAATTCAATATACATAAGTAAAATAATACTTTCATAATTTGATAAGTTTGAATGAAAAACCGCCGAGTAAAATGCCTTTAAACAACAATTTTGATATCTGTTTTAAAAAAGATATATATAATTCAAAGAAAATTGAAATGAATATTACAATGCACTTACATTTATTGTTATTATTATTTTTTTTAATTTATGTATTTTTATTTAATTAGCATACAAACTTATATGTATATTGCTATTTCTTTTCTTATTATACCCTTCACCAATAGGGAAAGGGTATTATAAGCATAGATGGGCAATTTGCAGTACCAGTACTTTTTCAGTATTTTTTTTTTACTGATTACTGGAAAAAAAAATCAGTATTCAGTAAATTTTAGTGACTACTGAAAAAAATTGCAGTAATCAGTAAATTTTATAAGAAGGTATCATCAGTTTCCCAAATAGCTGGTCTGCACTTAAAAATATCTAGTAACTATGTTGGGCAAATATGTAGCCAAGATTATTGCAAATATTTCTTGATAAAATTTTATGTTAAAAATGTATTTAACTTTGACTTTTTTAAAAATGTTAACAGTTTTACGCACGTCAACGGCAACATACCTGGGTATGTTCATACGTTTTATATGAGAAATGTCATGCATATTTAACTCATGTCGATAGCATATTTAACTCATTTGTTGGAATTTTTATTGTCGTTGTTTTAATTATTGGTGTTTTAAATACAGCAAGGAATATTTTCTTTGCCTATCCAGCGGGACACGAAGTGAAAAGAAGTTTTTATTGTGAAAATAAACAAGTAAGAGTGGTATATTCGGCTTTGCCGAATCTTGGATACCCTTCACCAATGGTGTTCCAAAAGTACTTAGTGTAATTCGTAGCAATATTTGGTTATACTAGTATTATATGCAAAGAGTCTTTAAAATTAAGAGTCGGAAAACGAAAACCTTTTCGGTGGCTTCATCATCTAGAATAGTTATGCACCCAAAGGTTAGGTTGGGCAGGTGGCTGATGCCTAAGGCAGCGTCACTTGGGTTCTAAAGTGGTTCCCTTGTGAAAGATAATGATTACTAGACTACAAGTAGAGAATGCTTATTTAAGCCAGCCAGTAAGTAGCATATATGCGTCTATTTTACGAACATATAATAAAGTTCGATAGACCAGATAAACCATGCAGAAAAGATGCTTCAAAATGTAGATGCCCTTAGATTTGCAAGAGCGCATCGATTTGATGAAGTTTAAGTATTCTGACATGCAACCCAAAAATGCTGTGCCCAGTGAGGGTTGTGCACTTTAATTCGTACGAATTATCCAACTAATAAAAGTTCTTGATTAGTTATGTAAAACTCTGAAGCTTTAACAATGATTGTCAATGTATACAAGCCTTAAAATTATAGGGTATACACTCTTAGTTTTAGATACATACGTGAAATATATAGCTTTTGAATGGATGGTTATCAGCTTTGTCGGAAAAGTTTACTTATTAATTTGAAGTTAGTTAATTAATTAAAATGAAGACTTCATCAATAATATTTGGGATGTATTGTTCTTTCGATCTGTCCGATGGATGTTTGGAAAGTTTTGCTCTAGTTCTTTGTGCAATTTTAATGTGATTTAATTTATCAGCATTAAATCGATTCCCGTTCGGGTTTATATGGGAGATTTGACTAAATGTGAATAGAGCTCGCCCATTTTCAATATCGAACTTTTCAAGAGATCAGAAATACTTTTGTCAAATGTTGTCCCTCTAGAAAGTTTATTGTAGGCGCTATTGTCCTGAATATCAATATTGTACAACGTCTTTATACTAAATGTCATCATCGTATCTATTATAATTTGTCATTTATTAGCTACTAAGAGATTGCCTTAGGCGAAGTTATACGGGATCAATTGTCAAACGTGAATGGATTTCTCCCAATTGCAATTAAAAAATTTAAATTTTTGTTTATACGTGAGATACTTATGTAGGTTTTGAACGGATATCATGTAATTAGCTGCATTTTTGTACTTCCTAGGAAGATTACCTATAATTTGATATATAATACATTCTCAAATGTTATCATAATGTTCAAAAGTCAGACACAAAATTAAGATAAATGCAGTGTGTCTGTCTGCTAAAATCAGATTTGTGGAGCTCCTGAATTGTCCCACCCTGAATTTCAACATTGTCGATCAAAACACCATCGCTTAAACGCTAAATTATATCTACCACAAATTACAGAATGCATCAGGATTTAGATAATCCCCTGCGAAGGACGCTATTAAACTTCATCAAAATAAACATCTGAGATATCGACAAAACAGAAGCTCCAAAAACTTGACTACAACAGAAAAACGGACAGACAGGTAGACGGACGGACATGTAGACGGACGGACAAACAAACAGACGGACGGACGGGCAAACAAACAGACGGACGGAGGTCGCGAAATCGATTCTTGTGCCGATTCTGAGTTGATCGGTACAATTTGAATGGTATTCATAATCAGATTTGTGGAGTGTATATATCAGAAATTAGAAAATCCTCCCATAAAGAACGATGTCAAATTTCATCACAATCGGTCCATAAACACCTGAGATATCGCTGAAGCAATACTTACAAAATGTAAACAAAATTTCTTAGACACGTACTTTGGGCAATTTGCTGTACATCAAATGTAGTGTTATGGCGATATCTCAATTGTTTATAGACCGCTTTTGATAAAATTTAATAACGTGCTTGGTGGGGAAATTTTCTAAAATCTGATATAAAATTTATGTAGGTCCGTACTAAAGGAGGATAGTTTTTCCTATTTCTGCATTTAATTTTTTCTACAAACATTCTCTAATGTGTACTTTGGGCAATTTGCGATACATCAAATTCAGTGTTTTGGCGATATCTCAGTTGTTTATGGACCGATTTTGATAAAATTTTACAGAGTGCTTTGGGAAAATATTTCCTACAATCTGATATATAACATATTATCACATGTACACCAGGAGTATCTTTTTTCTCTTGTTATTTAAAAGAGTGTTTCAATTAAAAATTTTTAAATTTTCGTCTAATTTTTGGTATTTTTTCGATATTTTCGGTGTTTATAAACCGATTTTAATGAAATTTAATCTGATATATATTTTATGTAAGTCCATCCTCCAGGGGCTTCAGAAACTTGATTTTGTAGTGACGTAATATTATTATTCTTACTTGTTTATATACTTGTTCAAGTTTTTATATTTTAAAAATGAAGTAATCGTTGTTTTATAATTTTCTTGTGTTAAAAATTTTTTATAATTATTTTTATAAATTAAATTAATTTCAAATAAATAACATCAAAAACTAATAATAATTTATATAAAAATAATTGGACTACATTGGCGATCCTGCTTATTCAAATAATTTATAAAGAATTATATTTTTTTTATTAACAAAAGGACCCTAATATAATTTCTACAAATCCTTAAAAGCAAATCAAATTATTATAGATAGCAATTCGATTATGAATTAAATACAAATTTTAATATTCGCAATTACCAAAAATAATGTAACTCCAAAAATAAGAAAACTCAAACCATCAAATTTCTTCATTTGCAATATCAAGAGCCAATATATTATTAAATTAAGATCTTTTATTTAATTTGATCAAGAGTCTATATTAAATTATTGAAGAATCAATATCCCAATTCATCAAAAACCATCTTTTATCAATTACCAATTTTATCAAGAACCAATATCGGACAATTTAAACAAGATTCTATGAGATTTTCAAAGTAATATATGTGGAACCCTACATGAAAATCAATCATTTTCACGTTCAAAGATAAGTTATAGATATTATATTTATATATTCAATTAAGCTAGTTTATTTTCCTATTGTTTTGTTTTATAAATATATATAAAATATTTAGTTAATTAATTAAACATTCTTTGTAAACGTCACTACAAAAATCATGATTAGATCTCCAACACGAACCACTAGGGACGAGACCCAAGAACCTACTAATAACACAAATAACGAAAATAATACAACTAACAATTTAAGACATATTGTTGAATCAGAAATGTGCGCTACATCTGTCAAATTGCCATCTTTCTGGAACGAACATCCAGAAGCATGGTTTATTCATGTAGAAACAATGTTTAGAAGTAAACGTATTCAGAATGACAATTCTAAATATGAACATATTATCATATCACTTCCACAAGAAGTTATAATGTCAGTGATAGATATAGTTCAGAATCCACCATCAGAAAACCGTTATATGATTTTGAAAAATAAACTCTTAGAACGTCACTCTTTAAGTGAACAGAGAAAACTTGATAGACTTCTTTCTGATTCAGTGATTGGTGACCGCAAACCTTCCGAATTTTATAGGAATCTTTTACAATTAGCCGGTCGAAATATAGATCCCGAATTTCTAAAAAATTTTTGGCTTCGAAAACTTCCTAAAACTCTTAACATAGCTCTTGTTGGTTCCAATGTTGTTAATACCGAAGATTTATTGAAATTAGCTGATAATATATGGGAAGTATCAAACAAAACTGAAATTTTTTACATTGAACCAGATCATACAAGTTGTTCTCAATCCAATTTGAATATAGTTATTGATAATTTAGTGAAGGTCACTTCAACTATGTGCGAAAATTTTAGTAAATTATCATTAGAAATTTCGGAAATTAAAAAATTCTGTAGAAAATTTTCAACCAAGATTTTTTAATCGAAACAGAAGTAGATCTAGAAGTCGTCAAACAAAAAGAGATTGGTTGTGTTATTTCCATTATCGTTTTGGAAGTAAAGCTAGGAAATGTGTGCAACCGTGCTCATTCTCATCAAACAATCAGGAAAACTAAGTAATTCTATTGTTATGACGACTGACAATAGAAATAAAAATTCTACACGTCGTCTTTTTGCTTATGATACTGAAAACAAATTGCAATTTTTGATTGACAGTGGAGCTGAGATTTCAGTAATACCAACTTCAAGATTTAAAAAATTTGCCCATTCATCAGACATTATTTTGACAGCAGCAAACGGAAGTAGCATTAAAACATTCGGTACCAAAATGTTGAACATAAATTTAGGATT
This sequence comes from Stomorhina lunata, assembly GCA_933228675.1. Taxonomy (NCBI): domain Eukaryota; kingdom Metazoa; phylum Arthropoda; class Insecta; order Diptera; family Rhiniidae; genus Stomorhina; species Stomorhina lunata. Next base: position 53,250,154 of record OW121741.1, on the reverse strand, counting down.
AAGGAGAGATTTTACATTTTTATTTACTATTGCAAATATTACAAAACCAAATATAGGAGCAGATTTTTTGACAAAATTTGGACTTTTGATTGATTTAAAAAATAAGAAATTAATTGACCCTGTAACTAATTTATCAATTAACACTATAGAAGCTTACAGCAAAATATCTCTTCCAAAATTATTTGTAGTAGACAATAAATATATTGACATTTTAAAACAATATCCATCTATTACAAAAAGAAAACTGTAACTTTTGCTTTAGATGCAATTCTTCCGAAAAGGGGGGTAATGTAGTGACGTAATATTATTATTCTTACTTGTTTATATACTTGTTCAAGTTTTTATATTTTAAAAATGAAGTAAACGTTGTTTTATAATTTTCTTGTGTTAAAAATTTTTTATAATTATTTTTATTAATTAAATTAATTTTAAATAAATAACATCAAAAACTAATAATAATTTATATAAAAATAATTGGACTACAATTTCAACAGACAGACAGACAGACGGACAGACAAACAGACAGACAGACGGACATCGCTTAATCGATTCTCCTCCCGATTCTGAGTCGATCGGTATAATTTTTATGGGGTCTACGATCACTAATAAAAAATTACAAACGGAATCACAAACTTATAATACCCTTTCACCTATTGGTGAAGGGTATAATAAACATCTGAGATATCGACAAAACAGGAGCTCCAAAAACTTGACTACAACAGAAAAAAGTACAGACAGGTAGACGGACGGACAGACAGGTAGACGGGCGGACGGATAGACATGTAGACGGGCGAACGGACGGACAGACAAACAGACGGACGTCGCGAAATCGATTCTCCTGCCGATTCTGAGTCGATCGGTACAATTTGAATGGTATTCATAATCAGATTTTTAGAGTTTATACATCAGATTTTAGGAAATCCTCCCACAAAGAACGCTGTCAAATTTCATCACAATCGGTCCATAAACACCTGAGATATCGCTGAAGCAATACTTACAAAATGTAAACAAAATTTCTTAGACACGTACTTTGGGCAATTTGCTGTACATCAAATGTAGTGTTATGGCGATATCTCAATTGTTTATAGACCGCTTTTGATAAAATTTAATAACGTGCTTGGCGAGGGAATTTCCTAAAATCTGATATAAAATTTATGTAGGTCCGTACTAAAGGAGGATAGTTTTTCCTATTTCTGCATTTAATTTTTTCAACAAACATTCTCTAATGTGTACTTTGGGCAATTTGCGATACATCAAATTCAGTGTTTTGGCGATATCTCAGTTGTTTATGGACCGATTTTGATAAAATTTTACAGAGTGCTTTGGGAAAATATTTCCTACAATCTGATATATAACATATTATCATATTAACATATTATGTACACCAGGAGTATCTTTTTTCTCTTGTTATTTAAAAGTGTGTTTCAATCAACAATTTAATAATTTTCGTCTAATTTTTATATTTTTTTCGATATTTTCGGTGTTTATAAACCGATTTTAATGAAATTTAATCTGATATATATTTTATGTAAGTCCATCCTCCAGGGGCTTCAGAAACTTGATTTCAACAGACAGACAGACGGACATCGCTTAATCGATTCTCCTCCCGATTCTGAGTCGATCGGTATAATTTTTATGGGGTCTACGATCACTAATAAAAAAAATTACAAACGGAATCACTAACTTATAATACCCTTTCACCTATTGGTGAAGGGTATAATAAACATCTGAGATATCGACAAAACAGGAGCTCCAAAAACTTGACTACAACAGAAAAAAGGACAGACAGGTAGAAGGACGGACAGACAGGTAGGCGGGCGGGCGCACGGATAGACATGTAGACGGGCGGACGGACGGACAGACAAACAAACGGACGTCGCGAAATCGATTCTCCTGCCGATTCTGAGTTGATCGGTACAATTTGAATGGTATTCATAATCAGATTTTTAGAGTTTATACATCAGATTTTAGGAAATCCTCCCACAAAGAACGCTGTCAAATTTCATCACAATCGGTCCATAAACATCTGAGATATCGTTTAAACAATACTTACAAAATGTCAACAAAATTTCTTAGACACGTACTTTGGGCAATTTGCTGTACATCAAATGTAGTGTTATGGCGATATCTCAATTGTTTATGGACCGCTTTTGATAAAATTTAATAACGTGCTTGGCGAGGGAATTTCCTAAAATCTGATATAAAATTTATGTAGGTCCGTGCTAAAGGAGGATGGTTTTTCCTATTTCTGCAATTCGATTATGAATTAAATACAAATTTTAATATTCGCAATTACCAAAAATAATGTAACTCCAAAAATAAGAAAACTCAAACCATCAAATTTCTTCATTTGCAATATCAAGAGCCAATATATTATTAAATTAAGATCTTTTATTTAATTTGATCAAGAGTCTATATTAAATTATTGAAGAATCAATATCCCAATTCATCAAAAACCATCTTTTATCAATTACCAATTTTATCAAGAACCAATATCGGACAATTTAAACAAGATTCTATGAGATTTTCAAAGTAATATATGTGGAACCCTACATGAAAATCAATCATTTTCACGTTCAAAGATAAGTTATAGATATTATATTTATATATTCAATTAAGCTAGTTTATTTTCCTATTGTTTTGTTTTATAAATATATATAAAATATTTAGTTAATTAATTAAACATTCTTTGTAAACGTCACTACAAAAATCATGATTAGATCTCCAACACGAACCACTAGGGACGAGACCCAAGAACCTACTAATAACACAAATAACGAAAATAATACAACTAACAATTTAAGACATATTGTTGAATCAGAAATGTGCGCTACATCTGTCAAATTGCCATCTTTCTGGAACGAACATCCAGAAGCATGGTTTATTCATGTAGAAACAATGTTTAGAAGTAAACGTATTCAGAATGACAATTCTAAATATGAACATATTATCATATCACTTCCACAAGAAGTTATAATGTCAGTGATAGATATAGTTCAGAATCCACCATCAGAAAACCGTTATATGATTTTGAAAAATAAACTCTTAGAACGTCACTCTTTAAGTGAACAGAGAAAACTTGATAGACTTCTTTCTGATTCAGTGATTGGTGACCGCAAACCTTCCGAATTTTATAGGAATCTTTTACAATTAGCCGGTCGAAATATAGATCCCGAATTTCTAAAAAATTTTTGGCTTCGAAAACTTCCTAAAACTCTTAACATAGCTCTTGTTGGTTCCAATGTTGTTAATACCGAAGATTTATTGAAATTAGCTGATAATATATGGGAAGTATCAAACAAAACTGAAATTTTTTACATTGAACCAGATCATACAAGTTGTTCTCAATCCAATTTGAATATAGTTATTGATAATTTAGTGAAGGTCACTTCAACTATGTGCGAAAATTTTAGTAAATTATCATTAGAAATTTCGGAAATTAAAAAATTCTGTAGAAAATTTTCAACCAAGATTTTTTAATCGAAACAGAAGTAGATCTAGAAGTCGTCAAACAAAAAGAGATTGGTTGTGTTATTTCCATTATCGTTTTGGAAGTAAAGCTAGGAAATGTGTGCAACCGTGCTCATTCTCATCAAACAATCAGGAAAACTAAGTAATTCTATTGTTATGACGACTGACAATAGAAATAAAAATTCTACACGTCGTCTTTTTGCTTATGATACTGAAAACAAATTGCAATTTTTGATTGACAGTGGAGCTGAGATTTCAGTAATACCAACTTCAAGATTTAAAAAATTTGCCCATTCATCAGACATTATTTTGACAGCAGCAAACGGAAGTAGCATTAAAACATTCGGTACCAAAATGTTGAACATAAATTTAGGATTAAGGAGAGATTTTACATTTTTATTTACTATTGCAAATATTACAAAACCAAATATAGGAGCAGATTTTTTGACAAAATTTGGACTTTTGATTGATTTAAAAAATAAGAAATTAATTGACCCTGTAACTAATTTATCAATTAACACTATAGAAGCTTACAGCAAAATATCTCTTCCAAAATTATTTGTAGTAGACAATAAATATATTGACATTTTAAAACAATATCCATCTATTACAAAAAGAAAACTGTAACTTTTGCTTTAGATGCAATTCTTCCGAAAAGGGGGGTAATGTAGTGACGTAATATTATTATTCTTACTTGTTTATATACTTGTTCAAGTTTTTATATTTTAAAAATGAAGTAAACGTTGTTTTATAATTTTCTTGTGTTAAAAATTTTTTATAATTATTTTTATTAATTAAATTAATTTTAAATAAATAACATCAAAAACTAATAATAATTTATATAAAAATAATTGGACTACAATTTCAACAGACAGACAGACAGACGGACAGACAAACAGACAGACAGACGGACATCGCTTAATCGATTCTCCTCCCGATTCTGAGTCGATCGGTATAATTTTTATGGGGTCTACGATCACTAATAAAAAATTACAAACGGAATCACAAACTTATAATACCCTTTCACCTATTGGTGAAGGGTATAATAAACATCTGAGATATCGACAAAACAGGAGCTCCAAAAACTTGACTACAACAGAAAAAAGTACAGACAGGTAGACGGACGGACAGACAGGTAGACGGGCGGACGGATAGACATGTAGACGGGCGAACGGACGGACAGACAAACAGACGGACGTCGCGAAATCGATTCTCCTGCCGATTCTGAGTCGATCGGTACAATTTGAATGGTATTCATAATCAGATTTTTAGAGTTTATACATCAGATTTTAGGAAATCCTCCCACAAAGAACGCTGTCAAATTTCATCACAATCGGTCCATAAACACCTGAGATATCGCTGAAGCAATACTTACAAAATGTAAACAAAATTTCTTAGACACGTACTTTGGGCAATTTGCTGTACATCAAATGTAGTGTTATGGCGATATCTCAATTGTTTATAGACCGCTTTTGATAAAATTTAATAACGTGCTTGGCGAGGGAATTTCCTAAAATCTGATATAAAATTTATGTAGGTCCGTACTAAAGGAGGATAGTTTTTCCTATTTCTGCATTTAATTTTTTCAACAAACATTCTCTAATGTGTACTTTGGGCAATTTGCGATACATCAAATTCAGTGTTTTGGCGATATCTCAGTTGTTTATGGACCGATTTTGATAAAATTTTACAGAGTGCTTTGGGAAAATATTTCCTACAATCTGATATATAACATATTATCATATTAACATATTATGTACACCAGGAGTATCTTTTTTCTCTTGTTATTTAAAAGTGTGTTTCAATCAACAATTTAATAATTTTCGTCTAATTTTTATATTTTTTTCGATATTTTCGGTGTTTATAAACCGATTTTAATGAAATTTAATCTGATATATATTTTATGTAAGTCCATCCTCCAGGGGCTTCAGAAACTTGATTTCAACAGACAGACAGACGGACATCGCTTAATCGATTCTCCTCCCGATTCTGAGTCGATCGGTATAATTTTTATGGGGTCTACGATCACTAATAAAAAAAATTACAAACGGAATCACTAACTTATAATACCCTTTCACCTATTGGTGAAGGGTATAATAAACATCTGAGATATCGACAAAACAGGAGCTCCAAAAACTTGACTACAACAGAAAAAAGGACAGACAGGTAGAAGGACGGACAGACAGGTAGGCGGGCGGGCGCACGGATAGACATGTAGACGGGCGGACGGACGGACAGACAAACAAACGGACGTCGCGAAATCGATTCTCCTGCCGATTCTGAGTTGATCGGTACAATTTGAATGGTATTCATAATCAGATTTTTAGAGTTTATACATCAGATTTTAGGAAATCCTCCCACAAAGAACGCTGTCAAATTTCATCACAATCGGTCCATAAACATCTGAGATATCGTTTAAACAATACTTACAAAATGTCAACAAAATTTCTTAGACACGTACTTTGGGCAATTTGCTGTACATCAAATGTAGTGTTATGGCGATATCTCAATTGTTTATGGACCGCTTTTGATAAAATTTAATAACGTGCTTGGCGAGGGAATTTCCTAAAATCTGATATAAAATTTATGTAGGTCCGTGCTAAAGGAGGATGGTTTTTCCTATTTCTGCAATTCGATTATGAATTAAATACAAATTTTAATATTCGCAATTACCAAAAATAATGTAACTCCAAAAATAAGAAAACTCAAACCATCAAATTTCTTCATTTGCAATATCAAGAGCCAATATATTATTAAATTAAGATCTTTTATTTAATTTGATCAAGAGTCTATATTAAATTATTGAAGAATCAATATCCCAATTCATCAAAAACCATCTTTTATCAATTACCAATTTTATCAAGAACCAATATCGGACAATTTAAACAAGATTCTATGAGATTTTCAAAGTAATATATGTGGAACCCTACATGAAAATCAATCATTTTCACGTTCAAAGATAAGTTATAGATATTATATTTATATATTCAATTAAGCTAGTTTATTTTCCTATTGTTTTGTTTTATAAATATATATAAAATATTTAGTTAATTAATTAAACATTCTTTGTAAACGTCACTACAAAAATCATGATTAGATCTCCAACACGAACCACTAGGGACGAGACCCAAGAACCTACTAATAACACAAATAACGAAAATAATACAACTAACAATTTAAGACATATTGTTGAATCAGAAATGTGCGCTACATCTGTCAAATTGCCATCTTTCTGGAACGAACATCCAGAAGCATGGTTTATTCATGTAGAAACAATGTTTAGAAGTAAACGTATTCAGAATGACAATTCTAAATATGAACATATTATCATATCACTTCCACAAGAAGTTATAATGTCAGTGATAGATATAGTTCAGAATCCACCATCAGAAAACCGTTATATGATTTTGAAAAATAAACTCTTAGAACGTCACTCTTTAAGTGAACAGAGAAAACTTGATAGACTTCTTTCTGATTCAGTGATTGGTGACCGCAAACCTTCCGAATTTTATAGGAATCTTTTACAATTAGCCGGTCGAAATATAGATCCCGAATTTCTAAAAAATTTTTGGCTTCGAAAACTTCCTAAAACTCTTAACATAGCTCTTGTTGGTTCCAATGTTGTTAATACCGAAGATTTATTGAAATTAGCTGATAATATATGGGAAGTATCAAACAAAACTGAAATTTTTTACATTGAACCAGATCATACAAGTTGTTCTCAATCCAATTTGAATATAGTTATTGATAATTTAGTGAAGGTCACTTCAACTATGTGCGAAAATTTTAGTAAATTATCATTAGAAATTTCGGAAATTAAAAAATTCTGTAGAAAATTTTCAACCAAGATTTTTTAATCGAAACAGAAGTAGATCTAGAAGTCGTCAAACAAAAAGAGATTGGTTGTGTTATTTCCATTATCGTTTTGGAAGTAAAGCTAGGAAATGTGTGCAACCGTGCTCATTCTCATCAAACAATCAGGAAAACTAAGTAATTCTATTGTTATGACGACTGACAATAGAAATAAAAATTCTACACGTCGTCTTTTTGCTTATGATACTGAAAACAAATTGCAATTTTTGATTGACAGTGGAGCTGAGATTTCAGTAATACCAACTTCAAGATTTAAAAAATTTGCCCATTCATCAGACATTATTTTGACAGCAGCAAACGGAAGTAGCATTAAAACATTCGGTACCAAAATGTTGAACATAAATTTAGGATTAAGGAGAGATTTTACATTTTTATTTACTATTGCAAATATTACAAAACCAAATATAGGAGCAGATTTTTTGACAAAATTTGGACTTTTGATTGATTTAAAAAATAAGAAATTAATTGACCCTGTAACTAATTTATCAATTAACACTATAGAAGCTTACAGCAAAATATCTCTTCCAAAATTATTTGTAGTAGACAATAAATATATTGACATTTTAAAACAATATCCATCTATTACAAAAAGAAAACTGTAACTTTTGCTTTAGATGCAATTCTTCCGAAAAGGGGGGTAATGTAGTGACGTAATATTATTATTCTTACTTGTTTATATACTTGTTCAAGTTTTTATATTTTAAAAATGAAGTAAACGTTGTTTTATAATTTTCTTGTGTTAAAAATTTTTTATAATTATTTTTATTAATTAAATTAATTTTAAATAAATAACATCAAAAACTAATAATAATTTATATAAAAATAATTGGACTACAATTTCAACAGACAGACAGACAGACGGACAGACAAACAGACAGACAGACGGACATCGCTTAATCGATTCTCCTCCCGATTCTGAGTCGATCGGTATAATTTTTATGGGGTCTACGATCACTAATAAAAAATTACAAACGGAATCACAAACTTATAATACCCTTTCACCTATTGGTGAAGGGTATAATAAACATCTGAGATATCGACAAAACAGGAGCTCCAAAAACTTGACTACAACAGAAAAAAGTACAGACAGGTAGACGGACGGACAGACAGGTAGACGGGCGGACGGATAGACATGTAGACGGGCGAACGGACGGACAGACAAACAGACGGACGTCGCGAAATCGATTCTCCTGCCGATTCTGAGTCGATCGGTACAATTTGAATGGTATTCATAATCAGATTTTTAGAGTTTATACATCAGATTTTAGGAAATCCTCCCACAAAGAACGCTGTCAAATTTCATCACAATCGGTCCATAAACACCTGAGATATCGCTGAAGCAATACTTACAAAATGTAAACAAAATTTCTTAGACACGTACTTTGGGCAATTTGCTGTACATCAAATGTAGTGTTATGGCGATATCTCAATTGTTTATAGACCGCTTTTGATAAAATTTAATAACGTGCTTGGCGAGGGAATTTCCTAAAATCTGATATAAAATTTATGTAGGTCCGTACTAAAGGAGGATAGTTTTTCCTATTTCTGCATTTAATTTTTTCAACAAACATTCTCTAATGTGTACTTTGGGCAATTTGCGATACATCAAATTCAGTGTTTTGGCGATATCTCAGTTGTTTATGGACCGATTTTGATAAAATTTTACAGAGTGCTTTGGGAAAATATTTCCTACAATCTGATATATAACATATTATCATATTAACATATTATGTACACCAGGAGTATCTTTTTTCTCTTGTTATTTAAAAGTGTGTTTCAATCAACAATTTAATAATTTTCGTCTAATTTTTATATTTTTTTCGATATTTTCGGTGTTTATAAACCGATTTTAATGAAATTTAATCTGATATATATTTTATGTAAGTCCATCCTCCAGGGGCTTCAGAAACTTGATTTCAACAGACAGACAGACGGACATCGCTTAATCGATTCTCCTCCCGATTCTGAGTCGATCGGTATAATTTTTATGGGGTCTACGATCACTAATAAAAAAAATTACAAACGGAATCACTAACTTATAATACCCTTTCACCTATTGGTGAAGGGTATAATAAACATCTGAGATATCGACAAAACAGGAGCTCCAAAAACTTGACTACAACAGAAAAAAGGACAGACAGGTAGAAGGACGGACAGACAGGTAGGCGGGCGGGCGCACGGATAGACATGTAGACGGGCGGACGGACGGACAGACAAACAAACGGACGTCGCGAAATCGATTCTCCTGCCGATTCTGAGTTGATCGGTACAATTTGAATGGTATTCATAATCAGATTTTTAGAGTTTATACATCAGATTTTAGGAAATCCTCCCACAAAGAACGCTGTCAAATTTCATCACAATCGGTCCATAAACATCTGAGATATCGTTTAAACAATACTTACAAAATGTCAACAAAATTTCTTAGACACGTACTTTGGGCAATTTGCTGTACATCAAATGTAGTGTTATGGCGATATCTCAATTGTTTATGGACCGCTTTTGATAAAATTTAATAACGTGCTTGGCGAGGGAATTTCCTAAAATCTGATATAAAATTTATGTAGGTCCGTGCTAAAGGAGGATGGTTTTTCCTATTTCTGCATTTCATTTTTTCAACAAGCATTCTCTAATGCGAACTTTGGGCAATTTGCGATACATCTAATTCAGTGTTTTGGCGATATCTCAGTTGTTAATGGACCGATTTTGATAAAATTTTACAGAGTGCTTTGGGAAACTATTTCCTACAATCTGATATATAACATATTATCACATGTACACCAGGAGTATCTTTTTTCTCTTGTTATTTAAAAGTGTGTTTCAATCAAAAATTTTAAAATTTTCGTCTAATTTTTTGTAGTTTTTCGATATTTTCGGTGTTTATAAACCGATTTTAATGAAATTTAATAGCGTTCACTGCGGGAGAAGATCTGATATATAATTCATGTAAGTCCATCCTCCAGGGGCTTCAGAAACTTGATTTCAACAGACAGACAGACGGACATCGCTTAATCGATTCTGAGTCGATCGGTATAATTTTTATGGGGTCTACGATCACTAATAAAAAAATTACAAACGGAATCACAAACTTATAATACCCTTTCACCTATTGGTGAAGGGTATAAAAATAATAGTAAAAGTGAAATGGTAGATGGTGAACGGCTTACTCCAAGACAGCTAAGCTTGAAGAGGCCCAAAAAGAAATAGGTGACCACGATTAAATATATGGCGACAAAGCTTTAGGTGATATTGGCCGTGTGATTCAGACTCTGAAAACCCCACGTTACCAGAATATGACCCAGAAGACGGCAATGATTCTAACAAAGAATTTTAAGTTGAACCAACTGAAAATGATGAATTTTTTACTGCCAGAGATAGTCATATTTGGTATTTAATACAACTGCAATCAGTAGAATTCCGTACACACAACATTCTGAGAAGTGCAAAATCTGGAGGAGTAAGGGCAACGCAAGGTTTCACCATTGCAAAAACTTCAAAATTAGCAATGTTAGATACAACATGCGACATTATTATTTGTGAATCAAAGCAAAGCTTTGTTGAAAACAATGCATAACATCAAACAAGAGAATCGAAAACATGGGCTCTTATAATAAAAAGCGAATTTGATGCATATTTGGGCCTACTTTGGTGGCGTTACACATTTTGGTTACTTGCATACGAAAGATTTGAGGAAAACTACATCGCAGCAGCAGTATTTGTCAACCCTAAACGACGTGAGGCCGAATCATCAATGCTGTAGTAACTTTACAATGTGCTCGTACATGCCTAAGAAAAAATGGGGTAGTTGTACTGTTGTCCACTGCTCATTATGCAAATAAACGGCCGGTCCTTAGAAGTAGCCATTGCATATATTGGACTACAACAAAACCAGCATCCAGTTGTGGACTCTGGAGCACATGAAGCGGAGGAACACGAAAGTAAATAGAAATTGCTACATCAGCTTGAAACAACGCCCTTCTCGTAAACGTGCACATTATCCAAAAAAAAAAACAGTGTGCGCAATCCTAAAGACTTAACAGAATGCGCTCGAAGTATTTGAATTACTAATTTTAATTACAAATAATTATATTATAAACTTATTACAAAAATTAACTAAAAAAACTATTTTTGTGAATTATATTATTATATTTGTATGCGTTTTATTATACATACCCGGATATGTTTGCTGTTGGCGCAAAGGTGCAATTTTGTAAATGGGCTTTATATTCCAAAAGGAAACTTCAATCTTAACCAAACTTGGGACTGTTACGTAAAACACGTTTGGCTAGGCAATTTCAAGTCGATCTGATTATTCAGTTTAGAGCTACATCGTTTTGAAAACCCAAAACATACCCAGGTATCTTGCCGTTGACATAAAGGTTAATGAAAAATTTGTTGGCACAATGGAGTCTTTATGATCTATTTTTGGTTCAGATTATATTGGTGTGTTTACAAAGTTGTTTAACTTTACCGTTTCTACAGTTTTCCCTAATAAAGTGTAGGAAAAATTTGGATTACCAAGAAGTTATGATCAAAAAATTAAAAACAACAGTAAAATTTACTGATTACTGAATTTATTTTCAGTAATCAGTAAATTTACTGATTATTGATTTTTTTCAGTAATCAGTAAAATTTACTGAATACTGATTTATTTTTTCAGTCATCAGTAAATTTTACTGATTACTGAAACGCTTAGTGCAGTAAAAAAGTAATGCAGTATGCGCATGTATGATTATGCATAAACCCGTTTGTAATTTTTTATTAGTGATCGTAGACCCAATAAAAATTACACCGAATCGGGAGGAGAATCGATTAAGCGATGTCCGTCTGTCTGTCTGTTGAAATCAAGTTTCTGAATCCCCTGTAAGTCCATCACATAAATTATACATCAGATTTTAGGAAATTCTCTCGCAATAAACGCTATTAAGATTCATTAAAATCGGTTTAAAACAGGGATGACCAAAGAGAGGAATGTGATTGTATTTGTGAGCGAAAGAGAGGATACACAGGCAGAAAACAAGAATTGACATAAATTTGGTTGTTTATTTCTATTTTATTTCAGTTACCGCTGATCCAGCGTGAAATGAACATGCGGAGGAGTATTGATCTTTTTTTGTTGTTTTTATGTAAACAAAAATTATTTTCTTTTGCTTCTATAAAGAAAACATTACTTTTTAGAAATGTATATTGAGCATAGTATATTTTTTTTATAAATACAATTTAAAAACTTACTTTTTCTATAGAAAAACTTACTTTTTCTATAGAAAAACTTACTTTTTCTATAGAAAAACTTACTTTTTCTATAGAAAAACTTACTTTTTCTATAGAAAAACTTACTTTTTCTATAGAAAAACTTACTTTTTCTATAGAAAAACTTACTTTTTCTATAGAAAAACTTACTTTTTCTATAGAAAAAACTTACTTTTTCTATAGAAAAACTTACTTTTTCTATAGAAAAACTTACTTTTTCTATAGAAAAACTTACTTTTTCTATAGAAAAACTTACTTTTTCTATAGAAAAACTTACTTTTTCTATAGAAAAACTTACTTTTTCTATAGAAAAACTTACTTTTTCTATAGAAAAACTTACTTTTTCTATAGAAAAACTTACTTTTTCTATAGAAAAACTTACTTTTTCTATAGAAAAACTTACCTTTTCTATAGAAAAACTTACTTTTTCTATAGAAAAACTTACTTTTTCTATAGAAAAACTTACTTTTTCTATAGAAAAACTTACTTTTTCTATAGAAAAACTTACTTTTTCTATAGAAAAACTTACTTTTTCTATAGAAAAACTTACTTTTTCTATAGAAAAACTTACTTTTTCTATAGAAAAACTTACTTTTTCTATAGAAAAACTTACTTTTTCTATAGAAAAACTTACTTTTTCTATAGAAAAACTTACTTTTTCTATAGAAAAACTTACTTTTTCTATAGAAAAACTTACTTTTTCTATAGAAAAACTTACTTTTTCTATAGAAAAAACTTACTTTTTCTATAGAAAAACTTACTTTTTCTATAGAAAAACTTACTTTTTCTATAGAAAAACTTACTTTTTCTATAGAAAAACTTACTTTTTCTATAGAAAAACTTACTTTTTCTATAGAAAAACTTACTTTTTCTATAGAAAAACTTACTTTTTCTATAGAAAAACTTACTTTTTCTATAGAAAAACTTACTTTTTCTATAGAAAAACTTACTTTTTCTATAGAAAAACTTACTTTTTCTATAGAAAAAACTTACTTTTTCTATAGAAAAACTTACTTTTTCTATAGAAAAACTTACTTTTTCTATAGAAAAACTTACTTTTTCTATAGAAAAACTTACTTTTTCTATAGAAAAACTTACTTTTTCTATAGAAAAACTTACTTTTTCTATAGAAAAACTTACTTTTTCTATAGAAAAACTTACTTTTTCTATAGAAAAACTTACTTTTTCTATAGAAAAATTTCCTTTTTCTATAGAAAAATTTCCTTTATCTATAGAAAAACTTACTTTTTCTATAGAAAAACTTACTTTTTCTATAGAAAAACTTACTTTTTCTATAGAAAAACTTACTTTTTCTATAGAAAAACTTACTTTTTCTATAGAAAAACTTACTTTTTCTATAGAAAAACTTACTTTTTCTATAGAAAAACTTACTTTTTCTATAGAAAAACTTACTTTTTCTATAGAAAAACTTACTTTTTCTATAGAAAAACTTACTTTTTCTATAGAAAAACTTACTTTTTCTATAGAAAAACTTACTTTTTCTATAGAAAAACTTACTTTTTCTATAGAAAAACTTACTTTTTCTATAGAAAAACTTACTTTTTCTATAGAAAAACTTACTTTTTCTATAGAAAAACTTACTTTTTCTATAGAAAAACTTACTTTTTCTATAGAAAAACTTACTTTTTCTATAGAAAAACTTACTTTTTCTATAGAAAAACTTACTTTTTCTATAGAAAAACTTACTTTTTCTATAGAAAAACTTACTTTTTCTATAGAAAAACTTACTTTTTCTATAGAAAAACTTACTTTTTCTATAGAAAAACTTACTTTTTCTATAGAAAAACTTACTTTTTCTATAGAAAAACTTACTTTTTCTATAGAAAAACTTACTTTTTCTATAGAAAAACTTACTTTTTCTATAGAAAAACTTACTTTTTCTATAGAAAAACTTACTTTTTCTATAGAAAAACTTACTTTTTCTATAGAAAAACTTACTTTTTCTATAGAAAAACTTACTTTTTCTATAGAAAAACTTACTTTTTCTATAGAAAAACTTACTTTTTCTATAGAAAAACTTACTTTTTCTATAGAAAAACTTACTTTTTCTATAGAAAAACTTACTTTTTCTATAGAAAAACTTACTTTTTCTATAGAAAAACTTACTTTTTCTATAGAAAAACTTACTTTTTCTATAGAAAAACTTACTTTTTCTATAGAAAAACTTACTTTTTCTATAGAAAAACTTACTTTTTCTATAGAAAAACTTACTTTTTCTATAGAAAAACTTACTTTTTCTACAGAAAAACTTACTTTTTCTACAGAAAAACTTACTTTTTCTATAGAAAAACTTACTTTTTCTTTAGAAAAACTTACTTTTTCTATAGAAAAACTTACTTTTAAGAAGGTTTATCATGTTTGTTTGTTTTCCTTAGAATATGTATTTTTTTATTTAGAAAACGTTTTTTTCTTTAAAAAGCGTGCTTTTACATAGAAAAAAAATTAAGTTTATTTTTCTATATAGAAAATATAAACGTATTTTTTACAAAAAAAAATCAAATATTTTCTATAAAAACGATTGAATGTTTGGCGTAAAAATAATTATTCTAACATGCAATCTCACAGTGTATTTGAAAAAAACAATAACAAAAAATACAAACAAATTAACAAAACTTATAACAGCCTCCACGCGTGTGCATCCGTCAAAGGTTGAATGACGACTAAATAAATGAGAATAAGAAAACTTCTGGCAAGCACTTGCTTCGCGGTGGTCGCGCCTGGTTTAAAAACATCCGAAATGTAGAAAAAATACCAAAAATTAGACGAAAATTTTAAAATTTTTGACTGAAAAACACTTTTAAATAACAAGAGAAAAAAGATACTCCTGGTGTGCGAGTAGTAATATATTATATATCAGATTTTAGGTAATGGCTCCCCAAACAACTCTCTGTTTGGGGAGCCATTACCTAAATTTCGGTTGTTTATTTATACACCGATTGTGATAAAACTTAACTGAGTCCTTTGCGGGAGAATTTCCTAAAATATGATATATATAATAGAGTGGGCCGTTTTTTGACTTTTGTCTCTAATCGACTTCTATAGTGAAATTATATGGCCAAATTATGTCAATTGATTTATTTTTAGGATACGAGCCCGCGCAACGGCCCCAAAGTTTTTGAGCCCATTTCTATGGGGAAAACTGAGAGTATTTGCAGTTTTTACTACACTTCGTCCATTTACAATTTATTTTTAAGAGAAAAGATGGCATCTAAAAGTGAACTAATGCAGCTTTAATTGAAGTCATTAATATTTGAAATCCATAAAAAGTTATCGCGATTTTCCCCCAAAAATTCGTGTCCTTGACAATACGCCTAAGGATACACCGCTAGAAAAAACTACTTTGGACAAAAGTAAGACATAATTTATCATTTTGAGACTTGTAAGTACTTCATATGAACCGCCGTGGTATAGCAGGTTAGTCATCCGCCTAGCATACCAGAGGCCCAAGTTCGATCCCTGGCCAGACTCACTTGAAAAAATAAATTAAAAAAAAAGCGGCGGTTCACCTCATAACTCAGCTAGCCACTGGTTATTAAGTATTAGGCTATGTAAAACTTCTCTAACTAATACATTTTCCGTTCGGAGCCGGCGTTAAAACGTAGGTCCATTTCAATGAGTCTAAAAATAGAATCGGATGCAGCTCATTGTCTGAGAGAAGTACCCCTTGTTCCAATTGGAATGTTGTCGGGGAATTATATTAATTTATTACTGGATTTTAATAAATATACTTAAAAGTAATTATTTTACACTAAGACAACGTTTTTTTATTAAAAAAAATATTTTAACCCTTTTTAGGCATGGGGTCAAATTTTTCATCTTTGACTCCGGAAAAAAAGGGTTAAGTTTACCCAATTTTAAAAACAAAGAACCTGTTTATATTTTTCATATAAACATTAAAATTGAACATAAATAAGATTTATTATTATTTTAACACACCGATGAGAGAAATTCAAATTTGTAATACTTGTTTAACAAAATTTTCAAAAAATTTAAAAATGCGTTTTGAAACCCACCTGAGAAAAATTACCCATTTTCGATTATGAAAAAAACTATGTAACTATTGAAAAAACTAAGTAAATATTGAAGTACTTTCAAGTCTTAAAATGATAAATCATGTCGTACTTTGCGAGCTTTTGTCCAAAGTAGTTTTTTCTTGCGGTGTATCCTTAGGCGTATTGTCAAGGACATGAATTTTGGGGGAAAATCGCAATAACTTCAAAACTGCTTAATGGATTTCAAATATTGATGACTTCAATTAAAGCTGCAGTAGTTACTTTTTCTATAGAAAAACTTACTTTTTCTATAGAAAAACTTACTTTTTCTATAGAAAAACTTACTTTTTCTATAGAAAAACTTACTTTTTCTATAGAAAAACTTACTTTTTCTATAGAAAAACTTACTTTTTCTATAGAAAAACTTACTTTTTCTATAGAAAAACTTACTTTTTCTATAGAAAAACTTACTTTTTCTATAGAAAAACTTACTTTTTCTATAGAAAAACTTACTTTTTCTATAGAAAAACTTACTTTTTCTATAGAAAAACTTACTTTTTCTATAGAAAAACTTACTTTTTCTATAGAAAAACTTACTTTTTCTATAGAAAAACTTACTTTTTCTATAGAAAAACTTACTTTTTCTATAGAAAAACTTACTTTTTCTATAGAAAAACTTACTTTTTCTATAGAAAAACTTACTTTTTCTATAGAAAAACTTACTTTTTCTATAGAAAAACTTACTTTTTCTATAGAAAAACTTACTTTTTCTATAGAAAAACTTACTTTTTCTATAGAAAAACTTACTTTTTCTATAGAAAAACTTACTTTTTCTATAGAAAAACTTACTTTTTCTATAGAAAAACTTACTTTTTCTATAGAAAAACTTACTTTTTCTATAGAAAAACTTACTTTTTCTATAGAAAAACTTACTTTTTCTATAGAAAAACTTACTTTTTCTATAGAAAAACTTACTTTTTCTATAGAAAAACTTACTTTTTCTATAGAAAAACTT
The DNA here is from genome assembly GCA_933228675.1 of Stomorhina lunata. Taxonomy (NCBI): domain Eukaryota; kingdom Metazoa; phylum Arthropoda; class Insecta; order Diptera; family Rhiniidae; genus Stomorhina; species Stomorhina lunata. Next base: position 53,232,532 of record OW121741.1, on the reverse strand, counting down.
ACTTTTTCTATAGAAAAACTTACTTTTTCTATAGAAAAACTTACTTTTTCTATAGAAAAACTTACTTTTTCTATAGAAAAACTTACTTTTTTATAGAAAAACTTACTTTTTCTATAGAAAAACTTACTTTTTCTATAGAAAAACTTACTTTTTCTATAGAAAAACTTACTTTTTTATAGAAAAACTTACTTTTTCTATAGAAAAACTTACTTTTTCTATAGAAAAACTTACTTTTTCTATAGAAAAACTTATTTTTCTATAGAAAAACTTACTTTTTCTATAGAAAAACTTACTTTATTTATTTATTTATTTATTTATTTATTTATTTATTTATTTATTCATAGTTTTAGAAAAACTTACTTTTTCTATAGAAAAACTTACTTTTTCTATAGAAAAACTTACTTTTTCTATAGAAAAACTTACTTTTTCTATAGAAAAACTTACTTTTTCTATAGAAAAACTTACTTTTTCTATAGAAAAACTTACTTTTTCTATAGAAAAACTTACTTTTTCTATAGAAAAACTTACTTTTTCTATAGAAAAACTTACTTTTTCTATAGAAAAACTTACTTTTTCTATAGAAAAACTTACTTTTTCTATAGAAAAACTTACTTTTTCTATAGAAAAACTTACTTTTTCTATAGAAAAACTTACTTTTTCTACAGAAAAACTTACTTTTTCTATAGAAAAACTTACTTTTTCTTTAGAAAAACTTACTTTTTCTATAGAAAAACTTACTTTTAAGAAGGTTTATCATGTTTGTTTGTTTTCCTTAGAATATGTATTTTTTATTTAGAAAACGTTTTTTTCTTTAAAAAGCGTGCTTTTACATAGAAAAAAAATTAAGTTTATTTTTCTATATAGAAAATATAAACGTATTTTTTACAAAAAAAAATCAAATATTTTCTATAAAAACGATTGAATGTTTGGCGTAAAAATAATTATTCTAACATGCAATCTCACAGTGTATTTGAAAAAAACAATAACAAAAAATACAAACAAATTAACAAAACTTATAACAGCCTCCACGCGTGTGCATCCGTCAAAGGTTGAATGACGACTAAATAAATGAGAATAAGAAAACTTCTGGCAAGCACTTGCTTCGCGGTGGTCGCGCCTGGTTTAAAAACATCCGAAATGTAGAAAAAATACCAAAAATTAGACGAAAATTTTAAAATTTTTGACTGAAAAACACTTTTAAATAACAAGAGAAAAAAGATACTCCTGGTGTGCGAGTAGTAATATATTATATATCAGATTTTAGGTAATGGCTCCCCAAACAACTCTCTGTTTGGGGAGCCATTACCTAAATTTCGGTTGTTTATTTATACACCGATTGTGATAAAACTTAACTGCGTCCTTTGCGGGAGAATTTCCTAAAATATGATATATATAATAGAGTGGGCCGTTTTTTGACTTTTGTCTCTAATCGACTTCTATAGTGAAATTATATGGCCAAATTATGTCAATTGATTTATTTTTAGGATACGAGCCCGCGCAACGGCCCCAAAGTTTTTGAGCCCATTTCTATGGGGAAAACTGAGAGTATTTGCAGTTTTTACTACACTTCGTCCATTTACAATTTATTTTTAAGAGAAAAGATGGCATCTAAAAGTGAACTAATGCAGCTTTAATTGAAGTCATTAATATTTGAAATCCATAAAAAGTTATCGCGATTTTCCCCCAAAAATTCGTGTCCTTGACAATACGCCTAAGGATACACCGCTAGAAAAAACTACTTTGGACAAAAGTAAGACATAATTTATCATTTTGAGACTTGTAAGTACTTCATATGAACCGCCGTGGTATAGCAGGTTAGTCATCCGCCTAGCATACCAGAGGCCCAAGTTCGATCCCTGGCCAGACTCACTTGAAAAAATAAATTAAAAAAAAAGCGGCGGTTCACCTCATAACTCAGCTAGCCACTGGTTATTAAGTATTAGGCTATGTAAAACTTCTCTAACTAATACATTTGCCGTTCGGAGCCGGCGTTAAAACGTAGGTCCATTTCAATGAGTCTAAAAATAGAATCGGATGCAGCTCATTGTCTGAGAGAAGTACCCCTTGTTCCAATTGGAATGTTGTCGGGGAAATATATTAATTTATTACTGGATTTTAATAAATATACTTAAAAGTAATTATTTTACACTAAGACAACGTTTTTTTATTAAAAAAAATATTTTAACCCTTTTTAGGCATGGGGTCAAATTTTTCATCTTTGACTCCGGAAAAAAAGGGTTAAGTTTACCCAATTTTAAAAACAAAGAACCTGTTTATATTTTTCATAGTATGGATAATTTTATTCCATATAAACATTAAAATTGAACATAAATAAGATTTATTATTATTTTAACACACCGATGAGAGAAATTCAAATTTGTAATATTTGTTTAACAAAATTTTCAAAAAATTTAAAAATGCGTTTTGAAACCCACCTGAGAAAAATTACCCATTTTCGATTATGAAAAAAACTATGTAACTATTGAAAAAACTAAGTAAATATTGAAGTACTTTCAAGTCTTAAAATGATAAATCATGTCGTACTTTGCGAGCTTTTGTCCAAAGTAGTTTTTTCTTGCGGTGTATCCTTAGGCGTATTGTCAAGGACATGAATTTTGGGGGAAAATCGCAATAACTTCAAAACTGCTTAATGGATTTCAAATATTGATGACTTCAATTAAAGCTGCAGTAGTTCACTTTTAGATTTCATTATCTTTTCTCTTAAAAATAAATTGTAAATGGACGAAGTGTAGCAAAAAATGCAAATACTCTCAGTTTTCCCCATTCAAATGGGCTCAAAAACTTTGGGGCCGTTGCGCGGGCTCGTCTCCTAAAAATAAATCAATAATATTTTGCACGCTTCCGATTGACATAATTTGGCCACATAATTTCACTATTAGAAGTCGATCAGAGACAAAAGTCAAAAAACGACCCACTCTAATATATACCCTTTATAAGCTATGCAAATCTGATCGTGAATACCATTTAAGTTGTACGGATCGACTCAGAATCGGCAGGAGAATCGATTTAGCGTCCATTCATCCTTCCGTCCGTCTGTCTGTCCGTCTATCTATTGAAATCAAGTTTTTGGAGCTCCTGTTTTGTCGATATCTCAGATATTCATTTTGAGGAAATTTAATAGCATTCTTCTCGGGAGGATTACTGAATTCTGATGCATTCGGTAATTTGTGGTACATATAATTTAGTGTTTAAGCGATATTTCAGGTGTTTTGATCGACAATGATGAGATACATGTTAGGACGATATCCAAAAATTTTATGTAAAATTCATTTAGGAGCTCCACAAATCTGATTTTAGCACACAGACACTGCATTTATCTTAATTTTGTGTCTGGTTTTTGAACATTATGATAATATTTGAGTATATATAATATATATCAAATTATAGGTTATCTTCCTAGGAAGTACATAGAATGCAGCTAAGTATATGTATGCGTAATCTACATCAACGAAACTAAATTTTGGGATTGCAATTGGGAGAAAACTGTTCACTTTTGACAATAGCTATTGTACAACTTTGCCTAAGGCAATCTATTATTTTCTAATCAATTATAATAGATCCGATGATGAAAGTTAATATGATGACGTTGTATTGAAAATGGGCAAACTCGGTTCACATTTAGTAAAGCTTCCATATGACCCCGACCGGGAATCACTTTAATGCTGATAAATTAAATCACATTATAACAGCACAAAGAACCAGAGCGAAACTTTCCCGTCAGCATACCGTGGCTAATTCCCATTCAATTGATATCCGTTTTCGCTTGATGTTGACTTATAGTTACTAGCTCGAAAACCTTGAAATACCACAATTCCATAATATATCTTATATTATATAGCATTTAAATTTTGCAATAATTGGTCCACATTTGATCAAAACTCTCACACAATCCAAATTAAACGATTAAGCACAACGAAAAATATTTAAATGCTTATAAATGTAAATTTTGTGCGAAGTAATTGTATATATCAGATTATTGTAAATCTTCCCGCAAAGTACGCTATTTTATCAAAACCGGTCTATTAACACCTGAGATATCTCCAAGACCCCAAAATTTCGAAGTGATTTGGCCCTAAAATCGGTAAAAATTCTTTATATTTTACTAGGAGCCTGTACACATCGGAAGAACATGTTGCCCTTGTATTAATTAATTAATGTAAGAGTCATCAAAAATTAAGACTTGCATAGATCGGAAGAACAATACATTCCAAATATTATTGATGGATGAACTATTCATCTAAATTAGTCAATTAACTTCAGATTTATTAGTAAATATTTAATTAGTTTTCCGAAAAATCAATGATAGGTTAGCAACTAATGTAAACCTGGTAATTATCCATTCAAAATCTATATATCTCAAGTACGTTTTTAAAACTAAGTGGTATAACCTATATTCCTAAGGTTTGTATAGATTGACAAGACAATCATTGCCAAAGCTTTGATCCAAAGCGGTCCGCCAACTTCAGAGTTTTACGTAACTTATCAAGAACTTCTACTATATGGACGACACGTTCGAATTAAAGTACACATCGATAGCTGATATTCAATACCTTCTTCGAACCAAATTTAAAATTTGTGTTTGAATATTTTTTATTTTATAGCGAGTTTTGCGGCATACCTTTAATAATTTGAATAATTTAAATTTTAAATATGACTCCAATGTTTGAGGTAAAGTTACTTTTGGACCACTATTGTGTGGTAGGGTATCCAAGGTTCGGCAAAGTCGAATATACCACTCTTACTTGTTTTATTAGTGATCGTAGACCCCATCAAAATTATACCGATCGACTCAGAATCGGGAGGAGAATCGATTAAGCGATGTCCGTCTGTCTGTTGAAATCAAGTTTCTGAAGCCCCTGAAGGATGGACCTACATAAATTATACATATATCTGATTTTATGAAATTCTCCCGTAATGAACGCTATTAAATTTCATTAAAAATCGGTTTATAAACACCGAAAATATCGAAAAATACCAAACATGTGCTAATATACATCAGAAATGGTTCCCCAAAGCACTCTGTAAAATCTTATCAAAATCGGGCCATAAACAACTGAGATATCGCCAAAACACTACTTGTGATGTACAGCAAGTTGCCCAAAGTACGTGTCTAAAATATTTTGTTTACATTTTGTAAGTATTCTTTTAGCGATATCTCAGGTGTTTATGGACCGATTGTGATGAAATTGACAGCGTTCTTTGTGGGAGGATTTCCTAAAATCTGATATATATAAACTCCACAAATCTGATTATGAATACCATTCAAATTGTACCGATCGACTCAAAATCGGCAGGAGAATCGATTTCGCTACGTCTGTCTGTCCGTCCATCCGTCTACCTATCTGTCCGTTCGTCCGTCTACCTGTCTGCCCTTTTTTCTGTTGTAGTCAAGTTTATGGAGCTCCTGTTTTGTCGATATCTCAGATGTTTATTTTGATGAAATTTAATAGCGTACTTCGCAGGGGATTACCTAAATTCTGATGCATTCGGTAAGTTGTGGTAGATATAGTTTAGTGTTTAAGTAATATTTCAGGTGTTTTGATCGACAATGATGCAATGCAGGGTGGGACGATATCCTAAAATTTTGTGTAAAATGCATATGGGTATACCTTCCAGGAGCTCCACAAATCTGATTTTAGCAAGCAGACTCATTGCATTTATATTAATTTTGACTTAACTTTTGAACATTATGATAACATTTGAGAACGTTATCATAATCAAAAATGCAGCTAAGTACATGATATCCGTTAAAAACCTACATATGTATGTATGAATCTCACATATCAACGAAAATTTAAATTTTTTAATTACAACTGGGAGAAATCCGTTCACGTTTGACAATTGCTCCCGTATAACTTCGCCTACGGCAATCACTTAGTAGCTAATAAATGACAAATTATAATGGATACGATGATGACATTTAGTATAAAGACGTTGTACATGATCATTATTCAGGGCGATAGCGCCTAAAATAAACTTTCTAGAGGGACAACATTTGACAAAATGGGCGAGCTCGGTTCACATTTAGTGAAATCATCCATATAACCCCGACCGGGAATCACTTTAATGCTGATAAATTAAATCACATTATAATTGCACAAAGAACTAGAGCAAAACTTTCCACACATCCATCGGACAGATCGAAAGAACAATACATTCCAAATATTATTCATAAAGTATTAATCTTAATTAGTTAACTAACTTCAGATTAATAAGTAAATCTTCAATAACTTTTCCGACAAAGCTGATATCCATCCATTCAAAAGCTCTATATTTCACATATGTATCTAAAACTAAGAGTGTATACCCTATAATTCTAAGGCTTGTATACATTGACAATCATTGTTAAAACTTTGACCTAAATCAGTCCGGTAACTTCAGAGTTTTACATAACTAATCAAGAACTTTTGCTAGTTGGATAATTCGAACGAATTAAAGTACACAAACCTCACTGCGCACTGTTTTTTTGGGTTGCATGCCAGAATACTTAATCTTCATCAAATCGATGTGCTCTTGCAAATCTAAGGGCATCTACATTTTGAAGCATCTTTTCTGCATGGTTTATCTGGTCTATCGAACTTTATTATATGTTCGTAAAATAGACGCATATATGCTACTTACTGGCTGGCTTAAATAAGCATTCTCTACTTGTAGTCTAGTAATCATTATCTTTCACAAGGGAACCACTTTAGAACCCAAGTGACGCTGCCTTAGGCATCAGCCACCTGCCCAACCTAACCTTTGGGTCCATAACTATTCTAGATGATGACGCCACCGAAAAGCTTTTCGTTTTCCGACTCTTAATTTTAAAGACTCTTTGCATATAATACTAGTATAAGCAAATATTGCTAGGACTTATATTTGGTATGAACAAAAGAAAATTAGTATACATATCAAGCATTTGTATGGAGCTCAACTAAGTCAGTAATCAGAAACTATATAATTACACTCTGATACAGTGAAAATACACTCGGAACGAAACCAAGCTCAACCAGTAGGACTCGGTTAGAAGATCATTTTACCATTTTTAAAATTTTCGATATACCCTCAAAATCGAAAGTTATCGATAAAAAACGATTTTTTTGGACTTAGCCGAGAAAAGAAGGCTTAACTGAGTCATTTTTACATCGATTTTAAATTTTAAAATGTGTTTCGACAGAAAACAAAATAGGCTTTCACTTTGTAAAGACCTTTTTTTAACATGACCTATTTATCATAAAAATATTTTCCGCTGAAGTTAAAATTTTATTTTTTTTCGATTTGTTCAACTTCGGGAAGCTTTTTTTTCGTAAAATTTATCAGAAGACCTAATATATTTTGACTTAAAAAAAATCATGGTTACCATTTTGTAAAACAAGAGTACTTTAATTAAAATCGGAAACATATTAACAGAGATATAACAATATTAGTAAAAAAGGTGAATTCAGTATTATTTGTATATTAGAAAATTTTCTATACAATACTACGTTAGAGTGTTTTTTCAACTTTTTTCGAAAGTAGAGAAATGGCGGTAGGATTATTATGGCATTCGGTGAGAAACTTCAAATAACAAAATTTAAGCCAAATCGGACTACGTTATCACGTGTCGCCCAGGCCATGAAGTTGAAAATTGCGTTTATAAGAAAAAATATGGCCAATTTTTTAGTTCTTGCAAAATTTAACTTTTTAGTAAACATTTTAACAAAGTGTAAATATTAATTCATAATGTAGACTCAATTAGCTTTTTATCTACGTAAGTAGCGTATAAATCGGCTAAGGATTTTTTGAGTTATCGGAAATTTTCATAGGAATTTTGGGTCCTTGAAGACATCTATTTGATTTTATGATATTTGTTGATGGAAAGCAAGTTGGGTCTAAATTACAAATTAACATTCAGATTTTGTCAAAAAGTTAAGCTTATAGGTCAAAATTTGCAAAAACCGAAAAATTGCACATTTTTCTGGCCGGCACTCCTTGAAATTCGAAAAAAGTGACTTAAGAAGTTAACTAAAAATGCTTCTTTTTTCTTTTACGGCTTTATACACTGTCACTCGTTTCACGTTTGAGTGACCAGCAGTAATTTGCTAGCATTTTTATTGGGCTTTTCCGATCTCAACTAAAAACCGTTGGGCTTCGCAATACCAGAAAGGGGTTTGGTCGTGAAAGTTGGGATGATTTCAAGACAGTCAAACCGAGAACGGCAATAGAGGCATAAATAGAGCTTGGACATTATGTCGTACTTCTTTGTTTCTATCCTTTTTTAACTTCATTCATAAGTGCGTATAAATATAAGTACTTATACGTATACGTTAATTAAACTGGCCCTTTTACAAAAAAAACTTATATTTTTTTTAATTCGCTGTTAATTTAAATTTAAATAATCAGGGTTCACAAAATATTTAATGCACTTTTCAAGTAAATATAAAAAAGTTTGGCATTCCTAACAAAATACTGCGGAAAACGGCGTCCCAATGTGAAAAAATCGAAAAAAAAAAAATAAAAATTTAAATTTGTTTGAAAATATTTTTGTGATAATTTGATGAAATAAAAAATCTTTTTTAACAAGAAGAAAGCCTGATGTCTTGTCTGTCTCAAACCGTGTTAAAATTTCAAATCGATAAACAAATGACTTAGCTAGGCCTATGTTTGTTCGAGAAGACCAAAAAAATCGTTTTTTATCGATAACTTTCGATTTTGAGGGTATATCGAAATTTCTAAAAATGACAAACTGATACACTCAATAAGGCCTATCGTTTGATATAGGTTTCCTTAAAAGTGTATTTCTTTTTTCTCAAAATGTATCAGTGTGTTATCAATACATTCTTACGATTTTGTTCTTTTGGAACACCATTGGTGAAGAGTATTCAAGATTCGGCAAAGCCGAATATACCATTCTTACTTGTTTAAAAATCTGGTGTATAATTCGTCTGGGTACACCACCACCAGGAGCTCCACAAAATTGATTTCAACAGGCAGACGTACATGGCTAAATCGACTCTAATGAGTCGATCGGTATAATTTTTATGGGGTCTAAGATGAATAATGAAAAAATTACAAACTAAATGACAAACTTATAATACCCTTTCAGCTATTATTGAAGGGTATAATAAAAACATATATTTGCAAACAAAGCAATTATTATAAAACAAACTATAAAATATCAAGACATTGTACAACAGAAAACATGTAAGATTATTACAAACAAAAATACAGAAATCATAAATATAAACGATCAAACAATTATTGTAAAAAATGCAAAGAATAGTAAAATTACTAGCAACTACAAAAACACAAACAATATTTTGAATGGAAATTACTTAATACAGTATAATTACTGCACTTTAACAATAGCAAATCAAAGATTTTCAAATAATAATAAAATGTATTTAGATTAAATAATTGTTCCAAAATTTCAAAATATTGAACTAAATAACACACTATAGAAGAAGTAAAAATAAAAACAATTCAAAATATGAAAGTAATTGAAGAAATGAAGTTCAACAAGATTATTGTTTATACCATACCACCAACAACAATTGTGGCAATAGCAATTATATTAATAGTAATTTTGTATAACAAAAATAAGAGGTCAAATGGAATAATTTAGGAGAATCCTTCATCTAATGGGGGAGCAGTTACGTATGTAACTTCACCAACCCTCGTAGATATAAATTCAATTATTGCTAAGTTCCCAACAAACCAAGAAACGATATCATTTATGATATTATATTTATATTTATAGAATCATAAATGATTTGACTAAATGATATTGTTGTAATATTATATTTTTTAAAAAATATAACAAAAACTCGGTTATACAATTTTTTTTGCCGCAAAACTCGCTATGAAATAAAAAATATTCAAACACAAATTTTAAATTTGGTTCGAAGAGGATATTGAATATCAGCTATCGCTATGTGTACTTTAATTCGAACGTATCGTCCATATAGTAGAAGTTCTTGATTAGTTGCGTAAAACTCTGAAGTTGGCGGACCGATTTGGATCAAAGCTTTGGCAATGATTGTTTTGTCAATCTATACAAATCTTGGGAATATAGATTATATACACTTAGTTTTATATACATACTTGAGATATATAGCTTTTGAATGGATAAATACCAGGTTAACATTAGGAAAAGTAATTAAATATTTACTAATAAATCTGAAGTTAATTGGCCAATTTAGATGAATAGTTCGTCAATAATATTTGTGATGTATTGTTCTTCCGATTTGTGCAAGTCTTAACTTCTGATGACTCTTAAATATACAAGGGCTATTTTTACGATGTGCCTGTGCACATCCTCCTAGTAAAATATAAAGATTTTTAACCGATTTTAGGGCCAAATTACTTCTAAATTTTGGTGTATTGGAGATATTCAGGTGTTAATAGAACTGTTTTGATAAAATAGCGTGCTTTGCGGGAAGATTTACAAAAATCTGATATATAAAACTACTCTGCACAAAATCTACATTTATAAGCATTTAACCCCTTGACGTATCAATTAGCGCAACTAAGTTCGCTTCCAACTGTTCGCATACAACTTGCACGAAACAAACCAGTTTTGATGCTTATGAACAGTCGCAAAACGAGTCAGACTCGTGATAATCATGTTAGGCATAGAAATTGTATCACGAGTCAGACTCGTGATATTCATTTAGGCACAGAATTTGTACCACGAGTCAGACTCGTGGAAATACGTCAAGGGGTTAAATACTTTTCGTTGTGCTTGATCGTTTAATTCGGTTTGTGTGAGAGTTTTGATCAAATGTGGACCAATTATTGCAAAATTTAAATGCTATATAATATAATTGTGGTATTTGAAGTTTTTTTAGGCGCTATCACGCTCTCCTCTGACGGAAAGACGAACAGAAAGAACAATAGTCGAATGGTGACCGATTATGACAAAATTTTGCACACTGGCTGGTATTCACATAATGGTATTCTTGTGCTTAATTTAGTGGTCAAAGCTAATATAGTTAATTATTTATTCTCATTTAAATGGCTTTTAGATGGAATTTATGTCATTAACAGGTTTATATTAGATTTTGTAGAACGTCTTTATACTAGCTTTCATCATCCGATCTATTATAATTTATTAGCAAATAAGAGATTGAATTAGGCAAAGTTGTACAACAGTTATTGTCAAAAGTGAACGCTTTTGTCCCAATTGCAATCCTAAAATTTAGATTTTCGTTGATAGCTTTTGAACGCATATCATTTTATGCATTTTATGTACTTCCTAGGAAGATTACCTATAATTTGATATATAATACATACTTAAATATTACCATTGAGGCCCTATGCTCCACTGGGAGTCAAGGATAACAGAAGAAGAAATATTACCATAATGTTCAAAAGTCAGACACAAAACTAAGATAAATGCAATGTCTGCTAAAATCAGATTTGTGGAGGTCCTAAGTGAATTTTACATAAAATTCTAGGATATCATCCCAACATGAATCTCATCATTGTCGATCAAAACACCTGAAATATCGCTTAAACACTAAATTATATCTACCACAAATTACCGAATGCATCAGAATTCAGTAATCCCCCCGAGAAGAATGCTATTAAATTTCCTCAAAATGAACATCTGAGATATCGACAAAACAGGAGCTCCAAAAACTTGATTTCAATAGATAGACGGACGGACGGACGCTAAATCGATTCTCCTGCCGATTCTGAGTCGATCCGTACAATTGTAATGGTATTCATGATCAGATTTGTATAGTTTATGAAGGGTATATATATTATATTTTAGGAAATCATCCCGCAAAGGACGCTGTTAAATTTCCTCACAATCGGTCTATAAACTCCCGAGATACTTGCAAAATTTAAACAAAATTTCTAAGACACGTACTTTCGGCAATTTGCGGTTCATCAAAATTAGTGTTTTGGCGATATTTCAGTTGTTTATGGACCGATTTTGATAAAATTTAATAACGTGCTTCCTAAAACCTGATAGAAAATTTATGTATGTCCGTACACCATTAGGATGGTTTTTCCTATTTGTGCATTTCATTTTTTCAACAAACTTTCTCTATGCGTACTTCGGGCAATTTGCGATACATCAAATTTACTGTTTTGGCGATATATCAGTTGTTTATGGACCGATTTTTTTTAAATTTACAGTGTTGTTTGGGGAGCCATTACCTAAAATCTGAAATATATATTATTACTCGCACACCAGGAGTATATGTTTTCTCTTGTTATTTAAAAGTGATTTTAATGAATTTTAATAGCGTTCATTGCGGGAGAATTTCCTAAATCTGATGTATAATTTATGTAGGTCCATCCTCCAGGGGCTTCAGAACTTGATTTCAACAGACAGACAGACGGACATCGCTTAATCGATTCTCCTCCCGATTCTGAGTCAATCGGTATAATTTTTATGGGGTCTACGATCACTAATAATAAAATTACAAACGGATGCACAAACTTATAATACCCTTTCACCTATTGGTGAAGGGTATAAAAATTACAAAAGGAATCACAAACTTATAATACTCTTTCACCTATTGGTAAAGGTTATAAAAATACAGTTTTAAACATTTTTTTTTATTAAATTCTTATCGAATTTTGAATTTTGGCGATATCTCTGGTGTTTATAGACCGATTTCGATCAAATTTAATAGCATGTTGCATTAGAGAGCAACATGCTATTAAATTAAAAAAAAAAAATTAAAAAAATACTGTTTTGGCGATATTTCGGTTATTGATCTACCGATTTTGATGAAATTCAACAGTGTGCAGCGTTGAATGATTTTATTATTTTTACAGTTCTAAAAACTTTTTTTTAAAAAAACACAGTTTTTTGACGAAATTCAAAACTTTTTTTTAAAAAACACAGTTTAAAAAAAATTGTTTAAATTCTCATTGAATTTTGCCGATAAATCTGATGTTTATAGACCGATTTTGATAAAATTTAATAGCATGTTGCGTTGGAGTATTTTCTAAAATCTGATATCTAATTCAAAAAAATACCCTTTTTTTAAATTTGTCAATTTGCGTACATCGATAATTTTTGCTTTGGCGATATCTCAGTTATTAATCTACCGATTTTGATGAATTCAATAGTGTGCAGCGTTGAATGATTTCCTAAAATTTGATATACAGTTCAAACAACTTAAAAAAAACACAGTTTTTTGACGAAATTAAATTTTTTTATGAAAAATATAGTTTTTTAAACAAATTTTTTTTTTTAAATCTCTGGTGATTATATACTGATTTTGATGTAATTTAATATCATGCTGCAATGGAGTATTTTCTAAAATCTGATATATAATTCGATTTTTTTTTAAATATTGTTTTTGAAATTTTTTTTCTAAAATACGCCAATTTGCGTATATCGACATATTTTGCTTTGGCGATATCTCAGTTAATGATGAAATTCAGTAGTGTGTTGCGTTGAATGATTTCTTAAAATTTGATATAACATTTTTGAAAAAACATAGTTATTTTGATAAATACAGTTATTAAAAAAAAATTAATTCTCATCGAATTTTTAATTTTGGCGATATCCCTAGTGTTTATAGAAAATAAAAAAATCGTAATTTGGCATCGAATTTCGAGTTTTGGCTATATCTCAGTTGTAAGTAGAACTATATGTTGCAATTTAATAGTTAACTTCGTAGAACACTATTAACATCTAATACTTATATCGGTATGCCATCTAAAAGCTTATGAAACTTGATTTCAGCATACCGAAATATGTCTTAAATAAGTGACTTTTGCATATTATGATGGCCTTTATTCATATCTTACGTAAGTGTTGTTGCTAAAAGTCTAATCTAAATAGGTCCGCTAAATTTTCTCATTAAAGCAACCATTTAATCGGTCCTCTAATTTTAAAGATATATGTATTTAAATACGACCTCTCTCAAGGTGCAAAATGTTACAATGTTGTGTAATTTCTGAAGGAACAAGGTTATTCACTAATTAAATATTATTCATATATCGCCTAAAAATTAAATGTATGAGGCGTGTTAATTATCGAGATTTGAAACTTTTTCAGATTAGAAAATCAATATACATTTATTAGTATTTTTGTAGGATTCACCTAAATCAGTTTTCAGAAACATACATACTTGTAATTGACCAAAAACTCTTTCCACTCTGCACTTTACTTTTGTAACACCATTGGTGAAGGATATTTAAGGTTCGGCATAGCCGAACATAGCACTCTTACATGTTATTATAATTAAATACGTTTTCAATTTCTGCCTATATTTCTCTATTTAAGTATGGCATAGGTATAATAGTTGTTACTCGTGTAGAATAAAATAGTTTTGGAACTTTAATTATAAATATTAATTCATTATTTTTTATACCCTTCACCACCATAGGTGGCATAGAAATATTTGTCTTAGAACCACCTTTTAGTATACCAATAGGCTTAGAATAACTTTCTGAGTCGACTAAGCGATGTCCGTCCGTCTGGCTGGCTGGCTGGACCCCCATATAAACCTTGTAATCAAACTACAGGTCGCAATTCTAAAGATAATTTGATGAAATTTGGCACAGATTATTTTTTTAATAATGAGACCATGGCTATTGAAATTCGTCCAAATCGGTCCATTATTTATGGTATCTCCCATAGGTCCCACTTCCCGGAATTGATATATTGGCCACAAAAATCAATATTTTTTCATGAAATTTAAAACAAATACTTCTTTAGTAAATTTAAATCACTGAACCAAATTTCGGTCCACATTTGACTATAGCTCCCATACAACCTCTTTTCTCAAAACGCGCTAAATGAGACAAAATTCACTAAATCCAAAGATAATGAGAATTTTAAGTTTAATTTTGCATGCAACTGTAATTAATTTGCCAAATTTCGAGATATTCGGTCCACATTTGACCCTAGCTCTCATATAAGTCCAAATGACGGAAACAGCTTAAATGTATAATTTTTGAGAAAATGTTTGTATGATGGTAAAATTTAGCAAATATGTGTTTGCTAAGTGGTAAAAGGTATCGTATGGTCATGCTTGACCGACATTAGCACTTTCTTACTTGTTTTCAAAAATAGCAGTTCTTAAGAATTTTATTTTTCTTATATCTATTTTGTAATCATCTATCTCTGGCTTTGTAAGGATGCTGGGGTTTAGGGACAAAACTGTTCACGAAATAAAATTTGTTGAGAACTTAATCAAAATTTTTATGTTTTAAATACATTGTGAATTCTTAATACAAACTCGAAAAAAAACTTTAAGTAAATTAAGAATCGTAATAATTAAAAATGTTTTTATACTAAAATTCAAGTTTGAACAATTTTGTCCCCTGTTGCAAAATTTTTTATTTTATGACCTCTAGTACTTTGTATAACCACCATGGATTTTTCCCCTACTTTGATCCTCTTTAGAATACTTTATATGTTATTATTAAGAATTTTTGAATCGATACATTCCCAGGTTTCAATACAACGGCACCAAACGCTATGTACCGTTTTGGGTGGTTCTTTTTTTTTAAATCTTCCCTATTAAGATGGACCATAGATGCTCGATAGAATTTTGATCTGGGGACTACGATGGTTCATATAATAGATTAATGATATATTCCTCAAAATCCCCATTTCGTTTCCTTAGCCCAACACTTTTATCGTCTCATGTTTATTATAGACCATTTGACCCGTTTTATCTAGTTTTTGTCTCATTTGACCATGTCGATTAATAAACATGGCCCTGTCGGACATTCAGTTAACTTTACATTTACCTTAAGCTAACTATTTCTCAAGTAGTTGTAACTGACACTTGGATTACTTCTCTATGTAATTAACTAACTATTTTAACATGGCGATGTCCTAGGAAGTAGTCAATTGTCCTACTCGGCATTACTCTTAATTAACGTAAAATTAGATATCTACCCGTTACACACTGATTCGTCCCATAGAAAAAACTCCTTTTTCTAATTTTGCGAATTTATTAACAATATGCACACCATATTAAAGCTGAGATGTTCAGCATTCCAGATATGTTCGCCTTTCTTTTATCCGGTCGGCCTACTTCAAATGAAACTCCCTTAAATGTACAGCATTTTTACAATTTTTTAGAAAATTTTATTTTTTTCAACTAGGTTTGGAAAAAGGATCATAAAAATTGTATTTTCGATTAGAATACAATTTCCTTATACAAGTTTGACAATGACATCATGGTTAATAATACGACGTTAAAAACTTTACAATGCAAAGAAAAAAACTATGAAAAAAATGGTATACATTATGGCAAATTTCAATTTTTTTCGAAAAACTGTTAAATTAAATGGACTCGGAAAAGTATATAAAACGAGATCCCATTTCGTTTAACATCTAAGGATATATTTTGAAATGTTGTCTTCATAGCGCATATAGAATAGTAAGAATAAAAACACCGTTTTTTGAGTTATGCCCTTTTTAAAAAATGTTTATTTTAGAAAAATTTTTTAAAAGTAGTTGTCTTTTTTATGAGATTAAGTTTTATTATCGCCTGTTTTAAGAAATTTATAAACATTATATTAAAAAATGGTAAATATATATAACAAAACTTTATTTAGTGTTTGGGTTAGATCCCCGGGAAAGAAAAGAGTAAGTGCAGTGCTTGCTTATTTAGAAGAGAAATTAAAAAATGAAGAAAATTTTTGTAAAAAAGAAATAAAAATTAAAACCATGCGAGTTTTAAGCAAATTTAGCAAAACGTGGCTGGATTCAAATAGAACCAAAAGTCGGGTTTTAAAAGAAAATAAAAATTTTTTGGATAAAATATTTGGTACTTATAATAAGGTAAGTGTTTTTGTCACGTTTACTATAACTGACTATATGATTGAAATTGTTACTCCAAAAAGGATAATGTCGGAGGTAGACCTAAAAAGACGTTCCAAGATTTGAGCGATAAGTCTAAATATAACAGAGTAAAGAACTTAGTTCAAGATTATACAATAGAAGAATTAGAATATGCTTTAAAACTAAAGAAAAAAAGGTAAATACCCCGAACCCAAGAGATAAAGAATCAAACATAACCTCAATAAAAGCCTTAGCTTTAATGGAAGATCTCAATTTATCACATAATAAATATAACATTTTAAAAAAGTACTATAGTAAGGAAGATAGTTATTATCCTGCTTTGTACACCGTTCGGCAGCAACGCAACAACTTACTTCCGGGACGGGATACAACGGCAAAGGTCTCTTTAAGGAACCTACTATATAAAACTACAATTAGTTTGCTGACTTTAATAGAAGTTAATAGTAAAATGAATGACATAACTATCGTGCTAAAGTGGGGTATGGAAGGTAGTGGCGGCCATAGTATGTACAAGCAAAAATTTAAAAATGAAGATTCGATCGACGAAAATTTGTTTGTAGTAGCATTTGTTCCACTTGAGTAAGTTTAGAAATTGTTTATGTTTTTAGAAATTATTTACGTTTATATTTTATATTAATAATTTAGGACTTGTAAATAACGAAAGTGGAAAAAAGTTGTGGGTAAACCTAAGGCCATCTTCAACTAGTTATTGTAGAGCTATGATGCTTTTGTTTGAAAAAGAAAATCCAGCCACAGTAAAAAGGGTTTTCGAAGACTTCAAATATAAAATTAAAGACACTGCGTTAGATGAAATTGATTTCAATGGGTCTCGAATCAAGGTAAACTACGTCATGCATTGTACTATGATCGATGGTGCTGTAGCAAAAGTTCTCACAAATACAAGCTGTGGTTCAAAATGTTTTATATGCCAATCTAAACCAACTGAAATGAATAATGTAAGTATTGCAAAAACACCAGATTATAGTAATTATAAATATGGAATTTCTTCGCTGCATTGCCTGTTAAGATGTTTCGAGTGCTTATTGCACATTTCATACCGACTTACCTTTAAAACATGGCAAGTGAGAAACGAAAATAAAGAAATTTTCAGTACACGAAAAAAACTTATTCAAAAAGAATTTAAGACTCAAATGGAACTCACAATTGATAAAGTAAAACCAAATTTTGGCACTACCAATGACGGCAATACTGCACGAAAATTTTTTATCAAATACGAAAAGTCTGCAAATATAACTGGCATCAATAAAGATTTACGGTCTTATGTTAAAAAAAATCTTAATTATTGCTAAAAGAACACGTTAGTTACCAAATACTTTAAGGCTAACAAACGATTGTTAAAAAATAGTATCCAAAAACAGTTCTTTAACTAATGAATACGTCAAGTCAATTTTACATGTTAATGCTGGCAACATCGTCATTCTCTCTTGTCTCTTTATAGTTAAATATACAAAACAACGAATTAGTTATTCATTGTTTCCTCCGGGTAGTCGAATTTCTAAATAATGTTTTGTATGTTTTTAATATAAAATAACATTTTTCTTCTTTTCTTAATGTAAAATTATGTTTATGTTATATAAAAACATAAACTAAACATATTTATAATACAGTAAACTAATAAATAGACACATTTTTACTAAGGGTTTAAACCGATTATTTAAAAATCGAGTACTTTTAACTCATGTTGAGTATATATACATCACTATAATGTTTTTTGTAAATTTTATTGACCGATGTCTGTTTTTTGTTTGAAAACACGAATTTTTTTGTTTAAAATTAGAATTTGTATTATCAATTTCTTTGAAAAGTTTGATTTTAGTATGAAATATGTAAAATAGAGTATAAAATACAGAGACCGAATATTAATACTTTTAAAACAATATTTTCATGTTTTAATCCATACAAAAACAATCATTGAAGTTTAAAAAATAATAAATATCCCCAAAGATTTTTAATTGTTCAAAAAATTTTTTATCGTTTTTCAATCCGATGAAAATAAAAAAATCGTTTGGGATATTTATCAGTTCAAAATTATTTTCATCTTTTTTCATCCGATGAAAAAAAAAATTTGGTAGAAAATATTCAAATTTTATTTCTGTATTTGTCCTGGTTTCATTCATCATAATGTTCTTGCATAGATTAGGAAACTCCAAAATCCGTGCGCCAACTACCGTAGCAGGGGGATTTCTCGCATGATTACCCCTTGGAGTAGTATATTCTGTAATATTGCTTCTTTTAATGCTTAAAACATCGTGAGTGCTAAGTCGTTGGGTGATGGGTCCAAAGACACAAGGCACGTTTGTATAGCAAGCCGCTCGATCCGAGACTGATGCCCGCTTGCAGCCGCAACTAACATGTTGAACAGACGCCGCATTTTCGTACTTTACGAAGTACAATTATCTTAAACCCTTAGACCATATACGTTGGAATGGTTCTTAGATAACTCCCTTTTATATTAGCCCTGACCTAGAATCCCACACTGGTTGTTTACCGCATCTAAAACTAGGTTGCTAAGGTTTCCAGGATGTACCACGAGAAGGTTAGAGTGGGATTTGGATACAGTTCTTACCTGGTAGCTAGAGACGTCAGGCAATTCTGCATCCTTCCATTCCCTATGCTCCACTGGGAGCCAAGAATGACAGAAGAAGATTTGTCCTGGTATAAAAAGTCTTTAGGACGTATTAATAATAATAAATTCAATTATTGTTGCAAATTATATGTTGAAATGGTTTTGCGAGTCAAATAAACCACCAATAGTTCCATTAGGACTATTAGGTTTAACTTCGATGTCCTAAAACATTGCAATTAATTGGAAACATATTCATACATTCATTGTTAAAAGTTTTATAATTTCAAAAATATTTTATTTTTTCAAAGTCAAAACAGAAGTTCAAAAATAAAACAATCAATAAAATATTTTTCTGTTCGGATATTTATCGTTCAAGATATTTAAAATTTTCATCATGAGGGATATTTATATTTCAAATAAAAATCCCTCATTTTTATTCATCGATCGAAATGAAAATAAATTTTCATCGGCAATGATATTAATACTTGATTGATTTTAAAAATAACAATAAAATATCATGGAAATTATATTTCATAAATTCCCCACCCACGAAACCTTTTATATGATAAAAAAAAATAGCAAATTAGAAAAAATATGATAACTAAATTTAACAAAAATGTTATTTTTTATCAGAAAAGTCTGAAAACTTAAATATTTTCTTTAAAAGTTTTCACAAAATATTTGTCAAAACAATAAAATATTTAACGCAGCTTTAAATTATGTAGACAGCTACTTTAAATTATTTGATGTTAACAAAAGATTAACATCGGTTTGTTAAGCTAACAATCGTTTTAGGATGATACTTTAAGGAATTTTGCTTAATTTTAGTTTACCAATCGTTGTTAAATTTTTTTGCATAAGACCGTTAATATATAATTTGGGATTAATTTTAAAAATTATATCATCTGGTAAACCAATTAATATTACTAATATTAAAGTACTAACAGAGAATACTAAAATCCTGTACTTAAAACATTATCATTGGTATTATATGCCATCAACCTTACACAAGTTGTTGATACATGAAGGTGAAATCATAGAGTTCTTTGATTTGCCTATAGGTAATATTAAATGTACTTTGTATAAAAAATTATGCAGTTACAATTGATTTTTTTAAGGTGTGCTTTCAGAAGATGCTTTGGAGTCCCTTCATAAAATAATTAGGAGAAGCAGACTAGAACATACTCGTAAAAATACCAGAGAAAATTGTAACAAAGACTTGATGACAAAACTTCTAATTTCGTCTGATCCACTAGTGACGTTCAATAGGGTATCAACAAAATCAACCAATACCTTTCAAAATTTTCAAGAAATCCGTGACTATATATTAGAAAATACAGAAGCGGAAGAAGAATTTCGTTAATAATTATAAGTTTTCTGTTTTTTTTTTTTTGTTCCTGTTTAAAATTATTAATATATAATTAAAACTCAGTACATAAAACAAATATGTATCTAATAAAAAATATGTAAAAAAATTAGTAGCGCCATCTAGCTTTACTATTAGAAACTGCTTTGATCCTTTATCTGCGTTGGGGTTTAAGTACATGGGTTTGCCCCTAATTTGATAAGAAACACTCAAGAAATAATTTTTGTAAAAAAAGATTTTGTTTAATTCAGCACATTATGGCAACACTGGAAATATGAAAAATCTAATGTATTTATATTATATTTACACTAGTTATACGAAATCCTCGAAATAAATACAAAATTTATATGTTTATAAAAGGAAAATGTATTATGGGCGATTTTTGGAAATTATACTGATCCCTTGCGGGCAAAATATCTGGATATTTTTAAATTTTATTTTATATTTTTTCTAACTGAGCTAAGGTCTATTCATGCTGTAAATTTCATCGCTGTAAATTTATTCCTTCTAGTTTTTTCCAATTTTACTATGGGCTCAAATCACTGTGCGTTAACTTGAAGTTAACATTTTGTAGCTAGAAATAAACGTCTGTTTCAAATAAAAATAAAAAATAATTTCTTTAGTCGGCCGGATTTGAACCGAAGTCTCACGGACTGCTAACCGCAGACATCTTCCACTATGCTACTTCAACTGTTGAAAGCTTAGCTGCTTATAATTTATTTATACAACTCCTTTTTTTCGATTTAAAAATAGGAGTCTCCGCCTAGCAGTCATGAGGTCGTGGGTTCAAATCCAGACAGAATTTTTTTTTTTTGTTTTTATAAAATAAAAGTTTTTAAATAAAACAAACAAAAACAAAAAATTTTAAATAAAACAAAACAAAAAATTTTAAATAGAACAAAAAAAAAAGTTTTTGTCAGGATTCGAACCGACGACCTCATGATTGTTAGGCGGAGACTATTCCGCTGTGCCACTTCATATGTTTAAAATCCTACAGCTTTTAATTTATTTATACAATTCCTATTTTTAAATCCAAATTATATGACAATAACTGTTTTTTTGCTTTGTTGAAGTTTTTTAGAAAAATATTTCTATTATTTCAAAAAAAAACGTACTGGTCAGTGTTTGTATACACTTTATGTAATGTAAATTCTGCATTGCATTGTAGTTGACTTTAAGATAGTCGATACGTGTAAACTTAAAGCTAACTCTTTTTGTAGTTAACTACTCATTTGACGACAGGGGGGTTAATAAAAATGTGGGGCCAAGTATATGCCAAAGAAAGAAATTTTAAAGTGGATTTTTGATGACTTGGTGATGTTTTCGAAGAAATCAGCTTGGAGTACTTAGGCGTATTAGAGGTAAATGACTGTGTTACCATTTTAGAAGAAGAAAATTGTTCACACTTAAATTTTAGTATAAAAACATTATAAATTATAACGATTCTTAATTTACTTAAAGTTTTTTTCCGAGTTTGTATTAGGAATACATAATGTATTTAATTAACTTAAAAAATTTATTTAAATATGTGTTGAACATAAAAATTTTAAACAAGATCTCAATAAATTTTAAACAAGATCCCAATAAATTTTATTTCGTGAATAATTTTGTCCCTAACTGTATAATTTTGTATATGTTCAATGTGGTTTCGAATTGTTGTTAAAATAAATAGATTTCCGAAATATATTTTTTTGCTAGTATGTCTCTAACAGATCTACGTAATCCCTCCATATAATATATTAGATTTTTTTGGTTCTGTGGCCATTAAATAAAAAAAATTACATAGTTTTTTACTATTTTATTTCCTACAGCCATGAAAAAATACCAAAAATATTATCCAAAATAGTCGTTGACTGCAAGTTATGTGAATTTTAACAAATCTAAAGCAGCCCAATTTTATATAGAATACTGAATACTTTAACCAATGGAATACCGCTTATCAAGAAAATGGGTCCTTCTACTTGAAACCAGTTGTGAATCCAGTTGTGTTTACGTTGTGGACTAGAGAAACTAGCTTAATATAAATCACACAGAACTATTTGAAGAATTAACTCTTGGTAAAAGTTACATCTCTTCAAACCAATTATAGAAATGGAATAAGGACAACGAATTTGCTTAAGAACGTTGTGTAGAAATTTTTAAACATTTAATAGAAAGAGATATAAGTTTTACAAACATTTTGAATTTGGTTTATGTTTACCTAATTCAAAGGCTTCAACAGACAACAAAATTTAAAGAGTGCTTAAAAAAATATCAGCCAAATTCATAATCAAAAGTTGTGTCTATGTAGTGAATTTATGCAGTGGATAAGTAGAATGTCGATTAAGCTTATGCACTAGTTATGTTTAAGTTAATTCAAAATACTTTTTTTAAACAGTGTCTAAGAAAAATCTGCAGCGTTGTTTTTACAAAAACAAACTACTTAAAAAATCAACTCTGACATTGTTTATACATTTTTTTGTGGAATTTCATTTGAAAAAAAAAAATTGTTTTTGACGCCTTTAAATAAATTATTTTAAAAAATAAAAGTGGAAAATAGACAAAAAGATTTCTAAACGTGCTTTTAACTCGGATCAAGGAGAAAAGGTAAATATTGCTGTGTTACTTTGTGTATTTTAATAAAATTTACATAAATTATTTATTTTTAGAATGTGCTGTCTCAACTGGTAATAAATAAATAAACAGCTGTTTCACGGTTGTATTAGCAGAATAAGGCACTGTTTATGCAGTGTATAAATATAAGATAACCATGGACTAAAAAATGTATATTGAATAAAACTGTAGATACATAATTTTTGATTATGAATTTGGCCGTATGAAGACATGGTAAAACAAAATTTATTCCTCAGAAAAATGCTAAGTTATTTTATATATTAAAATTTCAAGTTACATGAGTTCTTAAATGTTTGCTTAGTAGTCTTAATATGAGTACAAATTAATATCAGAAGTTATGTAATGATCTTAGAAACTATGTTCCTATAACTTTAATTTTTTTTATGTATACATTAGCGTGTGTGTTTACCCACATATATATATTTACTCTTTGAATTACACTACACAACAAATGACCATCTTTTGAAAAGTGCAAGGTCGTGACTATATGGGCCCTATTGTACTATTAAATTGTAGTAAAACCCTATACTCAGTTTGTCCAAGTTAGTGACCGTTTCGCAATATTTGCATGATGCCTAAAAAAGGTGTCATCACTTTTTACCAAATAACTAATCAGAACTTAAAAATATCGCTTAACTATGTTCGGCAAAAATGTACGCAAGAGGGAATATTTCTTGCTAAAATCTTGTGATAAAAATGTATTTTTTTAAGAAAGTCAAAGAAATATTTTTTGTTTTTAATTTTTTGATCATAACTTTTTGCAAATCCTGATTTTTCCAACACTATATTTGTGAACCGCCGTGGTATAGCAGGTTAGTCATCCGCCTAGCATACCAGGCCCAACTTCGATCCCTGGCCAGACTCACTTGAAAAAATAAATTTTCAAAAAAGCGGCGGTTCACCTCATAACTCAGCTAGCCACTGGTTATTGAGTATTAGGCTATGTAAAACTTCTCTAACTAATGCATTTGCCGTTCGGAGCCGGCGTTAAAACATAGGTCCCTTTCAATTTTTTTTTTCATGTTTTATTTATTTATTGAATCTTCATTTACCATGAACTAACAATAAGTTATCAAATCTTAAAATCTAAAATTCTTAATTATGAAAATCCATTTGCAACTTCATAATTCTTTGCGTGAGTAGGATTTTTTACATTATTAATCCATATTCTTTAGCTGCTGTACAAGTCGCTAGTATCCTTCTGAGCCGGATATGGCCGCGACCATTTAGTATATTTCGAGCTAGTGGATTTGGGTGACATGCCAATTTATTGACATAATTAACAACACGCTTCGCTATTTCTGTTTTAACCAACGGAATTTCAAGGTCCTTGTGTAAGTTGGTGTTTTTAACGTACCACGGGGCGCCAGTAATTATTCTTAAAAGTTTATTTTGCCGCCTTTGTATTTTCTCAATATTTGAATCTGAGGCAGTGCCCCACAATTGAATTCCGTAACACCATATTGGCTTAATAATAGAGTTGTATAGAAGAATTTTGCAATCTAGACTAAGTCTAGAGTTTTTACCAATTAGGCAGTTAAGTTGGGCTAACTTTAGTTTAATTTGGGTCAATTTGGCATCTATGTGACTCTTCCACCTAAGCCGTCGATCCAAGTGAATACCCAGGTATTTCACTTCTGATTGTTGGGGGATAGATTGGTTATTAATTTTAACTGGAGGGCACGAGTCTCTACGCAATGTAAAGGTGATATGAATGCATTTTTGTTCATTCACTTTTATTTTCCATTGGTTTAGCCATTTTTCTATTTGAAATATGTGGTTCTGTAAATTCTTAGATGCTTCAACTGGGTTTTCATTAATACTTAAAATGGCAGTATCATCTGCAAATGTGGACGTGTTTGTATATATATTTGTAGGCATATCAGAGGTGTATATGATATAAAGAATTGGTCCTAATATGCTGCCTTGGGGAACACCAGCTTCAATAGGTTGTGGAGTACTTAAGAAATCTCCTTCTTTAATAATAAATTTACGATGGGTGAGGTAGCTATCTAGGAGCATGTATATGTCTATGGGGAAAATTTGCTTCAATTTGTAAATTAAACCTTCATGCCATACCTTGTCAAATGCTTGTGATACATCAATGAAGAGAGCAGAGCAATATTTCTTTTCTTCAAAAGTTTTTTTGAATTGCAGATACAAGTCTATGTGTTTGTTCAATTGTACTATGCTTTCTTCTAAATCCGAACTGATGATTGGGAATGTATCCGATTTCATCCAAAATTTGCGTTAATTTGGTAACTAACAGTTTTTCAAATAGCTTTGACATATTAGATAGAAGACTTATAGGCCTATATGACTCTACTTTTGTGTGATCTTTACCTGGCTTAGGAACCATAGTAATTAATGAAACTTTCCATTCTGGAGGATAATATTTTAGATGTAGAATTGCATTAAAAATAAATGTTATTATTCTTATTACTACTAAGGGTAGCTCTTTTAACATTTTATTGCTCACTTTGTCAAATCCAGGTGCTTTTTTGGGGTTTAAGTCAAGGATAGATTTTATAACCTCCCGAGTCTTAAACCTTATCGTTGTTCTACGTTGCTGTACAACAGGGGGTAGCTCCATCATGTCATTTGATATGTTGGGGGTAAATACATTTTTCAGGTGGTTTACAAACAGATTACCTTTCTCTGAGTCGCTTCTTGCCCAGCCTCCACTCGTAGTTCTCAAAGGTGGTTTACGAATGATAGGACTTTTTTAGCTTTTGACAGCTCGCCATAATGAATAATCAGATTGTGGGGTCGCATCTAGTCCTTTTATATAAGTTTCCAGGGATTCAGCTCTTTGGGATGCTAGTAATTTTCTTAGTGATTTTATGCAATTTCGGAATCTGTTTTTAGATTGGGGGGATCTATGAATTTGCCATTCTCTTCGAGCTCTTCTTTTTTCAGCCAAAAGCCGTTCGACATCGGCTGAGTATATTCTATTACACCTGACTTGTCGAGAGTGGAATGCATCATGTTGTGGGGGGTTGGGGTAGCTTGATGTGAGGGGGTAGTGCACCATATTATCTTGTGGGTAATGCAGCATGCCGTTGGCGGGGTTGAGTAGCATGTTTCTGGGGGAGTTATGCAGCATATCATCTGGGGGGTAATGCAGCATATTGTGGGGTGTTAATGAAGCGTGTTGTAGGGGGGATGATGCAGCACATTGCCAGGGGGCTAAAGTAGCATGATGGTTGGGGGGTAATGTAGCATGTTGCGGGGGATTAGTGAAGCTTGTTGTGGGGGTGTAATGTGGCATATTGCCGGGGGTAAAAGCGGTGTTTCGTATGGGGGATGGTGTGACATGTTGCCGGAGGGGCAGTGTAGCATATTGTTGGGGGGCTAGTAATGTATCTTGTTCTCGGTTGATATGTAGACTGTTATGGGGTTGCAATGAAGCATGTGATATTGGGGGTTGTGCAGCAAGTTCCCGGAGGATTGGGTATTTGGTATTATTGTAAGTGAGGGGGGGATGTGATATATTGATTGGGGGGTACCGTTGCATGTTTAACAGCCAATTTAAGATTATTTTCCACATATCTAATAGAGAGATCTATATCTTGCGGTGTATGTAGCTTAATGTTTTCTCTGCAGTGAGTGCTGAGATATTTCTTGTATTTAAGCCAATTTATCTTAGTGCTTACCATTGCTACGTCTATAGTCGGGGATACGGTTTCTTCGGGCTTTAAGAGGGTTATGATAGTTGGCGAATGGTCCGAGGAAAGTTCTAAAGAAGGTTCAACTTGGATCATTTCTCTTCTGATACATTTCGTTACTCCAAAATCGATAACATCCGGGATTTTATTTGGGTCACTAGGCCAATAAGTGGGATGACCGCTTGATATTACGTCTAAATTCAATTTTGAAATAGAATTAAACAACACACGACCTTTAGGGGTAATCAATCTCGATCCCCAGAATGTGTGCTTTGCATTATAATCTCCAGCTGCCAAAAAGCGGGATCCAAGTGATTTGAAGAATTTATTGTATTGGTCCTCAGAAATTGGGAACCTTGGGGGGGAATATATTGAAGATATCACTAAGTTACGACAAAAATCTTTAAGACAAATTGTAGTTGCTTGGAGATAATCTTCGCAACAATTGCACAATAAATAGTGCTTGATACGTTCTTTAATGAGAATAGCCGATCCGCCACAAGCTCTACCTCTTGGGTCCTTAGTATCATAGAGTACGTAACCATCTATTTGAAATAAACTTTTTGCGGTTAAATGGGTTTCCGAAACCAACATTATGTCGATTTGTTTATCGTTAAGGAAATATTCAATTTCGTTTTTATGTTGGCGAATGCCGTTTGCGTTCCAAAAACATATTTTCATACAGTTCATGGTTTATTTAAAATGGCTTGCATTGATTGCATTTTGACCATTTCTTGCATCATGCTACTCATTGTGTTTGTAAAATTGTTTACTGACTGCACTAGGGTGTTAATTGTAAACTCTAGCCTGCTGAAGTTCAAGTTTGCATTTTCAGAGCTTGAAGCAATGTTTGGTCTGGGGTTCGAATTTGATTTTGGTGAAGGATTTTCAGGAGTGTTATTTGTTTTTAAAACATTTGCGTAGGAATTTTTGTTAGTATTAGATGTTTTAATCTGTGGGAACTGTGGATTAATTACTGGCTGAGTGGGGATAATATTATGCTTTTTCACAAATGATTTCTTAACAAACGAATAAACAGGGCAACCTCTGTAATTTGCAGTATGATTTCCACTACAATTGCTGCATTTTTTTGTGTTTGTATCGTTTTTGGGTTTATTACATTGGGCTGATCCGTGCAACTCCCCGCATATTACACAAACAGGGGATAATTTGCAATAAGTCCTAGTGTGACCGAATTCCTGGCAATTTGAGCACTGAATTGGACCTTTTCTTTTGTATGGTTCTTCAACTGTTATTTTACGGTGCAGTAGATATTTTAAACTATATATAGGGTGTGATTCATTTTTTTTTTCAACTTAATATCACAAAAACACAAACAATATTTTGAATGGAAATTACTTAATACAGTATAATTACTGCACTTTAACAATAGCAAATCAAAGATTTTCAAATAATAATAAAATGTATTTAGATTAAATAATTGTTCCAAAATTTCAAAATATTGAACTAAATAACACACTATAGAAGAAGTAAAAATAAAAACAATTCAAAATATGAAAGTAATTGAAGAAATGAAGTTCAACAAGATTATTGTTTATACCATACCACCAACAACAATTGTGGCAATAGCAATTATATTAATAGTAATTTTGTATAACAAAAATAAGAGGTCAAATGGAATAATTTAGGAGAATCCTTCATCTAATGGGGGAGCAGTTACGTATGTAACTTCACCAACCCTCGTAGATATAAATTCAATTATTGCTAAGTTCCCAACAAACCAAGAAACGATATCATTTATGATATTATATTTATATTTATAGAATCATAAATGATTTGACTAAATGATATTGTTGTAATATTATATTTTTTAAAAAATATAACAAAAACTCGGTTATACAATTTTTTTTGCCGCAAAACTCGCTATGAAATAAAAAATATTCAAACACAAATTTTAAATTTTATTCGAAGAGGATATTGAATATCAGCTATCGATGTGTACTTTAATTCGAACGTATCGTCCATATAGTAGAAGTTCTTGATTAGTTGCGTAAAACTCTGAAGTTGGCGGACCGATTTGGATCAAAGCTTTGGCAATGATTGTTTTGTCAATCTATACAAACCTTGGGAATATAGATTATATACACTTAGTTTTATATACCTACTTGAGATATATAGCTTTTGAATGGATAAATACCAGGTTAACATTAGGAAAAGTAATTAAATATTTACTAATAAATCTGAAGTAAATTGGCCAATTTAGATGAATAGTTCGTCAATAATATTTGTGATGTATTGTTCTTCCGATTTGTGCAAGTCTTAACTTCTGATGACTCTTAAATATACAAGGGCTATTTTTACGATGTGCCTGTGCACATCCTCCTAGTAAAATATAAAGATTTTTAACCGATTTTAGGGCCAAATTACTTCTAAATTTTGGTGTATTGGAGATATTCAGGTGTTAATAGAACTGTTTTGATAAAATAGCGTGCTTTGCGGGAAGATTTACAAAAATCTGATATATAAAACTACTCTGCACAAAATCTACATTTATAAGCATTTAACCCCTTGACGTATCAATTAGCGCAACTAAGTTCGCTTCCAACTGTTCGCATACAACTTGCACGAAACAAACCAGTTTTGATGCTTATGAACAGTCGCAAAACGAGTCAGACTCGTGATAATCATGTTAGGCATAGAAATTGTACCACGAGTCAGACTCGTGATATTCATTTAGGCACAGAATTTGTACCACGAGTCAGACTCGTGGAAATACGTCAAGGGGTTAAATACTTTTCGTTGTGCTTGATCGTTTAATTCGGATTGTGTGAGAGTTTTGATCAAATGTGGACCAATTATTGCAAAATTTAAATGCTATATAATATAATTGTGGTATTTGAAGTTTTTTTAGGCGCTATCACGCTCTCCTCTGACGGAAAGACGAACAGAAAGAACAATAGTCGAATGGTGACCGATTATGACAAAATTTTGCACACTGGCTGGTATTCACATAATGGTATTCTTGTGCTTAATTTAGTGGTCAAAGCTAATATAGTTAATTATTTATTCTCATTTAAATGGCTTTTAGATGGAATTTATGTCATTAACAGGTTTATATTAGATTTTGTAGAACGTCTTTATACTAGCTTTCATCATCCGATCTATTATAATTTATTAGCAAATAAGAGATTGAATTAGGCAAAGTTGTACAACAGTTATTGTCAAAAGTGAACGCTTTTGTCCCAATTGCAATCCTAAAATTTAGATTTTCGTTGATAGCTTTTGAACGCATATCATTTTATGCATTTTATGTACTTCCTAGGAAGATTACCTATAATTTGATATATAATACATACTTAAATATTACCATTGAGGCCCTATGCTCCACTGGGTGTCAAGGATAACAGAAGAAGAAATATTACCATAATGTTCAAAAGTCAGACACAAAACTAAGATAAATGCAATGTCTGCTAAAATCAGATTTGTGGAGGTCCTAAGTGAATTTTACATAAAATTCTAGGATATCATCCCAACATGAATCTCATCATTGTCGATCAAAACACCTGAAATATCGCTTAAACACTAAATTATATCTACCACAAATTACCGAATGCATCAGAATTCAGTAATCCCCCCGAGAAGAATGCTATTAAATTTCCTCAAAATGAACATCTGAGATATCGACAAAACAGGAGCTCCAAAAACTTGATTTCAATAGATAGACGGACGGACGGACGCTAAATCGATTCTCCTGCCGATTCTGAGTCGATCCGTACAATTGTAATGGTATTCATGATCAGATTTGTATAGTTTATGAAGGGTATATATATTATATTTTAGGAAATCATCCCGCAAAGGACGCTGTTAAATTTCCTCACAATCGGTCTATAAACTCCCGAGATACTTGCAAAATTTAAACAAAATTTCTAAGACACGTACTTTCGGCAATTTGCGGTTCATCAAAATTAGTGTTTTGGCGATATCTCAGTTGTTTATGGACCGATTTTGATAAAATTTAATAACGTGCTTCCTAAAACCTGATAGAAAATTTATGTATGTCCGTACACCATTAGGATGGTTTTTCCTATTTGTGCATTTCATTTTTTCAACAAACTTTCTCTATGCGTACTTCGGGCAATTTGCGATACATCAAATTTACTGTTTTGGCGATATATCAGTTGTTTATGGACCGATTTTTTTTAAATTTACAGTGTTGTTTGGGGAGCCATTACCTAAAATCTGAAATATATATTATTACTCGCACACCAGTAGTATATGTTTTCTCTTGTTATTTAAAAGTGATTTTAATGAATTTTAATAGCGTTCATTGCGGGAGAATTTCCTAAATCTGATGTATAATTTATGTAGGTCCATCCTCCAGGGGCTTCAGAACTTGATTTCAACAGACAGACAGACGGACATCGCTTAATCGATTCTCCTCCCGATTCTGAGTCAATCGGTATAATTTTTATGGGGTCTACGATCACTAATAATAAAATTACAAACGGATGCACAAACTTATAATACCCTTTCACCTATTGGTGAAGGGTATAAAAATTACAAACGGAATCACAAACTTATAATACTCTTTCACCTTTTGGTAAAGGGTAAAAAAATACAGTTTTAAACATTTTTTTTTATTAAATTCTTATCGAATTTTGAATTTTGGCGATATCTCTGGTGTTTATAGACCGATTTCGATCAAATTTAATAGCATGTTGCATTAGAGAGCAACATGCTATTAAATTAAAAATAAAAATAAAAAAAATACTGTTTTGGCGATATTTCGGTTATTGATCTACCGATTTTGATGAAATTCAACAGTGTGCAGCGTTGAATGATTTTATTATTTTTACAGTTCTAAAAACTTTTTTTTTAAAAAACACAGTTTTTTGACGAAATTCAAAACTTTTTTTTAAAAAACACAGTTTAAAAAAAATTGTTTAAATTCTCATTGAATTTTGCCGATAAATCTGATGTTTATAGACCGATTTTGATAAAATTTAATAGCATGTTGCGTTGGAGTATTTTCTAAAATCTGATATCTAATTCAAAAAAATACCCTTTTTTAAATTTGTCAATTTGCGTACATCGATAATTTTTGCTTTGGCGATATCTCAGTTATTAATCTACCGATTTTGATGAATTCAATAGTGTAGTAGCGTTGAATGATTTCCTAAAATTTGATATACAGTTCAAACAACTTAAAAAAAACACAGTTTTTTGACGAAATTAAATTTTTTTATGAAAAATATAGTTTTTTAAACAAATTTTTTTTTTAAATTCTCATCGAGCTTTGAATTTTGGCGAAATCTCTGGTGATTATATACTGATTTTGATGTAATTTAATATCATGCTGCAATGGAGTATTTTCTAAAATCTGATATACAATTCGATTTTTTTTTAAATATTGTTTTTGAAATTTTTTTAGTATTTTTGTAGGATTCACCTAAATCAGTTTTCAGAAACATACATACTTGTAATTGACCAAAAACTCTTTCCACTCTGCACTTTACTTTTGTAACACCATTGGTGAAGGGTATTTAAGGTTCGGCATAGCCGAACATAGCACTCTTACATGTTATTATAATTAAATACGTTTTCAATTTCTGCCTATATTTCTCTATTTAAGTATGGCATAGGTATAATAGTTGTTACTCGTGTAGAATAAAATAGTTTTGGAACTTTAATTATAAATATTAATTCATTATTTTTTATACCCTTCACCACCATAGGTGGCATAGAAATATTTGTCTTAGAACCACCTTTTAGTATACCAATAGGCTTAGAATAACTTTCTGAGTCGACTAAGCGATGTCCGTCCGTCTGGCTGGCTGGCTGGACCCCCATATAAACCTTGTAATCAAACTACAGGTCGCAATTCTAAAGATAATTTGATGAAATTTGGCACAGATTATTTTTTTAATAATGAGACCATGGCTATTGAAATTCGTCCAAATCGGTCCATTATTTATGGTATCTCCCATAGGTCCCACTTCCCGGAATTGATATATTGGCCACAAAAATCAATATTTTTTCATGAAATTTAAAACAAATACTTCTTTAGTAAATTTAAATCACTGAACCAAATTTCGGTCCACATTTGACTATAGCTCCCATACAACCTCTTTTCTCAAAACGCGCTAAATGAGACAAAATTCACTAAATCCAAAGATAATGAGAATTTTAAGTTTAATTTTGCATGCAACTGTAATTAATTTGCCAAATTTCGAGATATTCGGTCCACATTTGACCCTAGCTCTCATATAAGTCCAAATGACGGAAACAGCTTAAATGTATAATTTTTGAGAAAATGTTTGTATGATGGTAAAATTTAGCAAATATGTGTTTGCTAAGTGGTAAAAGGTATCGTATGGTCAGGCTTGACCGACATTAGCACTTTCTTACTTGTTTTCAAAAATAGCAGTTCTTAAGAATTTTATTTTTCTTATATCTATATTGTAATCATCTATCTCTGGCTTTGTAAGGATGCTGGGGTCTAGGGACAAAACTGTTCACGAAATAAAATTTGTTGAGAACTTATTCAAAATTTTTATGTTCAACGCTTATTTAAATAATTTTTTTTAAGTTAATTAAATACATTGTGAATTCTTAATACAAACTCGAAAAAAAACTTTAAGTAAATTAAGAATCGTAATAATTAAAAATGTTTTTATACTAAAATTCAAGTTTGAACAATTTTGTCCCCTATTGCAAAATTTTTTATTTTATGACCTCTAGTACTTTGTATAACCACCATGGATTTTTCCCCTACTTTGATCCTCTTTAGAATACTTTATATGTTATTATTAAGAATTTTTGAATCGATACATTCCCAGGTTTCAATACAACGGCACCAAACGCTATGTACCGTTTTGGGTGGTTCTTTTTTTTTAAATCTTCCCTATTAAGATGGACCATAGATGCTCTGGGGACTACGATGGTTCATATAATAGATTAATGATATATTCCTCAAACCCCCCCATCCCCACCCTCCCATTATTATTTTAGCAGTATAGTTTGAGTCGTTATTTTGCATGAAAATGTCATTTTGTCTCAGTTCAAGACAAAACGTACCTAGACTTGGTAGGTATGAGTCTTTCAAAATGATAACAAGGTCTTTCGCATACATCCGACCTCTTATATGCCGAAGTACCCCAAGCTGATTTCCACGAAAACAAACGAAAGCCATCAACATGCTCCGCCAAATTTCAAATTGGTACACATTTCGTTTCCTTAGCCCAACACTTTTATCGTCTCATGTTTATTATAGACCATTTGACCCGTTTTATCTAGTTTTTGTCTCATTTGACCATGTCGATTAATAAACATGGCCCTGTCGGACATTCAGTTAACTTTACATTTACCTTAAGCTAACTATTTCTCAAGTAGTTGTAACTGACACTTGGATTACTTCTCTATGTAATTAACTAACTATTTTAACATGGCGATGTCCTAGGAAGTAGTCAATTGTCCGACTCGGCATTACTCTTAATTAACTTAAAATTAGATATCTACCCGTTACACACTGATCCGTCCCATAGAAAAAACTCCTTTTTCTAATTTTGCGAATTTATTAACAATATGCACGCCATATTAAAGCTGAGCATGTTCAGCATTCCAGATATGTTAGCCTTTCTTTTATCCGGTCGGCCTACTTCAAATGAAACTCCCTTAAATGTACAGCATTTTTACAATTTTTTAGAAAATTTTATTTTTTTCAACTAGGTTTGGAAAAAGGATCATAAAAATTGTATTTTCGATTAGAATACAATTTCCTTATACAAGTTTGACAATGACATCATGGTTAATAATACGACGTTAAAAACTTTACAATGCAAAGAAAAAAACTATGAAAAAAATGGTATACATTATGGCAAATTTCAATTTTTTTCGAAAAACTGTTAAATTAAATGGACTCGGTAAAGTATATAAAACGAGATCCCATTTCGTTTAACATCTAAGGATATATTTTGAAATGTTGTCTTCATAGCGCATATAGAATAGTAAGAATAAAAACACCGTTTTTTGAGTTATGCCCTTTTTAAAAAATGTTTATTTTAGAAAAATTTTTTAAAAGTAGTTGTCTTTTTTATGAGATTAAGTTTTATTATCGCCTGTTTTAAGAAATTTATAAACATTATATTAAAAAATGGTAAATATATATAACAAAACTTTATTTAGTGTTTGGGTTAGATCCCCGGGAAAGAAAAGAGTAAGTGCAGTGCTTGCTTATTTAGAAGAGAAATTAAAAAATGAAGAAAATTTTTGTAAAAAAGAAATAAAAATTAAAACCATGCGAGTTTTAAGCAAATTTAGCAAAACGTGGCTGGATTCAAATAGAACCAAAAGTCGGGTTTTAAAAGAAAATAAAAATTTTTTGGATAAAATATTTGGTACTTATAATAAGGTAAGTGTTTTTGTCACGTTTACTATAACTGACTATATGATTGAAATTGTTACTCCAAAAAGGATAATGTCGGAGGTAGACCTAAAAAGACGTTCCAAGATTTGAGCGATAAGTCTAAATATAACAGAGTAAAGAACTTAGTTCAAGATTATACAATAGAAGAATTAGAATATGCTTTAAAACTAAAGAAAAAAAGGTAAATACCCCGAACCCAAGAGATAAAGAATCAAACATAACCTCAATAAAAGCCTTAGCTTTAATGGAAGATCTCAATTTATCACATAATAAATATAACATTTTAAAAAAGTACTATAGTAAGGAAGATAGTTATTATCCTGCTTTGTACACCGTTCGGCAGCAACGCAACAACTTACTTCCGGGACGGGATACAACGGCAAAGGTCTCTTTAAGGAACCTACTATATAAAACTACAATTAGTTTGCTGACTTTAATAGAAGTTAATAGTAAAATGAATGACATAACTATCGTGCTAAAGTGGGGTATGGAAGGTAGTGGCGGCCATAGTATGTACAAGCAAAAATTTAAAAATGAAGATTCGATCGACGAAAATTTGTTTGTAGTAGCATTTGTTCCACTTGAGTAAGTTTAGAAATTGTTTATGTTTTTAGAAATTATTTACGTTTATATTTTATATTAATAATTTAGGACTTGTAAATAACGAAAGTGGAAAAAAGTTGTGGGTAAACCTAAGGCCATCTTCAACTAGTTATTGTAGAGCTATGATGCTTTTGTTTGAAAAAGAAAATCCAGCCACAGTAAAAAGGGTTTTCGAAGACTTCAAATATAAAATTAAAGACACTGCGTTAGATGAAATTGATTTCAATGGGTCTCGAATCAAGGTAAACTACGTCATGCATTGTACTATGATCGATGGTGCTGTAGCAAAAGTTCTCACAAATACAAGCTGTGGTTCAAAATGTTTTATATGCCAATCTAAACCAACTGAAATGAATAATGTAAGTATTGCAAAAACACCAGATTATAGTAATTATAAATATGGAATTTCTTCGCTGCATTGCCTGTTAAGATGTTTCGAGTGCTTATTGCACATTTCATACCGACTTACCTTTAAAACATGGCAAGTGAGAAACGAAAATAAAGAAATTTTCAGTACACGAAAAAAACTTATTCAAAAAGAATTTAAGACTCAAATGGAACTCACAATTGATAAAGTAAAACCAAATTTTGGCACTACCAATGACGGCAATACTGCACGAAAATTTTTTATCAAATACGAAAAGTCTGCAAATATAACTGGCATCAATAAAGATTTACGGTCTTATGTTAAAAAAAATCTTAATTATTGCTAAAAGAACACGTTAGTTACCAAATACTTTAAGGCTAACAAACGATTGTTAAAAAATAGTATCCAAAAACAGTTCTTTAACTAATGAATACGTCAAGTCAATTTTACATGTTAATGCTGGCAACATCGTCATTCTCTCTTGTCTCTTTATAGTTAAATATACAAAACAACGAATTAGTTATTCATTGTTTCCTCCGGGTAGTCGAATTTCTAAATAATAGAGCTGTGTCGTTCGTGAACGACCGGGTTAAAATGAACGAATCACTCAAATGAACGGAGTGAGCCGGTTATTTAACTGACCGGTTTTAGTTCAACAATGCATTGCACGGTTGTCAATGCGTTCGTTCATGTTCCGCCGTTCTTTTTCGACAATTTCAATAAGAAAAATAGAAGAACTTTGACTAAATAAATGGTTTATTTAAACACAAAACAATATGAATATTTTTGTTTGATACAATTGATTTATACAAAAAAGTATATTTTATAGATTTAAAATAAGTTAATACATATAAATTTTGTTCGAATTTAACACTTCAAAAAATTTATCAAATTATAATAAAAGCGAAAACACACATTTTTAGAGTTGTATCAGCATTAAGTATTTAGGTATCGATTACTCGATAAAAATCTTTTTTTGAGAAATCGATACCTAAATACTTAATACTGTTACATCTCCAAAAATGTTTGTTTCGGTTTTATTTTAATTTAAAAAAATATTTCAGAAGTTTTTTAAAGTGATAAATTTGTTCAAAATTCGAAAAAATTCAAGTAATTAAATCTTAAAACGCAAATAAAATATATTCACTCCTGCAAAAAGTCTTATTTTTGGAATGCTTATGTTTGGCCGATCTCTATCTAAAAAGAGCCCTAACTGAGGGAAGACGAGCAGACAAAATCCAAACTCAAACAATGGATATAGATGTAAAATTTTTAGAGTGGGTAGATATGATATGTGTGTCATTTTCTTGGAAAAAGTGAAAATTGAAAAATTTTTAGTTGGCGCAGTTTGGAGGAACTAGTGCGATATTTCCAATTAATCAAAATCTAAATATACAATGTAAATAACACGTATTAAAATTGATAACTAAAATCTTTTTTTATTTCAATAAATGTTTTCCATTTATAATGTTTTTTATTGAATTAATTTTGAAGTACCTATGTATAAATAAATGTTGCTATTAATTAGTATTAACCCAAAATTTTCTTTTTAATTTGAACAAATGTTCAAAGAATAGAGATGGTAGAGAACTTCGATTGTAGTCGAAAATCGATGTTGAAGGTGAAAAATGATTATTTTGTGATAGGTTATCAATAGCCAATATTTGTGCACCGCTATTTATGGCCGTAATTTTATTTCAAATTAACAGTTTTTTTAGAAAAAGTGAAAAATAAAAAAGTTAAGTGGTTAAAGCTTTTAAAGTGAAAACTGGAAATAATTTATAAGTTAAACATTAAAAGATTAATTCGTAAAATGGCTCAGAGAAAAACAAGTGAAATTTGGTTGCATTTTACAGAGGGCGGAGCAAATCGGGCAAAATGCAATTATTGCAAAAGCTCTCTAAGCCTTGCAGGTGGCTCTACCGGAAATCTTAGTCGGCACTTGAAGTCCAAACACCCTGGTACGCCACGCTCATTACAACGCCAGACAGCCACACCTGATCAACTTAGCACCACACAGTCCTCTACAAGTATCCAAGACGACAACTTGCAAACTTCAAGTTCTGTACCATCCCTTAGAACAAACGAGTCTGCTGGTATTCAAAACGCGTTGCAGCAGCAAATGATAACCCAGTTCATTCGCAAACCTTCCCCGGTTAAAAAAGTACAGCGGATAGACAGACTTGTGCTTAAAGCTGTCGCACAGGGAAATCACTCATTACGATTTGTTGATGAGCCAGCAATAAGGGAACTGATAACTGAAGTGTCTTTTTGTCCAGGCTACCAGTTACCAACTAGGAAAACTCTGTCAAAAAATTTACTTCCCACTGTTCATATGGAAATACTTGAAAATGTTAAAGCGAAAGTCAGAGGCGCAGCAGCAGTATGTCTTACTACAGATGGATGGACATCAAGAACAAATACCAGCTATGTAGCCATAACAGCTCACTACATTGACGATAGTACGCAACTTCAGTCGCACCTTATCGCTTGCGATGAGTTTCCCGAAAGGCACACAGCTGAAAACTTGTGTTCGTTTTTAAAAAAATCTATGACTGACTTTGAAATCACAAATAAGGTAACGGCCGTTTAAGCTGTTTGAAACTCAAAGGCAAATGGGAGTACAAGAGCTCAATCTAAAGCAAGATGTCGAAACCCGCTGGAACTCAACATATCTCATGCTGGAGAGAATAGTGGCCACAAAAGATCCAGTAATTTCAACTTTATCTTTGAAACGTCCAGATTTGTTACTTACGCTCCAGGACTGGAACTTAATTGGACAGATAATCCCTATTCTGAAACCGTTTTATGAAGTGACAATGGAAATAAGTGCTGAAAAGAATGTAACATTGTCAAAAATAATAGTAATTTGTAATATTTTGGAGTCATTTATGTCGAAATGCGTTTCAAATGACCAACAAATTTCAGCACTTATTTCAAAAATCAAGTTCGATCTGAAATCTCGGTTTGGAGATTACGAAAAAAATGTCCTGTATTGTGAAAGTACAATCTTAGATCCACGTTTCAAGCGAAGAGGTTTTAAAAGTGAGCAATCTTACCAAAATGCTATAACAAGCCTGAGAACAAAACTGTGTTCGGTAGTTTTACCAAATATTACCGCAGAGGATTCTGGAGATCAAGAAATTGCTACCATAAGCGGTTGTGAGAGATTTAGCTTTTGGGAAGAATATGACCAAGAATTTATCAAAACTGTTCGTCCTGATAACAACTCTGCTGCAGCCATTAGAAAGTTGGATAAATATCTTAATGAAGAATATTTGGGAAGGACACAAGATCCATTGATATGGTGGAATGAGAGGAAGAAGTTGTATCCACGAGTGTATACTTTCGCACTTAAAAGACTATGCATAGTCGCAACTTCTGTACCTTGCGAAAGAATTTTTTCGTCAATGGGACAAATTTTAAACAACCGCCGGACGTGCTTGAAATCCAGTAAAGTCTCCAGCCTGATTTTTCTTCAGCGAAATATGTAAAAGGTAAAATGCTTTATTGTATTGCAAATCTTATTTAATTTAAATTATGTTATTAATTTTTTCAGGTGAAAAATCTAACAGCAGCAGAAACTTAACTTTATTACAGAAAAACAACATTGCCATTGACAAGATCTCAAATAATATTTTTTATTTTTTTTATTAATTATTAATTTTTTTTAATACATGTGTATATTTTTGTTAAAAAAAATGTGTTAAACACAAAAATACTGCATTTTTGTTTACTTTTCTTTTATTATTCACTTTTTTATATCAAAGTTTTAATTTTGTGTTTTCAGCAAATATCAAAATAACAAGAATCAAAATTATTGCCGCACTAAACCGGACTTTTCGTTCAAACTGACCGGTTGAACGAAATGAACGAACGGTTCGTTCTTAGACAATTGACCGAAAATGACCGGTCACCCAAATGAACGACCGGGCACAGCTCTACTAAATAATGTTTTGTATGTTTTTAATATAAAATAACATTTTTCTTCTTTTCTTAATGTAAAATTATGTTTATGTTATATAAAAACATAAACTAAACATATTTATAATACAGTAAACTAATAAATAGACAAATTTTTACTAAGGGTTTAAACCGATTATTTAAAAATCGAGTACTTTTAACTCATGTTGAGTATATATACATCACTATAATGTTTTTTGTAAATTTTATTGACCGATGTCTGTTTTTTGTTTGAAAACACGAATTTTTTTGTTTAAAATTAGAATTTGTATTATCAATTTCTTTGAAAAGTTTGATTTTAGTATGAAATATGTAAAATAGAGTATAAAATATCATGGAAATTATATTTCATAAATTCCCCACCCACGAAACCTTTTATATGATAAAAAAATAGCAAATTAGAAAAAATATGATAACTAAATTTAGCAAAAATGTTATTTTTTATCAGAAAAGTCTGAAAACTTAAATATTTTCTTTAAAAGTTTTCACAAAATATTATTTGTCAAAACAATAAAATATTTAACGCAGCTTTAAATTATGTAGACAGCTACTTTAAATTATTTGATGTTAACAAAAGATTAACATCGGTTTGTTAAGCTAACAATCGTTTTAGGATGATACTTTAAGGAATTTTGCTTAATTTTAGTTTACCAATCGTTGTTAAATTTTTTTGCATAAGACCGTTAATATATAATTTGGGATTAATTTTAAAAATTATATCATCTGGTAAACCAATTAATATTACTAATATTAAAGAGAATACTAAAATCCTGTACTTAAAACATTATCATTGGTATTATATGCCATCAACCTTACACAAGTTGTTGATACATGGAAGTGAAATCATAGAGTTCTTTGATTTGCCTATAGGTAATATTAAATGTACTTTGTATAAAAAATTATGCAGTTACAATTGATTTTTTAAAGGTGTGGTTTCAGAAGATGCTTTGGAGTCCCTTCATAAAATAATTAGGAGAAGCAGACTAGAACATACTCGTAAAAATACCAGAGAAAATTGTAACAAAGACTTGATGACAAAACTTCTAATTTCGTCTGATCCACTAGTGACGTTCAATAGGGTATCAACAAAATCAACCAATACCTTTCAAAATTTTCAAGAAATCCGTGACTATATATTAGAAAATACAGAAGCGGAAGAAGAATTTCGTTAATAATTATAAGTTTTCTGTTTTTTTTTGTTCCTGTTTAAAATTATTAATATATAATTAAAACTCAGTACATAAAACAAATATGTATCTAATAAAAAATATTTTAAAAAATTTAGTAGCGCCATCTAGCTTTACTATTAGAAACTGCTTTGATCCTTTATCTGCGTTGGGGTTTAAGTACATGGGTTTGCCCCTAATTTGATCAGAAACACTCAAGAAATAATTTTTGTAAAAAAAGATTTTGTTTAATTCAGCACATTATGGTAACACTGGAAATATGAAAAATCTAATGTATTTATATTATATTTACACTAGTTATACGAAATCCTCGAAATAAATACAAAATTTATATGTTTATAAAAGGAAAATGTATTATGGGCGATTTTTGGAAATTATACTGATCCCTTGCGGGCAAAATATTTGGATATTTTTAAATTTTATTTTATATTTTTTCTAACTGAGCTAAGGTCTATTCATGCTGTAAATTTCATCGCTGTAAATTTATTCCTTCTAGTTTTTTCCAATTTTACTATGGGCTCAAATCACTGTGCGTTAACTTGAAGTTAACATTTTGTAGCTAGAAATAAACGTCTGTTTCAAATAAAAATAAAAAATAATTTCTTTAGTCGGCCGGATTTGAACCGAAGTCTCACGGACTGCTAACCGCAGACACTTCCACTGTGCTACTTCAACCGTTGAAAGCTTAGCTGCTTATAATTTATTTATACAACTCCTTTTTTTCGATTTAAAAATAGGAGTCTCCGCCTAGCAGTCATGAGGTCGTGGGTTCAAATCCAGACAGAATTTTTTTTTTTTGTTTTTATAAAATAAAAGTTTTTAAATAAAACAAACAAAAACAAAAAATTTTAAATAAAACAAAACAAAAAATTTTAAATAGAACAAAAAAAAAAGTTTTTGTCAGGATTCGAACCGACGACCTCATGATTGTTAGGCGGAGACTATTCCGCTGTGCCACTTCATATGTTTAAAATCCTACAGCTTTTAATTTATTTATACAATTCCTATTTTTAAATCCAAATTATATGACAATAACTGTTTTTTTGCTTTGTTGAAGTTTTTTAGAAAAATATTTCTATTATTTCAAAAAAAACGTACTGGTCAGTGTTTGTACACACTTTATGTAATGTAAATTCTGCATTGCATTGTAGTTGACTTTAAGATAGTCGATACGTGTAAACTTAAAGCTAACTCTTTTTGTAGTTAACTACTCATTTAACGACAGGGGGGTTAATAAAAATGTGGGGCCAAGTATATGCCAAAGAAAGAAATTTTAAAGTGGATTTTTGATGACTTGGTGATGTTTTCGAAGAAATCAGCTTGGAGTACTTAGGCGTATTAGAGGTAAATGACTGTGTTACCATTTTAGAAGAAGAAAATTGTTCACACTTAAATTTTACTATAAAAACATTATAAATTATAACGATTCTTAATTTACTTAAAGTTTTTTTCCGAGTTTGTATTAGGAATACATAATGTATTTAATTAACTTAAAAAATTTATTTAAATATGTGTTGAACATAAAAATTTTAAACAAGATCTCAATAAATTTTAAACAAGATCCCAATAAATTTTATTTCGTGAATAATTTTGTCCCTAACTGTATAATTTTGTATATGTTCAATGTGGTTTCGAATTGTTGTTAAAATAAATAGATTTCCGAAATATATTTTTTTGCTAGTATGTCTCTAACAGATCTACGTAATCCCTCCATATAATATATTAGATTTTTTTGGTTCTGTGGCCATTAAATAAAAAAAATTACATAGTTTTTTACTATTTTATTTCCTACAGCCATGAAAAAATACCAAAAATATTATCCAAAATAGTCGTTGACTGCAAGTTATGTGAATTTTAACAAATCTAAAGCAGCCCAATTTTATATAGAATACTGAATACTTTAACCAATGGAATACCGCTTATCAAGAAAATGGGTCCTTCTACTTGAAACCAGTTGTGAATCCAGTTGTGTTTACGTTGTGGACTAGAGAAACTACCTTAATATAAATCACACAGAACTATTTGAAGAATTAACTCTTGTTAAAAGTTACACCTCTTCAAACCAATTATAGAAATGGAATAAGGACAACGAATTTTTTCCAACACTATATTTGTGAACCGCCGTGGTATAGCAGGTTAGTCATCCGCCTAGCATACCAGGCCCAACTTCGATCCCTGGCCAGACTCACTTG
The DNA here is from genome assembly GCA_933228675.1 of Stomorhina lunata. Classification (NCBI taxonomy): domain Eukaryota; kingdom Metazoa; phylum Arthropoda; class Insecta; order Diptera; family Rhiniidae; genus Stomorhina; species Stomorhina lunata. The sequence continues at coordinate 53,188,820 of OW121741.1, read as the reverse complement.
AAAAAATAAATTTTCAAAAAAGCGGCGGTTCACCTCATAACTCAGCTAGCCACTGGTTATTGAGTATTAGGCTATGTAAAACTTCTCTAACTAATGCATTTGCCGTTCGGAGCCGGCGTTAAAACATAGGTCCCTTTCAATTTTTTTTTTCATGTTTTATTTATTTATTGAATCTTCATTTACCATGAACTAACAATAAGTTATCAAATCTTAAAATCTAAAATTCTTAATTATGAAAATCCATTTGCAACTTCATAATTCTTTGCGTGAGTAGGATTTTTTACATTATTAATCCATATTCTTTAGCTGCTGTACAAGTCGCTAGTATCCTTCTGAGCCGGATATGGCCGCGACCATTTAGTATATTTCGAGCTAGTGGATTTGGGTGACATGCCAATTTATTGACATAATTAACAACACGCTTCGCTATTTCTGTTTTAACCAACGGAATTTCAAGGTCCTTGTGTAAGTTGGTGTTTTTAACGTACCACGGGGCGCCAGTAATTATTCTTAAAAGTTTATTTTGCCGCCTTTGTATTTTCTCAATATTTGAATCTGAGGCAGTGCCCCACAATTGAATTCCGTAACACCATATTGGCTTAATAATAGAGTTGTATAGAAGAATTTTGCAATCTAGACTAAGTCTAGAGTTTTTACCAATTAGGCAGTTAAGTTGGGCTAACTTTAGTTTAATTTGGGTCAATTTGGCATCTATGTGACTCTTCCACGTAAGCCGTCGATCCAAGTGAATACCCAGGTATTTCACTTCTGATTGTTGGGGGATAGATTGGTTATTAATTTTAACTGGAGGGCACGAGTCTCTACGCAATGTAAAGGTGATATGAATGCATTTTTGTTCATTCACTTTTATTTTCCATTGGTTTAGCCATTTTTCTATTTGAAATATGTGGTTCTGTAAATTCTTAGATGCTTCAACTGGGTTTTCATTAATACTTAAAATGGCAGTATCATCTGCAAATGTGGACGTGTTTGTATATATATTTGTAGGCATATCAGAGGTGTATATGATATAAAGAATTGGTCCTAATATGCTGCCTTGGGGAACACCAGCTTCAATAGGTTGTGGAGTACTTAAGAAATCTCCTTCTTTAATAATAAATTTACGATGGGTGAGGTAGCTATCTAGGAGCATGTATATGTCTATGGGGAAAATTTGCTTCAATTTGTAAATTAAACCTTCATGTCATACCTTGTCAAATGCTTGTGATACATCAATGAAGAGAGCAGAGCAATATTTCTTTTCTTCAAAAGTTTTTTTGAATTGCAGATACAAGTCTATGTGTTTGTTCAATTGTACTATGCTTTCTTCTAAATCCGAACTGATGATTGGGAATGTATCCGATTTCATCCAAAATTTGCGTTAATTTGGTAACTAACAGTTTTTCAAATAGCTTTGACATATTAGATAGAAGACTTATAGGCCTATATGACTCTACTTTTGTGTGATCTTTACCTGGCTTAGGAACCATAGTAATTAATGAAACTTTCCATTCTGGAGGATAATATTTTAGATGTAGAATTGCATTAAAAATAAATGTTATTATTCTTATTACTACTAAGGGTAGCTCTTTTAACATTTTATTGCTCACTTTGTCAAATCCAGGTGCTTTTTTGGGGTTTAAGTCAAGGATAGATTTTATAACCTCCCGAGTCTTAAACCTTATCGTTGTTCTACGTTGCTGTACAACAGGGGGTAGCTCCATCATGTCATTTGATATGTTGGGGGTAAATACATTTTTCAGGTGGTTTACAAACAGATTACCTTTCTCTGAGTCGCTTCTTGCCCAGCCTCCACTCGTAGTTCTCAAAGGTGGTTTACGAATGATAGGACTTTTTTAGCTTTTGACAGCTCGCCATAATGAATAATCAGATTGTGGGGTCGCATCTAGTCCTTTTATATAAGTTTCCAGGGATTCAGCTCTTTGGGATGCTAGTAATTTTCTTAGTGATTTTATGCAATTTCGGAATCTGTTTTTAGATTGGGGGGATCTATGAATTTGCCATTCTCTTCGAGCTCTTCTTTTTTGACTTGTCGAGAGTGGAATGCATCATGTTGTGGGGGGTTGGGGTAGCTTGATGTGAGGGGGTAGTGCACCATATTATCTTGTGGGTAATGCAGCATGCCGTTGGCGGGGTTGAGTAGCATGTTGCTGGGGGAGTTATGCAGCATATCATCTGGGGGGTAATGCAGCATATTGTGGGGTGTTAATGAAGCGTGTTGTAGGGGGGATGATGCAGCACATTGCCAGGGGGCTAAAGTAGCATGATGGTTGGGGGGTAATGTAGCATGTTGCGGGGGATTAGTGAAGCTTGTTGTGGGGGTGTAATGTGGCATATTGCCGGGGGTAAAAGCGGTGTTTCGTATGGGGGATGGTGTGACATGTTGCCGGAGGGGCAGTGTAGCATATTGTTGGGGGGCTAGTAATGTATCTTGTTCTCGGTTGATACTGTAGACTGTTATGGGGTTGCAATGAAGCATGTGATATTGGGGGTTGTGCAGCAAGTTCCCGGAGGATTGGGTATTTGGTATTATTGTAAGTGAGGGGGGGATGTGATATATTGATTGGGGGGTACCGTTGCATGTTTAACAGCCAATTTAAGATTATTTTCCACATATCTAATAGAGAGATCTATATCTTGCGGTGTATGTAGCTTAATGTTTTCTCTGCAGTGAGTGCTGAGATATTTCTTGTATTTAAGCCAATTTGTCTTAGTGCTTACCATTGCTACGTCTATAGTCGGGGATACGGTTTCTTCGGGCTTTAAGAGGGTTATGATAGTTGGCGAATGGTCCGAGGAAAGTTCTAAAGAAGGTTCAACTTGGATCATTCCTCTTCTGATACATTTCGTTACTCCAAAATCGATAACATCCGGGATTTTATTTGGGTCACTAGGCCAATAAGTGGGATGACCGCTTGATATTACGTCTAAATTCAATTTTGAAATAGAATTAAACAACACACGACCTTTAGGGGTAATCAATCTCGATCCCCAGAATGTGTGCTTTGCATTATAATCTCCAGCTGCCAAAAAGCGGGGTCCAAGTGATTTGAAGAATTTATTGTATTGGTCCTCAGAAATTGGGAACCTTGGGGGGGAATATATTGAAGATATCACTAAGTTACGACAAAAATCTTTAAGACAAATTGTAGTTGCTTGGAGATAATCTTCGCAACAATTGCACAATAAATAGTGCTTGATACGTTCTTTAATGAGAATAGCCGATCCGCCACAAGCTCTACCTCTTGGGTCCTTAGTATCATAGAGTACGTAACCATCTATTTGAAATAAACTTTTTGCGGTTAAATGGGTTTCCGAAACCAACATTATGTCGATTTGTTTATCGTTAAGGAAATATTCAATTTCATTTTTATGTTGGCGAATGCCGTTTGAGTTCCAAAAACATATTTTCATACAGTTCATGGTTTATTTAAAATGGCTTGCAACAACATTAATTGCATTTTGACCATTTCTTGCATCATGCTACTCATTGTGTTTGTAAAATTGTTTACTGACTGCACTAGGGTGTTAATTGTAAACTCTAGCCTGCTGAAGTTCAAGTTTGCATTTTCAGAGCTTGAAGCAATGTTTGGTCTGGGGTTCGAATTTGATTTTGGTGAAGGATTTTCAGGAGTGTTATTTGTTTTTAAAACATTTGCGTAGGAATTTTTGTTAGTATTAGATGTTTTAATCTGTGGGAACTGTGGATTAATTACTGGCTGAGTGGGGATAATATTATGCTTTTTCACAAATGATTTCTTAACAAACGAATAAACAGGGCAACCTCTGTAATTTGCAGTATGATTTGCATTTTCAGAGCTTGAAGCAATGTTTGGTCTGGGGTTCGAATTTGATTTTGGTGAAGGATTTTCAGGAGTGTTATTTGTTTTTAAAACATTTGCGTAGGAATTTTTGTTAGTATTAGATGTTTTAATCTGTGGGAACTGTGGATTAATTACTGGCTGAGTGGGGATAATATTATGCTTTTTCACAAATGATTTCTTAACAAACGAATAAACAGGGCAACCTCTGTAATTTGCAGTATGATTTCCACTACAATTGCTACATTTTTTTGTGTTTGTATCGTTTTTGGGTTTATTACATTGGGCTGATCCGTGCAACTCCCCGCATATTACACAAACAGGGGATAATTTGCAATAAGTCCTAGTGTGACCGAATTCCTGGCAATTTGAGCACTGAATTGGACCTTTTCTTTTGTATGGTTCTTCAACTGTTATTTTACGGTGCAGTAGATATTTTAAACTATATATAGGGTGTGATTCATTTTTTTTTCAACTTAATATCACACGGTTCCAGTTCCACTCGGAACATTGGTTGGGGGATATTTTCTCTATTTCTAATGTTGGTCACATGCTTAACTTTAAACCCATTTTTATGTAAGCATTCTTTTATTTCGTCCGACGCGACGCATGAGTCGATGCCCTTAATGACCACTTGTAAACCTTTGGTGCTTTTTAATTGATATGTGTAAAATCTTTTATTGCGGAGCTCGAATTCATTAACTATTTTACGGTATGCATTTTCATTATTGACCTGAATCTTCGTTTCACTTATGTTGCCGCGCTTAAAGGGAACAACATAAAACGCATTTTCACCGATTAAGGAAACCAAATTATTAGTTAATATATTTGAGTTTTGCTCTCTCAAATAAATAGGTGGGGGTTTAAACGGTTTGACTTCTTGAGGTGTCTCCTCTGAATTGTCTTGTAGAATATCGGTTTTGGGAGTTTACACCATTAGTTCCATATTCTTTGGTTATTTTCGGCATAGATGCTATTTTAGAAGACTTAGGACTACGTCCTCGTTTCGGTGTGGGGATTTTATTTTGGTTTTTATTTCGGTGTGGGGATTAAGGACACTTTTTGGTATGGCTCCCGTTTTAGGGAGCCATAAAAATAGAATGCAGCCTAAAAATAGAATGCAGCTCATTGTCTGAGAGAAGTACCCCTTGTTCCAATTGGAATGTTGTCGGGGAATTATATATATATATATATATATATATATATATATATATATATATATATATATATATATATATATATATTTGGAAAAATAGTAGCCACGGTAAAGCTTAACAACTTTTGTGAACAAACGAATATTATCTAAACGTGTCTAAATACCAAAAATAGGTCATAAAGACTCCCTTGTACCAACAAATTTAAATTTTTAACTCAAATTGAAGCACGTAAAAAATTCCTGCCTAATGGAACTCCAATTGCTTCAAATGCACTTAACATTGAAATTTGAATAAAATCGTGTAATAAAGTGTCAGATTCGGTGTACAGTTAACTACTTTTGCCTCTAGATTCCTTATTCTTTGCCGAAATTTTATCACAGACATCCCTTTTGAAAGTTTTTGACAGTATCTATTTTTGCGTTTCTAAAAATGTTGTAAAAAATTGCCGCAAAGTGGCGGTATTGACATGATTCTTCCAAATGTATCAAATACATTTTATTTGTTTCTTTTTCGATGTTGGTATATTCAGAAAAAAATTAGACCAAATACTATTGAACAAAGTAGTAAAATATTGTCAAACTTATTTTTAAGTTTTAATTATTAAAAATGCAATTTCCGTAATATAGCGCCGTCTTTTAACAGAATTCAGAAACATTATTTTTATAATCTCAGAGATTTATTTTTCACAACATAAATGTTATTTTTTGCTAAAAGCCATTTTTGAGATATTGCTAATTATTTCAATTTATTGTCACAAGATACCTATTTTTATACCCTTCACCACTATAGGTGGAAAGGATATTATAAGTTTGTATGTAACGCATATAAATATTTGTCTTAGACCCACCTTTTAGTATACCAATAGGCTTAGAATCACTTTCATGTAAACCTTGTAATCAAACTACAGGTCGCAATTCTAAAGATAATTTGATGAAATTTGGCAGAGATCATTTTATTGACAATGGGACGTACCATGGCTATTGAAATTCGTCAAAATCGGTCCATTATTTATGGTACCTCCTATAGGTCCCACTTCCGGGATTGTGATTTTGATCACAAATATAAATAATTTTTCATGAAATTTAAAACAAATACTGCTTATGTAAACAAAAATCACTGTACCAAATTTCGTTGAAATTGGTCCAAATTTGACCATAGCTCCCATTCAATATTTTCTTTAAAAACGCACTAAATGAGACAAAAATCACTAAAACGCTCGTAAATCTAAAGATAATGAGAATTTCAAGTTTATTTTTTACATACATAATTTTTGGAACAACTGTTATCAATTTGCCAAATTTCGAGATAATCGGTCCACACTTGACCCTAGCTCTTATATAAGTCCAAATGACGGAAAACAGCTTAAATATAAAAGTTTTAAGAAAATGTTTGAATGATTTTTTTAGCAAATATTTAGCATATTTAGCAAATATTTGTCTTTATACAGGAAAAATAACACCTTTGACTTTAGTGGTGAAGGGTATCGTATGGTCGGGCTTGACCGAGTATAGCACTTTCTTACTTTTTACTATCTAGACACGTTCACATTATATTGGTATGTTAACAAAAATTGTTTAGCTTTAACGTGGCTACAATTTTCCCAAATATAGTGAATGAAAAATCCAAAAAGTTATGATCAAAATATTAAAAACAGAAAAATTGTTCTTTAAGTTTTTTAAAAAATGTCTGAGATACATTTTTATCATAAAATTTTAGCAAGAAATATTCTCTATACTCTTGGCTTCATTTTTGCTGAACATAGTTGAGCGATATTTTTATGTGCTGATTAGCTATTTGGTAAAAACTGATGACAACTTTGGAGGACCATAAAAATAAAACTGTCACTAACTTGGCCAAACTGAATATAGGACTTGAAAACAATTCAATAGTAAAATATTACCCATACAGTCACGGACTTGCACTTTTTACACTGTTTTCAGTGTTATTTGTTTTGTTAATTTTTCAAATAATTTTTTATAAGTAAGAGTACTATATTCGGCTATGCCAAAGCTTAAATACCCCTCATCAATGGTGTTACAAAAGTAAATTACAGAAGCGAAAGAGTTTTTAGTCAGTAACAAGTATGTATGTTGCTGAAGGCTGATTTAGGTGAGTCCTACAAAAAAATCTCAATAATTAACACGGCTTTTGAATGTATGTATGTGGATAATACTTTAATGAGCGAATAACCTGGTTTTACATTGGGTCTAAAACATTTTGGAGGTAGATTGAAATACAAACAATTTCAGAAATTACACATCATTGTAACATTTCGCATCTGGAGAGAGGTCGTATTTAAATATATATATCTTTAAAGTTAGAGGACCGATTAAATGTTTGCTTTAATGAGAAAACCTATTTAGATTAGACTTTTGGCAACAACACTTACGTAATATATGAATAAAGGCCATCGTAATGTTCAAAAGTCACTTATTTAAGACATATTTCGGTATACTGAAATCAAGTTTGATGAGCTTCTAGATGGCATACCGACATAACTTATATGTATAGGTGTTAGATGTTAATAGTGTTCTACGAAGTACACTATTAAATTGCAACATATAGTTCTACTTACAACTGAGATGTAGCTAAAACTCGAAATTCGATGCTAAATTAAAAATTTTTTATTTTCTTTTAAATTGTATTTTTTTAATTTGTATAAAAACCGTCTTTTTGTTTAAAATTCCACAATTTTCGGAATTAGAAAATCCTCCAAAGTAAAACGATATTATATATGATCAAAATAGGTACATTACAATCTGAGATATTACCAAAACTCTACATTTGATGTTCCGAAAATTACCGAATTTAATTTTTTTTCAACTGTGCATTTAAACAAAAAAACTTTTTCGAACTGTATATCAAATTTTAGGAAAGCATTCAACGCAACACATTACTGTATTTCATCCAAATCTGTAGATCAATAACTGAGATATCGCCAAACTAAAAGATATCGATGTATACGCAAATTGACAAATTTTAGAAAAAGATTTTTGAAAACAATATTGTTCTTTTAATTTTCGAATTATAATCAGATTTTAGAAAAAATTTAACGCAGCATGCTATTAAATTTCATCAAAATCGGTCTTTAAACAGCAGAGATATAGCCAAAATTCAAAATTTGTAAGAATTAATATTTTTTTGAAAAAACTGTATTTTTCAAAAAAAAAAAAAAAAATAAAAAATAAATAAATTTCGTCAAAAACTGTGTTTTAAAAAAAAAAGTTTTTTGAACTGTATATTAAATTTTAGGAAATCATTCAACACAGCACACTATTGAATTTCATCAAAGTCGGTGGATCAGTAACCGAGATATCGCCAAAGCAAAAGATATCGATGTACGCAAAATGACAAGTTAAAAAAAAATTTTAAAAAACAGTATATTAAAAAAAAAATTTTTGATTTTATATCAGATTTTAGGAAACACTTCAACGCAGCATGCTATTTAACTTAAACTAAATCAAAATCGGTCTATAAACACCAGAGATATAGCCAAATTTCAAAATTCGATGAGAGTTTAAAAAAAAAAACAAGTAAGACTATTCGACTATGCCGAATCAAATGGTGGTCCAAAAGTAAAGTACAAAATCAAAAGAGTTTATTGTTAATTCTATAGTTTCTGATTACTAAACTCTACCTCAAACATTGGCGTTATAATATTTAAGAATTACATTTTTCGGAGGAAAAGAAATAAATTAAGGTATGCCGCAAAGCTCTATGAAGTTTTTGATTAGTTACATAAAACTCTGAAGCCGGACCGATTCAAAGTTTTGGTATAAATTAGTTGCTTTCTTATCATTGCTTTGTCGGAAAAGTAATGAAATATTTACTTATGTGTATATCTAAAGATAGTTTACTAATTTAGATGAAAAGTCCATCAATAATTTTTGGGATGTACTGTTCTTCCGTTCTGTGCAAGTCTTAACTTATGGGGACTCTTTAATTAATTAAAACAAGGTTCTTACGATGTACATAAGCTCCTAGTAAAATATATAGATTTTTAACCGATTTAGGGCCAAATCACTTCTGAATTTTGGTGTCTTGGCTATATATCAGGTGTTAATAGACTGATTTTGATAAATATGAAGATTTACTCAAATCTGTTATATAAAACTACTTTTGGTAATTTGGTCTCATAACGGGTATAGTTTTACATTTATAAGCATTTAAATACTTTTCGTTGTGCTTAATCGTTTAATTCGGATTGCATGAGAGCTTTGTTCTAATGTGGAAAAATTATTGCAAAATTTAAATGCTATTTGAAGGTTAGGTCAACATTAAGCAAAAACGGATTGCGATTACATAGAAAATAGCCTCGGTATCCTGACTGCTATTATAATGTGATTCCCGGATGGGGTTATATGAAAGCTTTCACTAAATGTAAACCGAGTTCGGCCATTTTCAATACCGAACTTTTTCAAGAGATCAGAAATACTTTTGTCCCTCTAGAAAGTTTTTTTTAGACGCTATCGAGCTTTCCTTTAACGAAAAGACGGGCAGAAAAAGCTATAGTCAAATGGTGACCGATTGAGAAAAAATTTTGCTGCTATTCACATAACGGTATTCTTGCGCTAAATTTATTGATAATTATTTATTCTCATTAAAGTGGCTTTTAGATGGAATTTAAGCCATTAAGAGGTTTATATATGTAGGAGGTATGACTAAATGTGAACCGTATTCTATGATGTTTCGAATGCTGAATAACGATCATGCATATCATGTTCTAAACTGAATTTTATGTACTTTCTAGGAAGATTACTTATAATTTGATATTAATACATACTTAATATTATCATAATGTTCAAAAGCACTCTTTCTGCTGAAATCAAATTTGTGGAGCTCCTGGAGGGTATACCGACATGACTTTTATATCAAATTTCCCAAAATGTCCCACCATTAAATTTCATCATCGTCGATCAAAACACCTGAAATATTCAGGGCTGTCATAGAAACCAAGTCAGTTTTTAAATTTCTCGTTTTTGTAAACCAATACTGGTTATATTTGGTGTCATGAAACCAAGTCGGTTATGTTATTATTGGTTTTAAATCAAACAAAATGTTCGAATCAATTGTTTATTATTTCATTTGAAATTTTTTGAAACATCAAAAATCAAATAAAAAAAATAAAATAAAAATTATTAAAGAAAATTATTTGAAGAAAAACTTTCAGATTTTTGCGATGTTTGTGGTATAGGTATAAAGAAAAACGATGCTATTTGGACAAATGAAGCTTGTATACCCCAACATCATGAAATGACCGAATTGCGGACTGGAAAAAATGTAATCTACCTACACCAGCCTTACTCAGCCTTTGCACTCAGGAGCCGAGTACTAATCGGCTTTTTAACATATATTCACAGACATAACACGAACTGTAATTAAATTTCAATAAGTGAGAAAGAAAAACAATATTTTACTTAGTCTCTTTGCTGCTTTCGACGAAGGAGGTTGATGTCGCTCAGATTTTTTAAATACAACAACAAACACATACAAAATTATTCAGCCTGCATTGCCAATGCAAAAATTTCTGTGTATTCATATCATTGTTTTACTTTTAACGCATTTTTTGTTCGATTTACATTTCATCGTTAACGCTGCATAAGGTTATTTTTACACTAACACATGTAAAACCACGATTGTCACTTAAATGCGATATTCATTTAATTGCAAACAAATATGTTGATATGCATTTGCTTCGCCAGTACCTCCACACAAAGAATATTCTAGCCTTACAATTTTCCCCATTTTTGATATTTTTATGTTTGTCGATGCGGTTCATTGATTTCAAAGACAAAAGACATGATAAAAAATTCTATGTAAACTTTTCACCCATCTCTGTTTATTTGAAAGTTAAAGCTAAATAGTACCAAAAATATCTTTTTCTCCCCTTTTTTCGAAAAGTACTTACCACTTGTACTGTTATTTGTTATTATTTTTGTAACTGATCTAAACTCGATTTCAATTTTGGTTCTATTGTTTTTAGTTTGGGAATTACAGCGTTATTGAATTTTCCCTTTTTTATCCCCCACAGGGCCAAATTTTCAAAAATCTGTTGTTAGTGGATCTTTAAATCGAAAAAGGCACCAGTTGGCCAGTAACGCCTTTGTTTTAAATTGATAGACCAATTTTGAAATGAAATCTGTTAACTGTAAGTTGCTTGGCTTATTTCCAGTACTAAACCAATAATTTTATTTTCTGTGACACATAAAACCAATAGAAAATGTAACTCGAACATTAATATTGGATTTCATGACACCAAATTAATTTTTTTTGTCGTTTTCAAAACCAATACCAATGAAATTGGTTTCTATGACACCCCTGATTGCTTAAACACTTAATTATGTGTACCAAAAATTACTAAATGCATGTATTTCAGAAATTTTGTTAAAAAATACAAATAAGTAAAACCATTCTCCTTGAACACAGGCCAATAAATAATGCATCAGAATTGAGGTAATACTCCCGCGAAGAACGCTATTAAATTTCACAAAAATCGGTTTATAAACATCAGAGCTATTGACGAAGCAAGAGGTCCACACACGGACAGACAGACGGACTAAATCGATTCTCCTGTCGATTCTGAGTCGATCAGTATAATTTTAATGGTATATACGATTCGATTTGTGGAGTTCCTGAAGGGCATATATATCAGATTTTAGGAAGTCCTCCCGCAAAGGACGCTGTCAAATTTCATCATAATCGGTCTATAAACGTATGCTGAAAGTACGTATTTTATGTACATATGTCCGTGCACTAGAAGAATAGTTTTTCTTATTTGTTTAGAGTACTTCTAACCAAACTTCTAAAACACGTACTTTCGGCAATTTGCGGTGCATCAATATAAGTGTTTTGGCGATATCTCAGTTGTTTATAGACCGCTTTTGATAAAATTTAATAACGTGCTTCGCGGAAGAGTTTCATAAAATTTGATATATATTTTATGTATGTCCGTGCTCCAGGAAGTGGTTTTTCCTATTGCATTTTTTCAACAAAGTTTCTCTAATACGTACTTTGGGCAATTTGCACTAAATCAAATTTAGTGTTTTGGTGATATCTCAGTTGTTTATAGACCGATTTTGATAAAATTTTACACCATGCTTTGGGAAACAATTTCCTAAAATTATCTTTTTTTTCTCTTGTTATTTAAAAGTGTTTTTCAATAAAAAATTTTAAAATTTTCGTGTAATTTTTGGTATTTTTTCAATATTTTAGGTGTTTATTGACCAATTTGAATTTTTTTTGAAATTTATGAAATTTAATAGCGTTCATTGCGGGAGAATTTCCTAAAATCTGATATATAATTTATGTAGGTCCATCCTCCAGGGGCTTCAGAAACTTGATTTCAACAGACAGACAGACAGAAGGACATCGCTTAATCGATTCTCCTCCCGATTCTGAGTCGATCGGTATGGGGTCTACGATCAGTAATAAAAAAATTACAAATGGATGAACAAACTTATAATACCCTTTCACCTATTGGTGAAGGGTAAAAAAATATTGCAAATCCATAAACAAAAACTTTTAAAAAGTGTTTTTAATATTTTACTTTTTATAAAAAATATATTTTTGTTCTGTATTTTGGTTAAAAAATATGGTACCAAAAAGGTATTTCCAAGCATGTCCAACCAAATTTAAAAGTCGACGTTTCTGCCCATTGCTAGGTGTTATTGTTTTTTTATCTTGCTTAAGAGTGTATCTTCTTATTACATTTAAATATTTTTTCATTGTTTTCCAAATTGTTTGAGTCACTTCTCATTTGCATAAGTATGCTTGTTATTTCTTTTACATCTACGTGGTGTAAAATTGTTTCTATAAATTTTCTCTATTTCTATTTGTCTTTGATATTAGTTGTTTTTTTTTTTTTTTTACATAACCGTTCATATATTATGGAGTGAGTAATTGTGTGATTTTGAGCTTCTAATGGTGTACATTTAATTGTGCTATGGTATGTGTCATTGTATAACCTTATAGCTTTAGATATTTGTTGTGCAATAAATTATTTTCAAGATTATTTTTTCTGTTATGGTGTTGTTTAGTCTTTCAATATCGCTATTGCCAGTATGACTGTTTGGGTTAGTAATGTGATATTCTATTCCTTCAGTCTGCAAAAATGTTTTAACATTTTCGTTATTGAATTCGTTGTCAAATACCATTTTTGTAAAATTTCCTTTGAAAATGACCTTTGTTATTTCTTCCTTAAGCTGACGATTGTAAAGTAAATATTTTAACTTTTCGAAAGTTGCTGTTATACCGCATTGTCCACTTTCGTGTTTATGAAAGAGAGCAATTTGTTTTCTTAGTTCTTCATCATTTTCGATATCCTTTGCTAATCGAGAACATTTAACAAATTTAACATTAGCGTTCGTAGAAAATTCTTCTTTTATAATTTTCTTTTTTTGAAATGTCTTTTTATTTATTGAATCTTTCTTTTTTAGAAATTTACAATATGTATTAAAATCTTAACCTATACATAATAAAATTTGATAATTGCCAGTGCAATAACAAATATTAATTTTTTAAATATTATAATTTTCAGAGACCGAAAATAATAATTATTCTTGAATTTTCAAAGAAAAAAAGCAATCATATGGAAATATCGCAGAACTAATTTGAAAACATCATTTTGCTTGTTTTTCACTATATATTTTTTAGAAAATGACATGCTTTTTAAATTTTTGATTTTTATTATTTTTTTCAAAAATAATTTTTATTTTACGATTTTTATTTTTTTTTTTTGTCAAATATATTTGTCAAGATCTGACAAATATTTTTTTTGGCAAAAATTTTTGTCAAAAATTGATTTTTATTTTATTTGTCAAAAATATTTGTCAAGGTCTGACAAATATTTTTTTTTGGCGAAAATATTTGTCAAGATCTGATTTTTATTTATTTTTAACAGAAATAATTGTTATTCTGATTTAAATTTTTTGTCAAAAATATTTGTCAAATAAAAAACGCAAAAATAAAAAAATCAATACAGAATTTAAAAAAAAATTAAAAATTTCCCATAATTACGGTCAATTTTAAAAAATTTTCCATAAAAATGAAAATTTCCCATAAAAACGTAGTATTTGAAATTTTCCCATGAAAATGGGAAATTTTAAAAATTTATTGTAAAAAGGGGAAATTTTTAATATTCTTTTTTAAAATGTAAAATTTTGAAAATTTCCTATATAAATGGGAAATTTTGAAAATTTCCCATAAAAAAAGGGAAATTTTGAAAATTTCCCATAAAAAAAGGGAAATTTTGAAAATTTCCCATAAAAAAGAAAAATTTTGAAAACTTCCCATAAGAAGGGAAATTTTGAAAATTTCCCATAAAAAAAGGGAAATTTGAAAATTTCCCATAAAAAATCGAAATATTGAAAATATCCCATAAAAAAGGGAAATTTTGAAAATATCCCATAAAAACTTTGTGAAAGATAATGATTACTAGACTACAAATAGAGAATGCATATTTAAGTCATAGAAACATATTTTACGAACATTTAATAAAGTTCGATAGACCAGATAAACCATGCAGAAAAGATGCTTCAAAATGTAGATGCCCTTACATTTGCAATAGCACATCGATTTGATGAAGTTTAAGTATTCTGGCATGCAACCCAAAAACACAGTGCCCAGTGAGGGTTGTGCACTTTAATTCGTACGAATTATCCAACTAGTAAAAGTTCTTGATTAGTTATGTAAAACTCTGAAGTTAGCGGACTAATTTAGGTCAAAGCTTTAACAATGATAAGCCTTAAAATTATAGGCTATACACTTTTTGAATGGATGGATAACAGCTTTGTCGGAAAAGTTATTAAAGATTTACTTATTAATCTGAAGTTAGTTAATTAATTAAAATGAACACTTCATCAATAATATTTGGGATGTATTGTTCTTTCGATCTGTCCGATGGATGTTTGGAAAGTTTTGCTCTAGTTCTTTGTGCAATTTTAATGTGATTTAATTTATCAGCATTAAATCGATTCCCGGTCGGGTTTATATGGGAGATTTCACTAAATGTGAATAGAGCTCGCCCATTTTCAATATCGAACTTTTCAAGAGATCAGAAATACTTTTGTCAAATGTTGTCCCTCTAAAAAGTTTATTTTAGGCGCTATTGTCCTGAATATCAATATTGTACAACGTCTTTATACTAAATGTCATCATCGTATCTATTATAATTTGTCATTTATTAGCTACTAAGAGATTGCCTTAGGCGAAGTTATACGGGATCAATTGTCAAACGTGAACGGATTTTTCCCAATTGCAATTAAAAAATTTAAATTTTTGTTGATATGTGAGATACTTACATACATATGTAGGTTTTGAACGGATATCATGTAATTAGCTGCATTTTTGTACTTCCTAGGAAGATTATCTATAATTTGATATATAATACATTCTCAAATGTTATCATAATGTTCAAAAGTCAGACACAAAATTAAGATAAATGCAGTGTGTCTGTCTGCTAAAATCAGATTTGTGGAGCTCCTGAATTGTCCCACCCTGAATTTCAACATTGTCGATCAAAACACCATCGTTTAAACGCTAAATTATATCTACCACAAATTACAGAATGCATCAGGATTTAGATAATCCCCTGCGAAGGACGCTATTAAACTTCATCAAAATAAGCATCTGAGATATCGACAAACCAGGAGCTCCAAAAACTTGACTACAAAAGAAAAAAGGACAGACAGGTAGACGGACGGACATGTAGACGGACGGACAAACAAACAGACGGACGGACGGAGGTCGCGAAATCGATTCTTGTGCCGATTCTGAGTTGATCGGTACAATTTGAATGGTATTCATAATCAGATTTGTGGAGTATATATATCAGATTTTAGAAAATCCTCCCATAAAGAACGATGTCAAATCATCACAATCGGTCCATAAACACCTGAGATATCGCTGAAACAATATATACAAAATGTAAACAAAATTTCTTAGACACGTACTTTGGGCAATTTGCTGTACATCAAATGTAGTGTTATGGCGATATCTCAATTGTTTACAGACCGCTTTTGATAAAATTTAATAACGTGCTTGGTGGGGGAATTTCCTAAAATCTGATATAAAATTTATGTAGGTCCGTACTAAAGGAGGATAATTTTTCCTATTTCTGCATTTAATTTTTTCAACAAACATTCTCTAATGTGTACTTTGGGCAATTTGCGATACATCAAATTCAGTGTTTTGGCGATATCTCAGTTGTTTATGGACCGATTTTGATAAAATTTTACAGAGTGCTTTGGGAAAATATTTCCTACAATCTGATATATAACATATTATCACATGTACACCAGGAGTATCTTTTTTCTCTTGTTATTTAAAAGTGTGTTTCAATCAAAAATTTTAAAATTTTCGTCTAATTTTTGGTATTTTTTAGATATTTTCGGTGTTTATAAACCGATTTTAATGAAATTTAATAGCGTTCATTGCGGGAGAATTTCCTAAAATCTGATATATAATTTATGTAAGTCCATCCTCCAGGGGCTTCAGAAACTTGATTTCAACAGACGGACATCGCTTAATCGATTCTCCTACCGATTCTGAGTCGATCGGTATAATTTTTATGGGGTCTACGATCACTAAAAATTACAAACGGAATCGCAAACTTATAATACCCTTTCACCTATTGGTGAAGGGTATAATAAACATCTGAGATATCGACAAAACAGGAGCTCCAAAAACTTAACTACAACAGAAAAAAGGACAGACAGGTAGACGGACAGACAGGTAGACGGGCGGACGGATAGACATGTAGACGGGCGGACGGACGGACAGACACACAGACGGACGTCGCGAAATCGATTCTCCTGCCGATTCTGAGTTGATCGGTACAATTTGAATAGTATTCATAATCAGATTTTTAGAGTTTATACATCAGATTTTAGAAAATCCTTCCATAAAGAACGATGTCAAATTTCATCACAATCGGTCCATAAATACCTGAGATATCGCTGAAACAATACTTACAAAATGTAAACAAAATTTCTTAGACACGTACTTTGGGCAATTTGCTGTACATCAAATGTAGTGTTATGGCGATATCTCAATTGTTTATGGACCGCTTTTGATAAAATTTAATAACGTGCTTGGCGAGGGAATTTCCTAAAATCTGATATAAAATTTATGTAGGTCCGTGCTAAAGGAGGATGGTTTTTCCTATTTCTGCATTTCATTTTTTCAACAAACATTCTCTAATGCGAACTTTGGGCAATTTGCGATACATCAAATTCAGTGTTTTGGCGATATCTCAGTTGTTTATGGACCGATTTTTAAAAAATTTTACAGAGTGCTTTGGGAAAATATTTCCTACAATCTGATATATAACATATTATCACATGTACACCAGGGGGTCAATTCTGGTTCTATGAAACGATGAAATGAAAAAAAAGTTTTCATTTAAGTTTTCACAACTAGTTTTCATAATACTTTTTCACTAAGACTTATTTTCTGATTCTCTTTTGTATTATGAAAAAAGTGTTTCATTCCATTCGGTGCTATGAAACTTTATCAACTGTTTTATGATAATTGCCAAGCAAATGTCAAACGTAAAACAGGAAACAAATAATGTTGGTCTCGGCAACATCAATTTGCGTAATTATTAATTTTTATTAAAATTATTAATTACCAATTTCAATTTTTGCAATTATTAATTTCGATTAAAATTATTAATTACCACAGCATCTTCCGTCGGCGGTAATCCTATAGCAATAACACGCCGTCGACGAAAAATAAATAAAATTGGCTATTAAACAAAAAAGCTTAAACAAAGGGCTTGACTATATATAATAGCACTTACAGCGTTGAATAATACAAAGCTATATCTTACTCTTCTTTTCACCACCTTTTGCTTCTCTACTATCCCCTTTCCAAAGAAGGTAACCCAATTCGTATATACTCTTTATACAATTGTATAGGCAGTATTTGCCTGAGTGTTACTTCTCTTAAAAAAAATATATACCTAAATTATTACCATTATTACCGCCTAAAGCGGTAAGACTCGTGATCAGTTCCACTTTTTGTCTAGAATTTTTGTTTCTGTCATACATTTATAGATTAGTGACCAGTTTTTTAATAATTATATTTCATACTAATTGTTAGCAATATCAATATTTTCTTCCAAGAAGTTAATTAAATAATATTTTGTCTTATTTTTGATTTTTCACTTAAAATTATTCAGTGAAAAAATTCTTTTTTCATATGATAATAAAATATGATTTGACGTTTGTTTTCATTTTTTTTAATAAATTAGAATCGCTACTTCTATGAAAACATGAAAAAACTTTTCATTTCATCGTTTCATAGAACCAGAATTGGCCCCAGGAGTATCTTTTTTCTCTTGTTATTTAAAAGTGTGTTTCAATCAAAAATTTTTAAATTTTCGTCTAATTTTTGGTATTTTTCGGTGTTTATAAACCGATTTTAATGAAATTTAATAGCGTTCATTGCGGGAGAATTTCCTAAAATCTGATATATAATTTATGTAAGTCCATCCTCCAGGGGCTTCAGAAACTTGATTTCAACAGACAGACAGACGGACATCGCTTAATCGATTCTCCTCCATCAAATTCGCTGTTTTGGCGATATCTCAGTTGTTTATGGACCGATTTTGATAAAATTTTACAGAGTGCTTTGAGAAAATATTTCCTACAATCTGATATATAACATATTATCACATCAAGAGTATCTTTTTTCTCTTGTTATTTAAAAGTGTGTTTCAATCAAAAATTTTAAAATTTTAGTCTAATTTTTGGTATTTTTTCGATATTTTCGGTGTTTATAATCTGATTTGAATGAAATTTAATAGCGTTCATTGCGAGAATTTCCTAAAATCTGATATATAATTTATGTAAGTCCATCCTCCAGGGGCTTCAGGAACTTGATTTCAACAGACAGACAGACAGACGGACATCGCTTAATCGATTCTCCTCCCGATTTATGGGGTCTACGATCACTAATAAAAAATTACAAACGGAATCACAAACTTATAATATCCTTTCACCTATTGGTGAAGGGTATAATAAACATCTGAGATATCGACAAAACAGGAGCTCCAAAAACTTAACTACAACAGAAAAAAGGACAGACAGGTAGACGGACGGACAGACAGGTATGCGGGCGGACGGATAGACATGTAGACGGGCGGACGGACGGACAGACAAACAGACGGACGTCGCGAAATCGATTCTCCTGCCGATTCTGAGTTGATCGGTACAATTTGAATAGTATTCATAATCAGATTTTTAGAGTTTATACATCAGATTTTAGAAAATCCTTCCATAAAGAACGATGTCAAATTTCATCACAATCGGTCCATAAATACCTGAGATATCGCTGAAACAATACTTACAAAATGTAAACAAAATTTCTTAGACATGTACTTTGGGCAATTTGCTGTACATCAAATGTAGTGTTATGGCGATATCTCAGTTGTTTATGGACCGATTTTGATAAAATTTTACAGAGTGCTTTGGGAAACTATTTCCTACAATCTGATATATAACATATTATCACATGTACACCAGTAGTATCTTTTTTCTCTTGTTATTTAAAAGTGTGTTTCAATCAAAAATTTTAAAATTTTCGTCTAATTTTTTGTAGTTTTTCGATATTTTCGGTGTTTATAAACCGATTTTAATGAAATTTGATAGCGTTCACTGCGGGAGAAGATCTGATATATAATTCATGTAAGTCCATCCTCCAGGGGCTTCAGAAACTTGATTTCAACAGACAGACAGACGGACATCGCTTAATCGATTCTCCTCCCGATTTATGGGGTCTACGATCACTAATAAAAAATTACAAACGGAATCACAAACTTATAATATCCTTTCACCTATTGGTGAAGGGTATAATAAACATCTGAGATATCGACAAAACAGGAGCTCCAAAAACTTAACTACAACAGAAAAAAGGACAGACAGGTAGACGGACGGACAGACAGGTATGCGGGCGGACGGATAGACATGTAGACGGGCGGACGGACGGACAGACAAACAGACGGACGTCGCGAAATCGATTCTCCTGCCGATTCTGAGTTGATCGGTACAATTTGAATAGTATTCATAATCAGATTTTTAGAGTTTATACATCAGATTTTAGAAAATCCTTCCATAAAGAACGATGTCAAATTTCATCACAATCGGTCCATAAACACCTGAGATATCGCTGAAGCAATACTTACAAAATGTAAACAAAATTTCTTAGACACGTACTTTGGGCAATTTGCTGTACATCAAATGTAGTGTTATGGCGATATCTCAATTGTTTATAGACCGCTTTTGATAAAATTTAATAACGTGCTTGGCGAGGGAATTTCCTAAAATCTGATATAAAATTTATGTAGGTCCGTGCTAAAGGAGGATGGTTTTTCCTATTTCTGCATTTCATTTTTTCAACAAACATTCTCTAATGCGAACTTTGGGCAATTTGCGATACATCAAATTCAGTGTTTTGGCGATATCTCAGTTGTTTATGGACCGATTTTGATAAAATTTTACAGAGTGCTTTGGGAAACTATTTCCTACAATCTGATATATAACATATTATCACATGTACACCAGTAGTATCTTTTTTCTCTTGTTATTTAAAAGTGTGTTTCAATCAAAAATTTTAAAATTTTCGTCTAATTTTTGGTATTTTTTCGATATTTTCGGTGTTTTTAAACCGATTTTAATGAAATTTAATAGCGTTCATTGCGGGAGAATCTCCTAAAATCTGATATATAATTTATGTAAGTCCATCCTCCAGGGGCTTCAGAAACTTGATTTCAACAGACAGACGGACGGACAGACAGACATAATGACATCGCTTAATCGATTCTCCTCCCGATTCTGAGTCGATCGGTATAATTTTTATGGGGTCTACGATCACTAATAAAAAAAATTACAAACGGAATCACAAACATATAATACCCTTTCACCTATTGGTGAAGAGTATAATAAAAATCATAAAATAAAAATTATTTCTGCCAAAAAAAAATAAAAATCGTAAAATAACAATTATATTTTGATTTTTATTATATATGTCATAATTGTAACTGTCCCTGATAATTTTCTGTACTTTGTAAAATGCGTATTCATTCAGCCTTGAATATATTCCTACTTTTCCTTTTTCTATTTATTTTCTTATGATAACTAAGACCTTATTCTCGTTAATATCATTTTTGTATATGTAACTACGTTTAGATTTAACAATCCTTCAATTGTTTTTCGTTTCTCCTCCAAAACTATTATTTGTGTTTTAAACCGTTTGACGATAGTATCCATTGGAATTGCATAGCCTAGATATTCCTCTTGGGAATGTACCGTTTTAATTTCGACTGTCATGCTACTATTTTCCTCTTGACCTTGTAGATTTTCCATCTGGGCATTAATTTTGTAATTTCTTATTCGACTCAAAAAATCGGCGACATTATAGTTTTTCAACTTTATTCAACTCTAAAACTATATTCTCCCAAACTGAGAAGCCATCTCTGAAGTTTTGGGTTTATATCTTATTTATATCAGATTTTAGGAAATTCCCCCGCCAAGCTCGTTATTAAATTTTATCAGAAGCGGTCCATAAACAATTGAGATATCGCCATAACACTACATTTGATGTACAGCAAATTGCCCAAAGTACGTGTCTAAGAAATTTTGTTTACATTTTGTAAGTATTGTTTTAGCGATATCTCAGGTGTTTATGGACCGATTGTGATGAAATTTGACATCGTTCTTTGTGTGAGGATTTTCTAAAATCTATACTCCACAAATCTGATTACCAATACCATTCAAATTGTACCGATCAACTCAGAATCGGCAGGAGAATCGATTTCGCGACCTCCGTCCGTCCGTCTGTTTGTCTGTCTGTCCGTCTGTTTGTTTGTTTGTTTTGTGTAAAATCCAGGAGCTCCACAAATCTGATTTTAGCATTAATCTTAATTTTGTGTCTGACTTTTGAACACTATGATAACATTTGAGAATGTATTATATATCAAATTATAGGTAATCTTCCTAGGAAGTACAAAAATGCAGCTAACTACATGATATCCGTTCAAAACCTACATATGTATGTAAGTATCTCACAAATCAACGAAAATTTAAATTTTTTAATTGCAATTGGGAGAAATCCTTTCACGTTTGACAATTGATCCCGTATAACTTCGCCTAAGATACGATGATGACATTTAGTATTAAGACGTTGTACAATATTGATATTCAGGGCCATAGCGCCTAAAATAAACTTTCTAGAGGGACAACATTTGACAAAAGTATTTCTGATCTCTTGAAAAGTTCAATATTGAAAATGGGCGAGCTCTATTCACATTTAGTGAAATCTCCCATATAACCCCGACCGGGAATCGATTTAATGCTGTTAAATTAAATCACATTAAAATTGCACAAGGAACTTGAGAAAAACTTTCCAAACATCCATCGGACAGATCGAAAGAACAATACATCCCAAATATTATTGATGAAGTGTTCATTTTAATTAATTAACTAACTTCAGATTAATAAGTAAATCTTTAATAACTTTTCCGACAAAGCTGTTATCCATCCATTCAAAAGCTATATATTTCACGTATGTATCTAAAACTAAGAGTGTATACCCTATAATTTTAAGGCTTATCATTGTTAAAGCTTTGACCTAAATTAGTCCGCTAACTTCAGAGTTTTACATAACTAATCAAGAACTTTTACTAGTTGGATAATTCGTACGAATTAAAGTGCACAACCCTCACTGGGCATGCCAGAATACTTAAACTTCATCAAATCGATGTGCTATTGCAAATGTAAGGGCATCTACATTTTGAAGCATCTTTTCTGCATGGTTTATCTGGTCTATCGAACTTTATTAAATGTTCGTAAAATATGTTTCTATGACTTAAATATGCATTCTCTATTTGTAGTCTAGTAATCATTATCTTTCACAAAGGGACCACTTTAGAACCCAAGTGAAGCTTCCCTAGACATCAGCCACCTGCCCAACCTAACCTTTGGGTGCATAACTATTCTAGATGATGACGCCACCGAAAAGCTTTTCTTTTTCCGACTCTTAATTTTAAAGACTCTTTGCATATAATACTAGTATAACCAAATTTTGCTAGGAATTACATTAAGTACTTTTGCAACGCCATTGGTGAAGGGTATCCAAGATTCGGCAAAGCCGAATATACCACTCTTACTTGTTTATTTTAGCATAGTTAGTTTCATTCTTGTTTAGAGTTCTTGATGCATATGCAATAGGATGTCCATCTTGATTTATTTGTTTTGTATTGTTTGGAATTTAATTTTTTTTTTTATTATTTCTGCTTTACCGGGATTTGGTTTTATTGCGTTTGCTATGTGCCCCAAAAACTGAGTTTCTTTTTTTAGAAAATCGCATTTGTCAATTTGTATTTTGAGATGGGGTTTTTTGAGTGCTTTAAATTTAAGTCCTAGATTGGTTAAGTGTTCTTCCAAGGATGTTATAAAAATTAATATGTCGTCCATATATACGACAAACGAGATGAAAGTCTTGACTACCAATGAAAACAAGTGGACAACATTTGTTGAGACCCTATGTTCCACAAGGAATTAAATGACTAAATATATATATAAACGACGCATATTCTGTTAATAAAGGGTTATTAGTGATCGTAGACCCCATAAAAATTATACCGATCGACTCAGAAGAGGTCGTCTATCTGTCTGTTTGATGAAATCAAGTTTCTGAAGCCCCTGGAGGATGGACCTACATAAATTATACATCAGATTTTATGAAATTCTCCCGCAATGAACGCTATTAAAATTCATTAAAATCGGTGTAAAAACATCCGAAATATCTAAAAAATTAGACAAAAATTCAAAAAATTTTTTTAAAACACACTTTTAAATAACAAAAGAAAAGATATACTCCTGTTGTGCGAGTAATAATATATTATATATCATTTTAGGTAATGGCTCCCCAAACAACTCTGTAAAATTTTATCAAAATCGGTCTATAAACAACTGAGATATCGCCAAAACACTAAATTTCATAGATAAAGTTTGTTGAAAAAATGAAATGCAGAAATAGGAAAAACCATCCTCCTGGAGCACGGAAATACATAAATTTTATATCAGATTTTAGAAAATTCCCCTGCCAAGCACGTTATTAAATTTTATCAAAAGCGGTCCATAAACAACTGAGATATCGCCAAAACACTAATTTTGATGAACCGCAAATTGCCGAAAGTACGTGTCTTAGAAATTTTGTTTAAATTTTGCAAGTATCTCGGGAGTTTATAGACCGATTGTGATGAAATTTAACAGCGTCCTTTGAGTCCTATCCTAAAATATGACATATCATAAACTATACAAATCTGATCGTGAATACCATTAAAACTGTCAGAATCGGCAGGAGAATCGATTTAGCGTTCATCCGTATTTCTGTCCGTCTGTTTATTGGAATCAGACACACGGACGGATTACTATATTCTAATGCATTCGGTAATTTGTGGTACATATAATTTAGTGTTTAAGCGATATTTGTAGTGTTTTGATCGACAATGATGAGATTCATGTTGGGACGATATCTTAAAATTTTATATAAAATTCATTTTTCATTTTTTTCTTCATATTTGAGTATGTATTATATATCAAATTATAGGTAATCTTCCTAGGAAGTACATAAAATGCAGCTAAGTATAAAATCTACAATATCGCACATATCAACGAAAATACAAATTTTGGAATTGTAATTGGGAGAAATCCGTTCACTTTTGACAATAGCTATTCTACAACTTTGAGTAAGGCAATCTCTTATTTTCTAATAAATTATAATAAATCCGATGATGAAAGTTAGTATAATCGTTATGTAGCATTTGGAATATCGTGGAATTCGGTTCACATTTAGTCATACCTCCTATATAAACCTCTTAATGGCATAAATTCCATCTAAAAGCCACTTAAATAAGAATACATAATAAACTATATTAGCCTTGACCACTAAATTTAGCACAAGAATACCATTATGTGAATACCAGCCAGTGTGCAAAATTTTGTCACAATCGGTCACCATTTGACTAAAAAAAACTTTCTTGAGGGACAACATTTTACAAAAGTATTTCTGATCTCTTGAAAAAGGTCGGTATTGAAAATTTATTTATTTATTTATTATTAAAGTCTATGGGCAAACTCGGTTCACATTTAGTTAAAGCTTCCATATGACGCCGACCGGGAATCACTTTATTGCTGATAAATTTAATCACATTATAATAACAGAAAGATTCAGAGCGAAACTTTCCCGTCAGCATATCGTGGCTAATTCCCATTTAATTGATGTCCGGTTTCGCTTGATCTTGATCTATACTAGCTCGAAAGCCTTCAAATACCACAATTCCATAATATACCTTATATTACACTGAGGGAAAAATCTAAAATAATCGGACTTAAATCAAGTTGGTTGGTTAGTTTTTAAGCTGCTTCGTTCTTAATTTAATAATAAAAATGTTGTTTTAAGAATCATGCATTCTTAAAATAAGATTAATGTGGGCTTATTTCAAGGACGTTCCCTCTTAATTTAATGCTTTTGAAATTCGAATGTATTTTACGCCATAAACCCAGCAAACAAAATAAAAGATTTTTATTATTTTTTTTTAATTTATTGTAGTTTTATTTATAATATATATATATATATATATATATATATATATATATATATATATATATATATATATATAAATATGTATATAATTAAAATAATGAAAATTCATACGCTTTATAATTCTATTTATATATACTTAAGTCTTATAAATGCTTTACCACTATTTATAAAATATACATGTAAAGGAGGGGTAGTAAAGTTACATATCTTATCTTATATTATAATATATTACACTTTAAGATCCGACAATAAATGGCGAAGATATAACGAAAAATGTATTTTGGCGATCCCTATGTGCGGCAAAATAAGAAATTCCTTGTTTGTAATAGATCGGTTTGAAAAATCGAAAAGCTTCCTTAGTAAAAGTGTAACGATTTTTTAAGAGCTTAAATTTTCTGATATTAGGGTGGTACATTAGGGTGGTAGGAACAGGGGTCTGATTGATAAATACTAGAACCGGATACCTGAGAATAATGACTATTAAAGAAAAATGTTGGCCTCCTCGAGACAAAAACATCTATATATTACACTTCGAGATCCGACTGTAAATGCCGAAGATATAACGAAAAATATATTTTGGCGACCCCAATGTGCGACGAAAAAAATTAAAAAAAAAATTTTCGAAACTACCTCATAGCAATGCTTTATATTCGATGTACGGCGAACTTTATTTTTTCGAGACGCCCTACTGTACACATCGTAAGGACATGTTGCCCTTGTATTAATTATTTAATTAGTTTAAGAGTCATCAGAAGTTAAGACTCAACAGTAATAGCGCTAGTGTTTTCTTGAAGGTGGCCTGAGCTTTGGCTTAGAAGACATACGTCATCGGCGTATTCCAAGTAATCGAGTTGTTTAAAGGGTGTCCATTGGATACCACGTCTACCATTCAATGCCGCGCGCATTATATTGTCGATGACAAGGATAAAAAGTATGGGTGATAAGATACATCCTTGTCTTACTCCAGTAGTAACTTCGAACGGATTAGACAATTTACCTATATGTAGAACCCGACATTTAAAGTCCACGTACATTGCCTGAATTCAATGAGTCTAAAAAAATAGAATCGGATGCAGCTCATTGTCTGAGAGAAGTACCCTTTGTTCCAATTGGAATGTTGTCGGGGAATTATATATATATATACATTGCCTGAATTAAGTTCAGAATTTTCGTTGGCATGTTACGGTTTTCTAAAATACTCCATAGATAGCTCCTATTGACACTGTCGAAGACCTTCATAAAGTCGATAAACGCTAGGTAAATGGGGGTGTGCAATTCATTACATTGTTCCAGTACTATTCTTATTGTGTTGATTAGATCAACACAAGATCTATTCTCTCGGAACGCAAACTGGTTTTCACGGAGTGTTTCAGAAACTGCTTCAGACGTTCTATTCAAAATTACACGACTTAGTATTTTGCTCGGTATTGGAAGAAGAGTTATTCCCCTGTAGTTATTGCAGTCTTTGGAGTCACCTTTTTTGGTATTTTGACTGGTATACCTTCATTCCAGGAGGCTGGCAGAGCTTCCTCCTCCCATATTTTACGTACAAATGGGTGCCACAGTCTCGCCGATTTTTTAACGTCACATAAAAGCATCTTTGCTGATATATTGTCATTGCCCGGGGCCTTGTTGCGCTTGAGGCTTTTAATGGCATTCTTTACTTCTTGTATCGTTGGTGGGCTGTCTGAAATTCCATTGAATAAACAGTCATGGTTGGTTTCATTTTGCACTTCCGTCATCGCTTCTAATCCAATGGGATTGTTTAATGTTGACTGGAAGTGTTCCATCCATCGTATTAATTGTTCATCCGGGGTTGAGAGAAGTATGCCGCTATTACTCAGGATGTTACTGTTGGTGTAGGTATATTATATAAGGTCCTCATGTCGCCTTTACTTGCAGCTGACTCAGCTTGGCTTGCTTGTTCATCTACCCACATTCTTTTGTCCCTCCTTTATTCTGTTGGATAGGTCACGGTACATTGTACTAAGCTCCTCAACATCCGCGTTTGAATTTAAAATTGTATTTCTTATGGTTTTACGATGTTCAACCATGTCCCATGTTGCTTGGGGGAGCCAGACTTTCCTTTTATGGTCTTTAAAACCTAACGTTTGTTGACCAACCTCATTGTACGTCTGAGTGACACACCATGCAATTTCGTTTACACTAGCGTTGTTGTTGTTTACAACATCTGGAAGCCGATTCGTTATGGATGTTTTCCAACATCAATTTTCCGATCGACTTTTGCCGTTTCAGACCTCAGAGCCGCTACTTTCAGTCGAACTTTAGATATAACTAAGTGGTGGTCGCTGTTTATATCTGCTCCGCGCCTCGAGCGTACATCAAGTAAAGATGATCGCCACTTTGAGTTGATCAAAATGTGATCAATTTGGTTCTTGGTGACACCGTTCGGCGATATCCAAGTTATTTTATGGTGGAGCTTATGAGGAAAAATTGTGCCACCTACAACCAGTTTCCTTTCACACCATAGTTCGATTAATCTTTCTCCGTTGTCGTTTCTTACTCCGACACCGTGCTTACCAATGTAGTGTTCCAAACCGGTGTTGTTTGAGCCAACTTTGGCGTTAAAGTCGCCCAGTATCATAGTAATATCACAATTATGTATATTACTGTTCATCCAACTGCTTAATAGATCGTAAAACTCGTCTTTGTCGTTTTCAGATTGGATTTCAGTAGGAGCGTAGACATTGATGATTATCATATTACGAGCTTTAGTCTTAAGTTTTATTGCCATTAGCCTCTCGTTGATAGGATACCATGCTATCATGGCTTTAGCTATTTTTTTAGTCATCAGAAAGCCCACACCCCTACTATGCTCATCACCCTCCGAGCGACCGGAGTAAAGAAACACAGTATTTTCGTTCCGAACTTCCCCTTGTCCTGTCCATCTTGCTTCTTGCACCGCCAGCAAATCAATTTTATAACCCAATATTTCACGCCTTAGTTGTTCTAGTTTCCCAGTTTCGTATAGAGTGCGTACGTTCCATGTCGCAAACTTTAAACTTTCTTTCATGCCTATATTAGTTTTTATAGTTCGATTTCTTTGGATAGAATTGGTTTCATTCATCAGGATGTTCTTGCATAGATTAGGCACCTCCAAAACCCTTGTGCCAGCTGCCGTAGCAGGGGGATTTCTCGCTAGATTACCCCTTGGAGTAGTATATTCTATAAAGTTGTTTCTTTCCATGCTTAAAACATCGTAAGTGCTAAGTCGATGGATGATGAGTCCAAAGACAAGAGCCACGTTTGTAAAGCGAGCCGCTCGATCCGAGACAGACGCCCGCTTGCAGCCGCAACTAACATGTTGAACAGACGCTGCATTTTTGTACATTACCAAGTACAATTATTTTAGACCCTTAGACCAATTAAGTCGGAATGGCTCCAAGATAACTCCCCTCACGTTAGCCCTGACCTAGAATCCCACTCGGATTGTTTACCGCATCTTCAACTAGGTTGCTCAGGTTTCCAGGATGTACCACGAGGAGGTGTGAGTAGGAATTGAATACAGTTATTACCTGTTAGTCGGAAACCCAGGTAGCAACTGCATCCCATTTGCATCCCATCTCGGGCAGCTGGGCTGGAAATCAATATTTCCAAGACAAAGATTATGCCTGGAGGCTATGGCGCAAACCCGTCGCCACACATCAATGTGGATAACGAGGTCATTGGATGTGTAGGTACCTTTAATTATCTTGGTAGTTTGGTATCTACAAAAGGTGGCGCCGACGAGGATATTGAATCGCGTATTAATAAGGCAAAATCTGCATTCGGCATTCTCCGAGCTATTTGGAAATCTCGGCAAATATCAACAACAACTAAGTATTACGGCTGCGAAACTTAGAAACGCACAAATGTCATCGATAAGCGCCTACAAACCTTTGCAAACAAATGCTTGCGGCAAATCCTTAATATACGGTGGCCAAATCGCATAAGAAATGAAGATCTACTAAACGCTACAAACCAAATCCCTTCTTCTATAGAGGTATGTCAACGGAAATGGAAACACACTACGACGTCCAAATACCAACATTGCTCGACAAACGCTTCGTTGGAATCCACAAGGAAGCGGCCGTCGTGTTGGTGCACCAGCTAGAACGTGGAGAAGGTCAATTAATGCGAAGTTACAAGCAGCAAACTATTCATGGAATGATGTATGCCTAACATCTCGCAATAGAGTTCGATATAAAAGGATGGTTGAGGCCCTATGCTCCACTGGGAGTCAAGGATAACAGAAGAAGAAGAAGTTAAGACTTGCACGGATCGGAAAGACAATGCATCCCAAATACTATTGATGAACTATTCATCTAAATTAGCCAATTAACTTCAGATTTATTAATAAATATTTAATTACTTTTCCGACAAATCAATGATAGGTTAGCAACTAATGTAAGTGTGGTATTTATCCATTCAAAAGCTATATATCTCAAGTAGATATCTTAAACTAAGTGTGTATAACCTAAGGTTTGTATAGATTGACAAAACAATCATTGCCAAAGCTTTGATCCAAATCGGTCCGCCAACTTTAGAGTTTTACGTAACTAACCAAGAACTTCTACTATATGGACGATACGTTCGAATTAAAGTACACATCGATAGCTGATATTCAATATCCTCTTCGAACCAAATTTAAAATTTGTGTTTGAATATTTTTTATTTCATAGCGAGTTTTGCGGCATACCTTTAATAATTTGAATAATTTAAATTTGAAATATTATGACTCCAATGTTTAAAGTAAAGTTTCTTTTGGACCACCTTTGGTGAATTTATCCAAAGTAGAATATACCACTCTTACTTGTTAAATTTCATGATAATCACATGAATTTATATACATTTTTTGGGGTACATATTCAGCTATCGGTGGTGCTACATAAAATGGCCCAAACTATTTTGGTTTCTGAAATACTGGATGTTTTCTATAATTTTTGCTTTTTAACTAGCAGCAAATTTTGCGCTGTAGCTTTCTTAATAGATTATAAATTACACTTTTTTAAATTTGTATAGTTAGAATCTAATACACTTAGATTTTATCACCATGAAAAAAACATCAGTACGTACCGATTGCTACTATCAATATCTAAAAATTTGGTATGGCGCTTCCCGATTAATTGTTTAGTTCTTCGACAAATTGAGAAAAATTAAAAAAAAAAAAAAAATTAAAAAAAAAAACGTCAAAATTCTGCATTTTAAATATTTTTCTTCCTACAGCTCATTAACTAAGAATCGCATCGAAAAGCGCTATATCAAAATTTTAGATAAACATGTTCTTAATATGTGTGTTAATTTTGCGAGAAAAATATGTAGCCATTTTTGTGCCATTTAAAACATAAGCAAACCTATTTGTATCATTTTTCACTTGTTTACCTTCATAAGACACATCGATGTATGATAACAATGTGATATTAAGAGGTATGTTGTTCAAATTTACGAACAAATATCCTGAGACCTACAGTGAAGCAAAAATAATACGCGATTAAATCGCGATCATTGATTTGCATAAATATCTTAAAGTGTGTATACAGCCTACATTGAACATTTTAAATGCGTGAAATGTAACATGACAACAGTGGATTTTGATCATTTTGTGTTCAAGGAATCTAAAAATTAAATATTTAGTAATATGGAAAGCTGCCACCAAGAAACAGTAATGTTTTTAATAATGTTTTTAATACCTCATCGACTTACAGCGATTATATCTTATTAAAGTAGAGATGGAAAATTAATATACTTAAAAAACAAATTAACATATTGAGAAACTAACAAATTTCGCAGTGAAAAAAATCTGGCTGACAAGATTTTTGCATATGGATGCAAAAGTTAAAGAATAGTTAAAAAACTTTAACTTTTATACGGGATTTTAGCAATATCCTTTTTAAATACAAAAACATTATTCTTACTTCTAATATCACTGCACAACAGTGTAAAAAGTGCAAAGTCGTCACTATATTGGTAATATTCTACTATCAAATTGTAGTCAAGCCCTATACTCAGTTTGGCCAAGTTAGTGAACGTTTTATTTGTAAGGGAATCCAAAGTTTCGCAATATTATCATGATGCCTAAAAATGGTGTCATCAATTTTTACCAAATTGCTAATCAACACATAAAAATATTGCTCAACTATGTTCAGCAAAATTGTAGCTAAGAAAATGGCGAATATTTCTTGCTAAAATCGTATCGTATCGTATTTTATCTCAGCCATTTATTAAAAAAGTTTAAGAACAATTTTTTTATTTTTAATTTTTTGATCATAACTTTTTGGGAATCCTGATTTTTCCTACACTGTATTTTGGAAAAATTGTAGATACGTTAAACACACCAGTATAATCTGAACGTGTCTAGATAGCAGAAATAGGTCATAAAGACTATCTTGTGCGAACAGATTAAAATTTTTAACAAAAATTTTGTAATTTGCAATACCTCATAAAAAGCTTTTTGCAAAAAATAACTTTTATGTTGTGGAAAATAAATCTCTGGGACTATAAAAATAATGTTTGTTCTACGACTTCTTTGTTTCTGAATTCTGTTGAATGATGTAGCTATTTTTATACCCTTCACCAATAGGTGAAAGGGTATTATAATTTTGTGCATCCGTTTTTAATTTTATTAGTGATTGTGGACCCCATAAAAATTATGCCGATCGACTCAGAATCGGGAGGAGAATCGATTAAGCGATGTCCGTCTGTCTGTCTGTTGAAATCAAGTTTCTGAAGCCCCTGGAGGATGGACCTATATAAATTATATATCATTTTAGTATTTTTAGTATTTTATTTTAGTATTTTCCCGCAAAGAACGCAATGAACTTTCATCAAAATCGGTTTATAAACACCCTAAATATCGAAAAAATACCCAAAAATTAGACGAAAATTTAAAAATTTTTGATTAAAAAAACAATTTTAAATAACAAGAGAAAAAAGATACTCATGGTGTACAAGTGATAATATATTACACAGGTCAACAGCAAAAATGTGCTCGAGTAACCAGTAAATACATTTGATGTATCATGGCTACCTTAGTACAAAAATGGTAAAATTTTTAAATTCTATGGCAAGATTTTTAAAAATTTTTTTTTTATATTGCAATTTTTTTTAGACGTTTCTTCAAACAATTAATGATAACTCAAAAACTTCTAGTCCGATATTATTAAAATAAAATCAGAAAAATTAAGATTTACATAGCCTTTAATATATCGCGTTTCAATCGGATCAATAGTATCGGAGTTATAATAAAAAACTTAAGAAAAAAATATATTTTTTACGTAAAAATGGCAAAAATTTTCGTTTTAAAAAAATCATGAAAAATCGAAAACGGCAAAAAACTTCCAGATTTGTTATTTTATCGCATAGCGACATATAATAGCAATAAAATGAGATATCGACCATAAAAATCGATAATTTTTTTTTTTCGAATTTATTCACAATTTAGTGAATTCGCCCATTTTCACAAAATTTTAGTTTTTTGCTTGATATACGCATTATAGCGGGTTTTCAAATGTATGAAAAAAATAAATTTTCCAATTTCAAGGGGTGCATGTCGGATTATTGTGAGATTTGGTGAGAAACTTCCACCCACAAAATTTTAGTCGAATTGGACAACGTTAACACGTAGTGCATAGGCCCCAAATCTGAAAAATAGCGTTTAAATCGAAAACAAATTGTCAAATTTTCAGTTTTTGCAAAATTAAAGCTATTCATTCCCCCTTTTGCAAAAAAATGGATCCTGGTCCATTGGGCAAACACAATGCGATTTCCAATAAGTAACATATCTTTAAAATCGGTCAAACAGTTTTCAAGTTACTACTGGCTATTACATGTTCTTGAGGACTTGCCGAAGGCAATTGACCAAAAAATTTGACTAAGTCAAATCGATGGAATAGATCAAAAATGTATTTCATTGTTTTATTCATGTATTTTATTTTATTTTTTAAATTTATTACAACATATAAAATAAGGAAATAAATAAATAAATATTATAAACTACAAACTTTGGAATTTTCTTTTATGACATTTTCTATTATTGAATAACGAAGTGTTGCTCTGAATACTCTGGCAAAAATCTGCCATCATGTGTGCATCCCAGCGACCCTGGTATCTTTAATCCATTGTCCGAATATCTTGGTGAAATCGTTCGCCCTGTTCCTCACTTAAGACTCCTAGATTTTCAGGAAAACGATCTAAGTGACTGTGAAGGTAATGTAACTTGATGCTCATGTTGCATCCAAGATTCTGGAAGTGAGTTAACATCTCTTCAACGTGCGCAACATAATCATCATCCTTGTTATTTCCTAAGAAATGTTGAATAACCCATACAAACGAATCCCATGCATTTTTCTCAATTTCTGACATTGAACTGAGAAAATCGGTATCTTTGACCAATTTGCGAATTTGTGGGCCGCCAAATATTCCTGCTTTCAGCCTTCAATACTGTATTTCCACAGTAACACGTGTCCCACAGAAATACGTGTTTTGCCCAAAACAGTATTTCGCGTACTTGTTTTGCCATACATTTCTCATTCATCCAAAACACTTTGGCAGTACTTGGATATTGTATAGTGGTTTCAAAAGCATCGAATTTTTTTGTTTTGTTGCGTTATGTATTAGGAAGGTATCCGTCAATTTTAGCGAAATTTTATATTTTATTGTTGACATGTATATTGTAAGTTAAAAAAGAAAAAAAGAAAAAAATTTGAACTAAGTAAAATGTTTTTGTAAATTGTCTTCGCCAAGTCCTCACTGACATGTAACGGCCAGTGAAAATTGTAATAACTAGAAAACTCTTTAACCGATTTTAAAGGCATGTAGCTTATTAGAAAAATCATTGCCTTTGCACTAAGAACTAGAATCCACTTTTTTGCAAAAGGGGGAATAAATAGCTTTAATTTTGCAAAAACTGAAAATTTGTCAATTTTTTTTCGATTTAAACACTGCTTTCCAGATTTGGGGCCTATGCGCTACGTGTTAACGTTGTCCAATTCGACTAAAATTTTGTGGGTGGAAGTTTCTCACCAAATCTCACAATAATCCGACATGCACCCCTTGAAATTGGAAAATTTATTATACCCTTCACCAATAGGTGAAAGGGTATTATAAGTTTGTGATTCCGTTTGTAATTTTGTTATTAGTGATCGTAGATCCCATAAAAATTATACCGATCGACTCATAATCGGGAGGAGAATCGATTAAGCGATGTCCGTCTGTCTGTTGAAATCAAGTTTCTGAAGCCCCTGGAGGATGGACCTACATAAATTATATATCAGATTTTAGGAAAATTTTTCCGCAATGAACGCTATTCATTAAAATCGGTTTATAAACACCGAAAATATCGAAAAACTACCAAAAATTAGACGAAAATTTTAAAATTTTTGATTGAAACACACTTTTAAATAACAAGAGAAAAGAGATACTCCTGGTGTATATGTGATAATATATTATATATCAGATTGTAGGAAATGGTTCCCCAAAGCACTTTGTAAAATTTTATCAAAATCGGTCCATAAACCACTGAGATATCGCCAAAACACTAAATTTGATGTATTGCAAATTGTCCAAAGTACACATTAGAGAATGTTTGTTGAAAAAATAAAATGCAGAAATAGGAAAAACCATCCTCCTTTAGCACGGACATATATAAATTTTATATCCGATTTTAGGAAATTCTCCCGCCAAGCACGTTATTAACTTTTATCAAAAGCGGTTCATAAACAACTGAGATATCGCCAAAACACTACTTGTGATGTGCAGCAAATTCCCCAAAGTACTGTC
Source organism: Stomorhina lunata (assembly GCA_933228675.1). Lineage (NCBI taxonomy): Eukaryota > Metazoa > Arthropoda > Insecta > Diptera > Rhiniidae > Stomorhina > Stomorhina lunata. The sequence continues at coordinate 53,153,437 of OW121741.1, read as the reverse complement.
TAAGAAATTTTGTTCACATTTTGTAAGTATTGTTTCAGCGATATCTCAGGTGTTTATGGGCCGATTGTGATGAAATTTGACAGCTTTCTTTGTGGGAGGATTTCCTAAAATCTAATGTATAAACTCTACAAATCTGATTATGAATACCATTCAAATTGTTCCGATCGACTCAGAATCGGCAGGAGAATCGATTTCGCGACCTCCGTCCGTCTCACAGTGGTTTACGGACGCTTTTTTTTGGAAATAATTCTGTAACTTTTGAACGACTGGAGATATTTGAATGAAATTTGACATGGTGATAGTCAAGGAGTATTCGAGTTGGTTTTTAAAAGCACTGGTCCATGAGGGGTCGGGAGAGTGATTGAGGACCTTCAAAGTTGGTCACATCGGGTGTTCGACTTTTTTTAAAAATTCGCCAAAAATCCATTTATGTATGGATTGAAAAGAAATTTTAAACTTAAGTTGTCCTTGGAAAGATCTACAAAAAATACGCGTAAATGTGTAGGTTATCTCCTTTGGATTTCGAAATATTTGGGTAAAAAGGAATTTTTAGGTTGATTTTTTACCTCTTTTTTTAAGCTTTTTTTGATCTGGTGGACGCATCTGAGGACCAAAAATTTAAGAATATTCTTTAAATTTGTAATAAAATTCTGAATAATTTTTGTGCAAGTTAGTTATAGATATCTTCTTTTGTTTAAAAGTTAAAAATATTCAAAGTTGAAACTTACAAAAAATTTCGCTTTTTTTTAGTTTTTCCCCAAAAGATAGCTATATTTTTTCACTAATAAAAAAATATTTTCTTAAGAAACATAAAAAGATTTTTAAAAGAAAACATAATGAGAATGCGTATAAAACAAATTTCTTGCTAATTGGACTTTTGGTCCTCGCACATGCCCTCTCCAAAAAATGGCAATTTGTAAAAAAAAATTAGTTTAAACAAAAATTTCTCAAAAGGCAAAGCACCGATTTGAAAAAAATTATAATGTTCATATTTTCTAATATATCTGTTATTGATTAGAAAAGTTTCTTCTGAAACGCGCTGCAAATAGAGACAGTGTTGCCATATTTGTAAAAAAACTCATTTTTTGAAACCCCTTTTTCCCCAGTTGGGAATTGGGGAATTTTTAAGTTAAAATTGGGAATTTTTTTTGTCTATTGCTTTTAGATCTTATTGGTCTACATTACTACAAAATTTCATTGTAATATCTTTATCAATGTCATTTCCACAGAATATCAAAGATTAAAAATATTTTCCTTAAAAAATCAGAAAAACAATTTTTTTTTGTTTTACGATACAAAGTGTAAAAAAAGTAACGCACTTAAAAAAAACTTTTACTTAGTGCTAATCTCCTAGTCTTTCTCGATCTAATGATACTAAACATGTATATAAAGCATTAATACCGAGTCTTAAAAAACTCTGAAAACTTTGGCCCCCGTAGCATTTTTACACTGTTTATTTAAATATAAGTGATGAATTTGTGCATATAAAGTTAATTATCATACTCAAATATTTCACTATAAGATGACAATGATCCTTCGCTAATAAACAAATATTTTTTTATTTTTTTAAAGAAAATATCATGAGGATTTATGAAATATCAAAATGTAAATAATTTGTACTTATATTAAAAGGTGAAATACATTTTACTGAAGTATTTGTAGTTAAAGTTTAAACTTACAGTTTTTATTACATATTTATATAAAAGTAGTTATTTACTTAATTTTTATTTTCAGTAAAATAATCAGTACAATCTATTATATCAAGAACCTCTTCCAGGTGTTCGTTTTCAGAAGTTTTTGTATAACTGCTCCACCATTTCTTTCTTATCGTTGATAGAGCAGGATCAGAAGACAACAAGAGATAATTTATTAGATCCTGATTTTGCGATTTTCTTGAGCATTTTCTGGTATTAAATAGTTGGATATACTTGAAATCTGAATTCCGCGCTTCCTGGGCCTCTTCTGTCAGTTCACCAAGTGGGAGAAGATTTGATTCAATTATTTCACGACCATGTTGAAGGACTTTATGAACTGTTGGTGTAATTTCTTTCCAGTGATACAAATGTCGTATACGAGTTAACGCGTTGAGGGCATAGCAATGAATTTTTTCAGCATTTATTTGATATTTGCTATTTATTGCCGATAATATTACGTAGCATTTTCAAAAAACTTCCTCATCAATTCCAGTAATCTTTGAAGTTGTTTCATAATTTTCAAAGAATAGCCTGGCCGTATTACCATCGTTTGTACTGCCATATCCTACAAGTGGTTTGTCTATGTTTAGACCCGTCATAGTTTTGAATTCTTCCTGAATCCTTTTTTTTTCACTGGATCTCATTTCAATCAGTTCCTTATTATTTCTCACGGATTTTAGCTGATTATCAGGTATATTCCTATATTTCAGATCATATGCTATATGTAGCATAAATTCTAAAAATCGGATACGTGCATGTAGGGGAGATATACCAAATTCCAGAACCTCTTGATTAATTGCAGTACTAGCTGATGCATCTTCTGAAGTTTGTAGAAATTCCGATTTCTTCTTTCCGCATAATGAGCATTTCCAAGTTGAATGGGTTTCCGTTATAGCGTTGCTTACTTTTCCATCTATCATTGTCAATTGAAGCTCAAAATTTACATTAATCAAATATCCATGTATGTCTATGCAGACTGGACTCAAATTGTCTATTGAATATTTGATATCATCAACCCAATTTTTTGTGCTTGCTGCATTTTCTTTTAAATATTCGAATCTGATCGGTCTGCAAAATGCCTTTGATCCTGGAGATGTGTTAACCCACACATATTCAGTACGCTCTTTTGATGTGGATGGTTCAGAACGATTCTTTCTTAATCTTAGTGGTACTAGGGATGCCATAAAAACGCTTCTGTAGTCATTTGTGTTCTGATGAGATGTTGATTGTTTGTATTCCGGTAATCCAGATAAACCGTCACATCCCCATTTACATATTAAAGTTAAGTCCTTGTTGTCAAGTTTCTTGGCTTCTTCTTCAGACAATGTAGTAGATATCAGCCTTGATGCCGTATTTTCCAATAATTTTGATAAATCCACAGATGTACTTTCGTCTCCTATCACGTTTGTTCGTATTAGGTTTTTTTTGGTTTTTAATAACGCATTATATCCTGGTAAAATTGAGTGTCCTTTGTCTCGTAATGCCTTACAGAGTTTAATATATTTATTTTTACTCAATTTCAACTCGAGCATAAGAGCAAGTGCTTCTTCCTCCGAAAATTCTGATTGAGAAGAAGGAGTTGGTATACTCTTAATAATTCGCTTATGACGTTTAGGAAAAGCCTCTGGGAGAATATCTGCTATTTGTTTAGCTTCAGCTGGTTTATTATTTCGTTTGAGCACTTCCTTAAAGGAATCTTTGATTTCAGTGTCCGAATGAGTAGAAAGAACTTCGGATAATCGCATCTATTTAGATCTTTCTCCGAGATCATCATAGTTTTTTAGAGGGGCTCCAGCACCAGAAGTTTTAAGCTCAATTGAGTCCTTCAGCCAGTCTTTAAATTTAGATTCAAATCTTTTTAAACAGTAATTAACCGACTTAATTTTAAGTTCAAATAACTTTACAAATTTTACGACTTTGTCTTCCTCACTATTGAGAATCATGGAGTTAGTTTGACTTTTAGCATAGCATGATTATTTTAATTTTTTCTGCTCTCGAACTGCTTGGTTGTTCAAAAAGAATATCGCACAACACTTTAAATTCCAATGTTATAGCCATGATGTTTTAACTGTTAATAGCAGTTACATTTAAAACTTTCTTTTTTATATTAAAAAAAAACATTTTTTATATATACCTGTATCCAAAGAATAATAAAGAAATCAATGAATTAATGTATTTTTTACCTCTAAAAATAGGTGCATATATAACTCAACCAATATGTGCGTCTCGTAAAACCTACCTGTATGGAGGTGAATAACCATATCCTTTCTGACCATTATGAAAAACCCAAGTTGTAACAATTTTTACCTATTGCATTAACTTTCACATTAAAAAACATTTTATAACCTTAACATAATTTTTCAATTTTTTCAAATACACCAATTTTAAATACCGAAAAAATGCCTTTAAATCTTATTTTAAATAAATTGTCACACTGTTACTATAACCGTACTCTTCTAATTAAACTTTTGCTACAAATTATGGATATATTACCTTTACACTGTTATCAAAATCGGTGCCTTACTCGTACTTACTTATTTAGAATCTTTTACTAAAATTTTATTTTTTAGCTTGGAACAAAAGGCAAAATCGAATAAAAATTTTTTAAGTCATTCTTATAATGTTTTCTTTAAAAAAATAAAAAACTATTTATATCTTTTTGGAAAAAATATTTGTTTATTAGCGAAGGATCATTGTCATCTTATAGTGAAATATTTGAGTATGATAATTAACTTTATATGCACAAATTCATCAATTATATTTAAATAAACAGTGTAAAAATGCTACGGGGGCCAAAGTTTTCAGAGTTTTTTAAGACTCGGTATTAATGCTTTATATACATGTTTAGTATCATTAGATCGGGAAAGACTAGGATATTAGCACTAAGTAAAAGTTTTTTTAAGTGCGTTACTTTTTTTACACTTTGTATCGTAAAACAAAAAAAAATGTTTTTCTGCTTTTTTAAGGAAAATATTTTTAATCTTTGATATTCTGTGGAAATGACATGGATAAAGATATTACAATGAAATTTTGTAGTAATGTAGACCAATAAGATCTAAAAGCAATAGACTAAAAAAAATTCCCAATTTTAACTTAAAAATTCCCCAATTCCCAACTGGGGAAAAAGGGGTTTCAAAAAATGAGTTTTTTTTTTTCAAATATGGCAACACTGTCTCTATTTGCAGCGCGTTTCAGAAAAAACTTTTCTAATCAATAACAGATATATTGGAAAATATGAACATTATAATTTTTTTCAAATCGGTGCTTTGTCTTTTGAGAAATTTTTGTTTAAACTAATTTTTTTTTACAAATTGCCATTTTTTGGAGAGGGCATGTGCGAGGACCAAAAGTCCAATTAGCAAGAAATTTGTTTTATACGCATTCTCATTATGTTTTCTTTTAAAAATCTTTTTATGTTTCTTAAGAAAATATTTTTTTATTAGTGAAAAAATATAGCTATCTTTTGGGGAAAAACTAAAAAAAAGCGAAATTTTTTGTAAGTTTCAACTTTGAATATTTTTAACTTTTAAACAAAAGAAGATATCTATAACTAACTTGCACAAAAATTATTCAGAATTTTATTACAAATTTAAAAAATATTCTTAAAAAATTTTTGGTCCTCAGATGCGTCCACCAGATCAAAAAAAGCTTAAAAAAAGAGGTAAAAAATCAACCTAAAAATTCCTTTTTACCCAAATATCTCGAAATCCAAAGGAGATAACCTACACATTTAAGCGTATTTTTTGTAGATCTTCCCAAGGACAACTTAAGTTTAAAATTTCTTTTCAATTCATACATAAATGGATTTTTGGCGAATTTTTAAAAAAGTCGAACACCCGAGGTGACCAACTTTGAAGGTCCATCAATCACTCTCCCGACCCCTCATGGACCAGTGCTTTTAAAAACCAACTCGAATACTCCTTGACTATCACCATTCATTCAAATATCTCCAGTCGTTCAAAAGTTACAGAATTATTTAAAAAAGCGTCCGTAAACCACTGTGCGTCTGTCTGTTTGTCTGTCCGTCCGTCTACCTGTCTGTCCTGTTTTCTGTTGTAGTCAAGTTTTCGGAGCTCCAGTATTGCCGATATCTCAGATGTTTATTTTGATGAAATTTAATAGCGTACTTCGCAGGGGATTACCTAAACTCTGATGCATTCGGCAATTTGTGGTAAATATAATTTAGTGTTTAAGCGATATTTCAGGTGTTTTAATCGACAATGATGAAATTTAGGATGAGACGATATAGTAAAATTTTGTGTAAAATGCATATGTTTATACCTGCCATGAGCTCCACAAATCTGATTTTAGCAAACAGACACACTGCATTTATCTTAATTTTGTGTCTGACTTCTGAACATTATGATAACATTTGAGAATGTATTATATATCAAATTATAGGTAATCTTCCTAGGAAGTACAAAAATACAACTGAGTACATGATATCTGTTCAAAACCTACATATGTATGTATGTATCTCACATATCAACGAAAATTTTAATTTTTTAATTACAATTGGGAGAAATCCGTTCACGTTTGACAATTGCTTCCGTATAAATTCGCCTGAGGCAATCTCTTAGTAGCTAATAAATTACAAATTTTAATAGAAACGATGATGACATTTAGTATAAAGACATTGTACAATATCGTTATTCAGGGCGATAACGTCTAAAATAAACTTTCTAGAGGGGCAACATTTGACAAAAGTATTTTTGATCTCTTGAAAAGTTCGGTATTGAAAATGGTCGAGCTCGGTTCACATTTAGTGAAATCTCCTATATAACCTCGACCGGGAATTACTTCAATGCTGATAAATTAAATCACATTATAATTGCACTAAGAACTAGAGCAAAACTTTCCACACATCCATCGGACAGATCGAAAGAACAATACATTATTATTGATGAAGTATTCATCTTAATTCCATTTAAAAGCTATATATTTCACGTATGTATCTAAAACTAAGAGTTTATACCCCATAATTCTAAGGCTTGTTTACATTGACAATCATTGTTAAAGCTTTGACCTAAATCAGTCCGCTAACTTCAAAGTTTTACATAACTAATCAAGAATCAAAGCATGCCAGAATACTTAATCTTCATCAAATCGATGTGCTTTTGCAAATCTAAGGGCATCTACATTTTGAAGAATCTCTTATTAAGTGTTCGTAAAATAGACACATATATCGAAGCGTACTTCGCAGGGGATTACCTAAACTCTGATGCATTCGGCAATTTGTGGTAAATATAATTTATTGTTTAAGCGATATTTCAGGTGTTTTAATCGACAATGATGAAATTTAGGATGAGACGATATAGTAAAATTTTGTGTAAAATGCATATGTTTATACCTTCCAGGAGCTCCACAAATCTGATTTTAGCAGACAGACACACTGCATTTATCTTAATTTTGTATCTGACTTTTGAACATTATGATAACATTTGAGAATGTTTTATATATCAAATTATAGGTAATCTTCTTGGGAAGTACACAAATGCAGCTAAGTACATGATATCCATTCAAAAGTGATGAATTTGTGCATATAAAGTTAATTATCATACTCAAATATTTCACTATAAGATGACAATGATCCTTCGCTAATAAACAAATATTTTTTTAAAGAAAATATCATGAGGATTTATGAAATATCAAAATGTAAATAATTTGTACTTATATTAAAAGGTGAAATACATTTTACTGAAGTATTTGTAGTTAAAGTTTAAACTTACAGTTTTTATTACATATTTATATAAAAGTAGTTATTTACTTAATTTTTATTTTCAGTAAAATAATCAGTACAATCTATTATATCAAGAACCTCTTCCAGGTGTTCGTTTTCAGAAGTTTTTGTATAACTGCTCCACCATTTCTTTCTTATCGTTGATAGAGCAGGATCAGAAGACAACAAGAGATAATTTATTAGATCCTGATTTTGCGATTTTCTTGAGCATTTTCTGGTATTAAATAGTTGGATATACTTGAAATCTGAATTCCGCGCTTCCTGGGCCTCTTCTGTCAGTTCACCAAGTGGGAGAAGATTTGATTCAATTATTTCACGACCATGTTGAAGGACTTTATGAACTGTTGGTGTAATTTCTTTCCAGTGATACAAATGTCGTATACGAGTTAACGCGTTGAGGGCATAGCAATGAATTTTTTCAGCATTTATTTGATATTTGCTATTTATTGCCGATAATATTACGTAGCATTTACGAAGAACTTCCTCATCAATTCCAGTAATCTTTGAAGTTGTTTCATAATTTTCAAAGAATAGCCTGGCCGTATTACCATCGTTTGTACTGCCATATCCTACAAGTGGTTTGTCTATGTTTAGACCCGTCATAGTTTTGAATTCTTCCTGAATCCTTTTTTTTCACTGGATCTCATTTCAATTAGTTCCTTATTATTTCTCACGGATTTTAGCTGATTATCAGGTATATTCCAATATTTCAGATCATATGCTATATGTAGCATAAATTCTAAAAATCGGATACGTGCATGTAGGGGAGATATACCAAATTCCAGAACCTCTTGATTAATTGCAGTACTAGCTGATGCATCTTCTGAAGTTTGTAGAAATTCCGATTTCTTCTTTCCGCATAATGAGCATTTCCAAGTTGAATGGGTTTCCGTTATAGCGTTGCTTACTTTTCCATCTATCATTGTCAATTGAAGCTCAAAATTTACATTAATCAAATATCCATGTATGTCTATGCAGACTGGACTCAAATTGTCTATTGAATATTTGATATCATCAACCCAATTTTTTGTGCTTGCTGCATTTTCTTTTAAATATTCGAATCTGATCGGTCTGCAAAATGCCTTTGATCCTGGAGATGTGTTAACCCACACATATTCAGTACGCTCTTTTGATGTGGATGGTTCAGAACGATTCTTTCTTAATCTTAGTGGTACTAGGGATGCCATAAAAACGCTTCTGTAGTCATTTGTGTTCTGATGAGATGTTGATTGTTTGTATTCCGGTAATCCAGATAAACCGTCACATCCCCATTTACATATTAAAGTTAAGTCCTTGTTGTCAAGTTTCTTGGCTTCTTCTTCAGACAATGTAGTAGATATCAGCCTTGATGCCGTATTTTCCAATAATTTTGATAAATCCACAGATGTACTTTCGTCTCCTATCACGTTTGTTCGTATTAGGTTTTTTTTTGGTTTTTAATAACGCATTATATCCTGGTAAAATTGAGTGTCCTTTGTCTCGTAATGCCTTACAGAGTTTAATATATTTATTTTTACTCAATTTCAACTCGAGCATAAGAGCAAGTGCTTCTTCCTCCGAAAATTCTGATTGAGAAGAAGGAGTTGGTATACTCTTAATAATTCGCTTATGACGTTTAGGAAAAGCCTCTGGGAGAATATCTGCTATTTGTTTAGCTTCAGCTGGTTGATTATTTCGTTTGAGCACTTCCTTAAAGGAATCTTTGATTTCAGTATCCGAATGAGTAGAAAGAACTTCGGATAATCGCATCTATTTAGATCTTTCTCCGAGTTTTTTAGAGGGGCTCCAGCACCAGAAGTTTTAAGCTCAATTGAGTCCTTCAGCCAGTCTTTAAATTTAGATTCAAATCTTTTTAAACAGTAATTAACCGACTTAATTTTAAGTTCAAATAACTTTACAAATTTCTTCCTCACTTCACTTCCTCACTATTGAGAATCATGGAGTTAGTTTGACTTTTAGCATATCGCATGATTATTTTAATTTTTTCTGCTCTCGAATTGCTTGGTTGTTCAAAAAGAATATCGCACAACACTTTAAATTCCAATGTTATAGCCATGATGTTTTAACTGTTAATAGCAGTTACATTTAAAACTTTCTTTTTTATATTAAAAAAAAACATTTTTTATATATACCTGTATCCAAAGAATAATAAAGAAATCAATGAATTAATGTATTTTTTACCTCTAAAAATAGGTGCATATATAACTCAACCAATATGTGCGTCTCGTAAAACCTACCTGTATGGAGGTGAATAACCATATCCTTTCTGACCATTATGAAAAACCCAAGTTGTAACAATTTTTACCTATTGCATTAACTTTCACATTAAAAAACATTTTATAACCTTAACATAATTTTTCAATTTTTTCAAATACACCAATTTTAAATACCGGAAAAATTAGTTCCTTATTATTTCTCACGAATTTTAGCTGATTATCAGGTATATTCCTATATTTCAGATCATATGCTATATGTAGCATAAATTCTAAAAATCGGATACGTGCATGTAGGGGAGATATACCAAATTCCAGAACCTCTTGATTAATTGCAGTACTAGCTGATGCATCTTCTGAAGTTTGTAGAAATTCCGATTTCTTCTTTCCGCATAATGAACATTTCCAAGTTGAATGGGTTTCCGTTATAGCGTTGCTTACTTTTCCATCTATCATTGTCAATTGAAGCTCAAAATTTACATTAATCAAATATCCATGTATGTCTATGCAGACTGGACTCAAATTGTCTATTGAATATTTGATATCATCAACCCAATTTTTTGTGCTTGCTGCATTTTCTTTTAAATATTCGAATCTGATCGGTCTGCAAAATGCCTTTGATCCTGGAGATGTGTTAACCCACACATATTCAGTACGCTCTTTTGATGTGGATGGTTCAGAACGATTCTTTCTTAATCTTAGTGGTACTAGGGATGCCATAAAAACGCTTCTGTAGTCATTTGTGTTCTGATGAGATGTTGATTGTTTGTATTCCGGTAATCCAGATAAACCGTCACATCCCCATTTACATATTAAAGTTAAGTCCTTGTTGTCAAGTTTCTTGGCTTCTTCTTCAGACAATGTAGTAGATATCAGCCTTGATGCCGTATTTTCCAATAATTTTGATAAATCCACAGATGTACTTTCGTCTCCTATCACGTTTGTTCGTATTAGGTTTTTTTTGGTTTTTAATAACGCATTATATCCTGGTAAAATTGAGTGTCCTTTGTCTCGTAATGCCTTACAGAGTTTAATATATTTATTTTTACTCAATTTCAACTCGAGCATAAGAGCAAGTGCTTCTTCCTCCGAAAATTCTGATTGAGAAGAAGGAGTTGGTATACTCTTAATAATTCGCTTATGACGTTTAGGAAAAGCCTCTGGGAGAATATCTGCTATTTGTTTAGCTTCAGCTGGTTGATTATTTCGTTTGAGCACTTCCTTAAAGGAATCTTTGATTTCAGTATCCGAATGAGTAGAAAGAACTTCGGATAATCGCATCTATTTAGATCTTTCTCCGAGATCATCATAGTTTTTTAGAGGGGCTCCAGCACCAGAAGTTTTAAGCTCAATTGAGTCCTTCAGCCAGTCTTTAAATTTAGATTCAAATCTTTTTAAACAGTAATTAACCGACTTAATTTTAAGTTCAAATAACTTTACAAATTTCTTCCTCACTTCACTTCCTCACTATTGAGAATCATGGAGTTAGTTTGACTTTTAGCATATCGCATGATTATTTTAATTTTTTCTGCTCTCGAATTGCTTGGTTGTTCAAAAAGAATATCGCACAACACTTTAAATTCCAATGTTATAGCCATGATGTTTTAACTGTTAATAGCAGTTACATTTAAAACTTTCTTTTTTATATTAAAACAAGTAAGAGTGGTATATTCGGCTTTGCCGAATCTTGGATACCCTTCACCAATGGTGCTGCAAAAGTACTTAATGTAATTCCAAGCAAAATTTGGTTATACTAGTATTATATGCAAAGAATCTTTAAAATTAAGAGTCGGAAAAAGAAAAGCTTTTCGGTGGCGTCATCATCTAGAATAGTTATGCACCCAAAGGTTAGGTTGGGCAGGTGGCTGGTCTAGGGAAGCTTCACTTGGGTTCTAAAGTGGTCCCTTTGTGAAAAATAATGATTACTAGACTACAAGTAGAGAATGCATATTTAAGCCAGCCAGTAGCTTCGAAATAAAATAGACACATATTTTACGAACATTTAATAAAGTTCGATAGACCAGATAAACCATGCAGAAAAGATGCTTCAAAATGTAGATGCCCTTACATTTGCAATAGCACATCGATTTGATGAAGTTTAAGTATTCTGGCATGCAATCCAAAAACACAGTGCCCAGTGAGGGTTGTGTGCTTTAATTCATACGAATTGTCCAACTATTAAAAGTTAATGATTAAATAGTTATGTAAAACTCTGAACTGACTTAGGTCAAAGCTTTAACAATGATAAGCCTTAAAATTATAGGGTATACACTCTTAGTTTTAGATACATACGTGAAATATATAGCTTTTGAATGGATGGATATCAGCTTTGTCGGAAAAGTTATTAAAGATTTACTTATTAATCTAAAGTTAGTTAATTAATTAAAATGAACACTTCATCAATAATATTTGGGATGTATTGTTCTTTCGACCTGTCCGATGGATGTTTGGAAAGTTTTGCTCTAGTTCCTTGTGCAATTTTAATGTGATTTAATTTATCAGCATTAAATCGATTCCCGGTCGGGGTTATATGGGAGATTTCACTAAATGTGAGTAGAGCTCGCCCATTTTCAATATCGAACTTTTCAAGAGATCAGAAATACTTTTGTCAAATGTTGTCCCTCTAGAAAGTTTATTTTAGGCGCTATTGCCCTGAATATAAATATTGTACAACGTCTTTATATCGGGTGTTTTTTATTGAGGTATAGAACTTTAAGTTGGCATCACTTTTTTAACTGGCGGCCATTTTGTCAGCTGTCAAGTGATTAATATTTAGTTTGGTTTGCCATTTCATCATGAACAGGTTGACAAAAGAACAACGCTTGCAAATCGTGCAAATTTATTTCGAAAATAATGGTTCAGTTCGCGAAGTTTACCGCAAGCTCCGTCCATTTTATGGTCGACATAATCGTCCATCAGAGCAATTAATTCGGTTAACCATGGATCGTTTTCGCACTACGTTTACTCTATGTGATAATACGCATCCGCAGCGACGTCGAACAGTGCGCACCGAAGAAACAATTGCTCCTGTAGAGCAAAGTGTTGAAGAGGACCCGAATGCATCGATTCGCCACCGCGCACAGCAATTGGAGCTTTGTCCATCAACTTTATGGAAGATTTTGCGCAAAGATCTTGGCTTGCGACCTTACAGGATCCAGCTGGTGCAAGAATTATAGCCGCGAGACCATGCAATGCGTCGTGATTTTGGTGTATGAGATTGATCTCGATGCTGATTTTCATCGCAAAATTTTGTTCAGTGATGAGGCTCATTTTTGGTTGAATGGCTACGTCAACAAGCAAAATTGCCGCATTTGGAGTGAAGAGAATCCACATGAGACCCTTGAGACGCCATTACATTCACAAAAACTGACTGTTTGGTGTGCTCTATGGGCTGGTGGAGTCATTGGGCCATACTTCTTCCGAAATAATGCTGGAGAGTCAGTTACCATAAATGGAGACCGGTATAGAGCCATGATAACCGACTATTTTGTTCCTCAATTGGATGGCATGAATGTGGATGAGTTGTGGTTCCAACAAGACGGCGCTACATGCCACACAGCGCACGTCATAATTGATTTATTGAAGGAAACATTCGATGAGCGCATAATTTCGCGGACCTGTCAATTAGCTACCAAGATCGTGCGATTTGACACCACTGGATTATTTTCTTTGGGGATATGTGAAGTCGCTCGTCTACGCCAACAAACCAGAAACGTTAGGCGACTTGGAAGCCAACATACGGCCCCATATGCTCGAAAAAGTAGTTGAAAATTGGACCTGTAGAATTGGCTTTATTCGAGCCAGCCGCGGCGGCCACATGCCCAAAATCATATTTAAACATTAATGGCATAAAATTATCCTTCCAATAAAGCCAAATTGATGGACATTAAAACGATTTTCTTGTGTTTTATTTCAATTCGCAATTCTATACCTCTAAAAAAACACCCATTACTAAATGTCATCATCTTATTTTAGGCGAAGTTATACGGGATCAATTGTCAAACGTGAACGGATTTCTCCCAATTGCAATTAAAAAATTTAAATTTTCGTTGATATGTGAGATACTTACATACGTAGGTTTTGAACGGATATCATGTAGTTAGCTGCATTTTTGTACTTCCTAGGAAGATTACCTATAATTTGATATATAATACATTCTCAAATGTTATCATAATGTTCAAAAGTCAGACACAAAATTAATGCAGAGTGTCTGTCTGCTAAAATCAGATTTGTGGAGCTCCTGGATTTTACACAAAATTTCAGGATATTGTCCCACCCTGAATTTTATCTTTGTCGATCAAAACACCATCGCTTAAACGCTAAATTATATCTACCACAAATTACCGAATGCATCAGGATTTAGGTAATCCCCTGCGAAAGACGCTATTAAATTTCATCAAAATAAACACCTGAGATATCGACAAAACAGGAGCTCCAAAAACTTGACTACAACAGAAAAAATTACAGACAAATAGACGGACGGACAAAAAACAGACGGACGGACAAACAAACAGACGGACGGACAGACAGACAGACAAACAGACGGACGGAGGTCGCAAAATCGATTCACCTGCCGATTCTGAGTTGATCGGTACAGTTTGAATGGTATTCGTAATCAGATTTGTGAAGTATAGATTTTAGAAAATCCTCACACAAAGAACGATGTCAAATTTCATCACAATCGGTCCATAAACACCTGAGATATCGCTGAAACAATACTTACAAAATGTAAACAAAATTTCTTAGACACGTACTTTGGGCAATTTGCTGTACATCAAATGCAGTGTTATGGCGATATCTCAATTGTTTATGGACCGCTTTTGATAAAATTTAATAACGTACTTGGCGGGGGAATTTCCTAAAATCTGATATAAAATTTATGTAGGTCCGTGCTAAAGGAGGATGGTTTTTCCTATTTCTGCATTTCATTTTTTCAACAAACATTCTCTAATGCGAACTTTGGGCAATTTGCGATACATCAAATTCAGTGTTTTGGCGATATCTCAGTTGTTTATGGACCGATTTTCATAAAATTTTACAGAGTGCTTTGGGAAACTATTTCCTACAATCTGATATATAACATATTATCACATGTACACCAGGAGTATCTTTTTTCTCTTGTTATTTAAAAGTGTGTTTCAATCAAAAATTTTCAAATTTTCGTCTAATTTTTGGTATTTTTTCGATATTTTCGGTGTTTATAAACCGATTTTAATGAAATTTAATAGCGTTCATTGCGGGAGAATTTCCTAAAATCTGATATATAATTTATGTAAGTCCATCCTCCAGGGGCTTCAGAAACTTGATTTCAACAGACAGACAGACAGACGGACGGACAGACAGACAGACAGACAGACAGACGGACATCGCTTAATCGATTCTCCTCCCGATTCTGAGTCGATCGGTATAATTTTTATGGGGTCTACGATCACTAATAAAAAAATTACAAACGGAATCACAAACTTATAATACCCTTTCACCTATTGGTGAAGGGTATAAAAAAACATTTTTTATATATACCTGTATCCAAAGAATAATAAAGAAATCAATGAATTAATGTATTTTTTACCTCTAAAAATAGGTGCATATATAACTCAACCAATATGTGCGTCTCGTAAAACCTACCTGTATGGAGGTGAATAACCATATCCTTTCTGACCATTATGAAAAACCCAAGTTGTAACAATTTTTACCTATTGCATTAACTTTCACATTAAAAAACATTTTATAACCTTAACATAATTTTTCAATTTTTTCAAATACACCAATTTTAAATACCGGAAAAATGCCTTTAAATCTTATTTTAAATAAATTGTCACACTGTTACTATAACCGTACTCTTCTAATTAAACTTTTGCTACAAATTATGGATATATTACCTTTACACTGTTATCAAAATCGGTGCCTTACTCGTACTTACTTATTTAGAATCTTTTACTAAAATTTTATTTTTTAGCTTGGAACAAAAGGCAAAATCGAATAAAAATTTTTTAAGTCATTCTTATAATGTTTTCTTAAAAAAAAAATAAAAAACTATTTATATCTTTTTGGAAAAAATATTTGTTTATTAGCGAAGGATCATTGTCATCTTATAGTGAAATATTTGAGTATGATAATTAACTTTATATGCACAAATTCATCACTTATATTTAAATAAACAGTGTAAAAATGCTACGGGGGCCAAAGTTTTCAGAGTTTTTTAAGACTCGGTATTAATGCTTTATATACATGTTTAGTATCATTAGATCGGGAAAGACTAGGATATTAGCACTAAGTAAAAGTTTTTTTTAAGTGCGTTACTTTTTTTACACTTTGTATCGTAAAACAAAAAAAAATTGTTTTTCTGCTTTTTTAAGGAAAATATTTTTAATCTTTGATATTCTGTGGAAATGACATGGATAAAGATATTACAATGAAATTTTGTAGTAATGTAGACCAATAAGATCTAAAAGCAATAGACTAAAAAAAATTCCCAATTTTAACTTAAAAATTCCCCAATTCCCAACTGGGGAAAAAGGGGTTTCAAAAAATTAATTTTTTTTTTCAAATATGGCAACACTGTCTCTATTTGCAGCGCGTTTCAGAAAAAACTTTTCTAATCAATAACAGATATATTGGAAAATATGAACATTATAATTTTTTTCAAATCGGTGCTTTGCCTTTTGAGAAATTTTTGTTTAAACTAATTTTTTTTTACAAATTGCCATTTTTTGGAGAGGGCATGTGCGAGGACCAAAAGTCCAATTAGCAAGAAATTTGTTTTATACGCATTCTCATTATGTTTTCTTTTAAAAACTTTAAAAATCTTTTTATGTTTCTTAAGAAAATATTTTTTTATTAGTGAAAAAATATAGCTATCTTTTGGGGAAAAACTAAAAAAAAGCGAAATTTTTTGTAAGTTTCAACTTTGAATATTTTTAACTTTTAAACAAAAGAAGATATCTATAACTAACTTGCACAAAAATTATTCAGAATTTTATTACAAATTTAAAAAATATTCTTAAAAAATTTTTGGTCCTCAGATGCGTCCACCAGATCAAAAAAAGCTTAAAAAAAGAGGTAAAAAATCAACCTAAAAATTCCTTTTTACCCAAATATCTCGAAATACAAAAATACAACTGAGTACATGATATCTGTTCAAAACCTACATATGTATGTATGTATCTCACATATCAACGAAAATTTTAATTTTTTAATTACAATTGGGAGAAATCCGTTCACGTTTGACAATTGCTTCCGTATAAATTCGCCTGAGGCAATCTCTTAGTAGCTAATAAATTACAAATTTTAATAGAAACGATGATGACATTTAGTATAAAGACATTGTACAATATCGTTATTCAGGGCGATAACGTCTAAAATAAACTTTCTAGAGGGGCAACATTTGACAAAAGTATTTTTGATCTCTTGAAAAGTTCGGTATTGAAAATGGTCGAGCTCGGTTCACATTTAGTGAAATCTCCTATATAACCTCGACCGGGAATTACTTCAATGCTGATAAATTAAATCACATTATAATTGCACTAAGAACTAGAGAACTATAATTGCACTAAGAACTAGAGGTGAATAACCATATCCTTTCTGACCATTATGAAAAACCCAAGTTGTAACAATTTTTACCTATTGCATTAACTTTCACATTAAAAAACATTTTATAACCTTAACATAATTTTTCAATTTTTTCAAATACACCAATTTTAAATACCGGAAAAATTAGTTCCTTATTATTTCTCACGGATTTTAGCTGATTATCAGGTATATTCCTATATTTCAGATCATATGCTATATGTAGCATAAATTCTAAAAATCGGATACGTGCATGTAGGGGAGATATACCAAATTCCAGAACCTCTTGATTAATTGCAGTACTAGCTGATGCATCTTCTGAAGTTTGTAGAAATTCCGATTTCTTCTTTCCGCATAATGAGCATTTCCAAGTTGAATGGGTTTCCGTTATAGCGTTGCTTACTTTTCCATCTATCATTGTCAATTGAAGCTCAAAATTTACATTAATCAAATATCCATGTATGTCTATGCAGACTGGACTCAAATTGTCTATTGAATATTTGATATCATCAACCCAATTTTTTGTGCTTGCTGCATTTTCTTTTAAATATTCGAATCTGATCGGTCTGCAAAATGCCTTTGATCCTGGAGATGTGTTAACCCACACATATTCAGTACGCTCTTTTGATGTGGATGGTTCAGAACGATTCTTTCTTAATCTTAGTGGTACTAGGGATGCCATAAAAACGCTTCTGTAGTCATTTGTGTTCTGATGAGATGTTGATTGTTTGTATTCCGGTAATCCAGATAAACCGTCACATCCCCATTTACATATTAAAGTTAAGTCCTTGTTGTCAAGTTTCTTGGCTTCTTCTTCAGACAATGTAGTAGATATCAGCCTTGATGCCGTATTTTCCAATAATTTTGATAAATCCACAGATGTACTTTCGTCTCCTATCACGTTTGTTCGTATTAGGTTTTTTTTGGTTTTTAATAACGCATTATATCCTGGTAAAATTGAGTGTCCTTTGTCTCGTAATGCCTTACAGAGTTTAATATATTTATTTTTACTCAATTTCAACTCGAGCATAAGAGCAAGTGCTTCTTCCTCCGAAAATTCTGATTGAGAAGAAGGAGTTGGTATACTCTTAATAATTCGCTTATGACGTTTAGGAAAAGCCTCTGGGAGAATATCTGCTATTTGTTTAGCTTCAGCTGGTTGATTATTTCGTTTGAGCACTTCCTTAAAGGAATCTTTGATTTCAGTATCCGAATGAGTAGAAAGAACTTCGGATAATCGCATCTATTTAGATCTTTCTCCGAGATCATCATAGTTTTTTAGAGGGGCTCCAGCACCAGAAGTTTTAAGCTCAATTGAGTCCTTCAGCCAGTCTTTAAATTTAGATTCAAATCTTTTTAAACAGTAATTAACCGACTTAATTTTAAGTTCAAATAACTTTACAAATTTCTTCCTCACTTCACTTCCTCACTATTGAGAATCATGGAGTTAGTTTGACTTTTAGCATATCGCATGATTATTTTAATTTTTTCTGCTCTCGAATTGCTTGGTTGTTCAAAAAGAATATCGCACAACACTTTAAATTCCAATGTTATAGCCATGATGTTTTAACTGTTAATAGCAGTTACATTTAAAACTTTCTTTTTTATATTAAAAAAAACATTTTTTATATATACCTGTATCCAAAGAATAATAAAGAAATCAATGAATTAATGTATTTTTTACCTCTAAAAATAGGTGCATATATAACTCAACCAATATGTGCGTCTCGTAAAACCTACCTGTATGGAGGTGAATAACCATATCCTTTCTGACCATTATGAAAAACCCAAGTTGTAACAATTTTTACCTATTGCATTAACTTTCACATTAAAAAACATTTTATAACCTTAACATAATTTTTCAATTTTTTCAAATACACCAATTTTAAATACCGGAAAAATGCCTTTAAATCTTATTTTAAATAAATTGTCACACTGTTACTATAACCGTACTCTTCTAATTAAACTTTTGCTACAAATTATGGATATATTACCTTTACACTGTTATCAAAATCGGTGCCTTACTCGTACTTACTTATTTAGAATCTTTTACTAAAATTTTATTTTTTAGCTTGGAACAAAAGGCAAAATCGAATAAAAATTTTTTAAGTCATTCTTATAATGTTTTCTTAAAAAAAAAAATAAAAAACTATTTATATCTTTTTGGAAAAAATATTTGTTTATTAGCGAAGGATCATTGTCATCTTATAGTGAAATATTTGAGTATGATAATTAACTTTATATGCACAAATTCATCACTTATATTTAAATAAACAGTGTAAAAATGCTACGGGGGCCAAAGTTTTCAGAGTTTTTTAAGACTCGGTATTAATGCTTTATATACATGTTTAGTATCATTAGATCGGGAAAGACTAGGATATTAGCACTAAGTAAAAGTTTTTTTTAAGTGCGTTACTTTTTTTACACTTTGTATCGTAAAACAAAAAAAAATTGTTTTTCTGCTTTTTTAAGGAAAATATTTTTAATCTTTGATATTCTGTGGAAATGACATGGATAAAGATATTACAATGAAATTTTGTAGTAATGTAGACCAATAAGATCTAAAAGCAATAGACTAAAAAAAATTCCCAATTTTAACTTAAAAATTCCCCAATTCCCAACTGGGGAAAAAGGGGTTTCAAAAAATTAATTTTTTTTTCAAATATGGCAACACTGTCTCTATTTGCAGCGCGTTTCAGAAAAAACTTTTCTAATCAATAACAGATATATTGGAAAATATGAACATTATAATTTTTTTCAAATCGGTGCTTTGCCTTTTGAGAAATTTTTGTTTAAACTAATTTTTTTTTACAAATTGCCATTTTTTGGAGAGGGCATGTGCGAGGACCAAAAGTCCAATTAGCAAGAAATTTGTTTTATACGCATTCTCATTATGTTTTCTTTTAAAAACTTTAAAAATCTTTTTATGTTTCTTAAGAAAATATTTTTTTATTAGTGAAAAAATATAGCTATCTTTTGGGGAAAAACTAAAAAAAAGCGAAATTTTTTGTAAGTTTCAACTTTGAATATTTTTAACTTTTAAACAAAAGAAGATATCTATAACTAACTTGCACAAAAATTATTCAGAATTTTATTACAAATTTAAAAAATATTCTTAAAAAATTTTTGGTCCTCAGATGCGTCCACCAGATCAAAAAAAGCTTAAAAAAAGAGGTAAAAAATCAACCTAAAAATTCCTTTTTACCCAAATATCTCGAAATCCAAAGGAGATAACCTACACATTTAAGCGTATTTTTTGTAGATCTTCCCAAGGACAACTTAAGTTTAAAATTTCTTTTCAATTCATACATAAATGGATTTTTGGCGAATTTTTAAAAAAGTCGAACACCCGAGGTGACCAACTTTGAAGGTCCATCAATCACTCTCCCGACCCCTCATGGACCAGTGCTTTTAAAAACCAACTCGAATACTCCTTGACTATCACCATTCATTCAAATATCTCCAGTCGTTCAAAAGTTACAGAATTATTTAAAAAAGCGTCCGTAAACCACTGTGCGTCTGTCTGTTTGTCTGTCCGTCCGTCTACCTGTCTGTCCTGTTTTCTGTTGTAGTCAAGTTTTCGGAGCTCCAGTATTGCCGATATCTCAGATATTTATTTTGATGAAATTTAATAGCGTACTTCGCAGGGGATTACCTAAACTCTGATGCATTCGGCAATTTGTGGTAAATATAATTTAGTGTTTAAGCGATATTTCAGGTGTTTTAATCGACAATGATGAAATTTAGGATGAGACGATATAGTAAAATTTTGTGTAAAATGCATATGTTTATACCTGCCATGAGCTCCACAAATCTGATTTTAGCAAACAGACACACTGCATTTATCTTAATTTTGTGTCTGACTTCTGAACATTATGATAACATTTGAGAATGTATTATATATCAAATTATAGGTAATCTTCCTAGGAAGTACAAAAATACAACTGAGTACATGATATCTGTTCAAAACCTACATATGTATGTATGTATCTCACATATCAACGAAAATTTTAATTTTTTAATTACAATTGGGAGAAATCCGTTCACGTTTGACAATTGCTTCCGTATAAATTCGCCTGAGGCAATCTCTTAGTAGCTAATAAATTACAAATTTTAATAGAAACGATGATGACATTTAGTATAAAGACATTGTACAATATCGTTATTCAGGGCGATAACGTCTAAAATAAACTTTCTAGAGGGGCAACATTTGACAAAAGTATTTTTGATCTCTTGAAAAGTTCGGTATTGAAAATGGTCGAGCTCGGTTCACATTTAGTGAAATCTCCTATAGGTATAACCTCGACCGGGAATTACTTCAATGCTGATAAATTAAATCACATTATAATTGCACTAAGAACTAGAGCAAAACTTTCCACACATCCATCGGACAGATCGAAAGAACAATACATTATTATTGATGAAGTATTCATCTTAATTCCATTTAAAAGCTATATATTTCACGTATGTATCTAAAACTAAGAGTTTATACCCCATAATTCTAAGGCTTGTTTACATTGACAATCATTGTTAAAGCTTTGACCTAAATCAGTCCGCTAACTTCAAAGTTTTACATAACTAATCAAGAATCAAAGCATGCCAGAATACTTAATCTTCATCAAATCGATGTGCTTTTGCAAATCTAAGGGCATCTACATTTTGAAGAATCTCTTATTAAGTGTTCGTAAAATAGACACATATATCGAAGCGTACTTCGCAGGGGATTACCTAAACTCTGATGCATTCGGCAATTTGTGGTAAATATAATTTATTGTTTAAGCGATATTTCAGGTGTTTTAATCGACAATGATGAAATTTAGGATGAGACGATATAGTAAAATTTTGTGTAAAATGCATATGTTTATACCTTCCAGGAGCTCCACAAATCTGATTTTAGCAGACAGACACACTGCATTTATCTTAATTTTGTATCTGACTTTTGAACATTATGATAACATTTGAGAATGTTTTATATATCAAATTATAGGTAATCTTCTTGGGAAGTACACAAATGCAGCTAAGTACATGATATCCATTCAAAAGTGATGAATTTGTGCATATAAAGTTAATTATCATACTCAAATATTTCACTATAAGATGACAATGATCCTTCGCTAATAAACAAATATTTTTTTATTTTTTTAAAGAAAATATCATGAGGATTTATGAAATATCAAAATGTAAATAATTTGTACTTATATTAAAAGGTGAAATACATTTTACTGAAGTATTTGTAGTTAAAGTTTAAACTTACAGTTTTTATTACATATTTATATAAAAGTAGTTATTTACTTAATTTTTATTTTCAGTAAAATAATCAGTACAATCTATTATATCAAGAACCTCTTCCAGGTGTTCGTTTTCAGAAGTTTTTGTATAACTGCTCCACCATTTCTTTCTTATCGTTGATAGAGCAGGATCAGAAGACAACAAGAGATAATTTATTAGATCCTGATTTTGCGATTTTCTTGAGCATTTTCTGGTATTAAATAGTTGGATATACTTGAAATCTGAATTCCGCGCTTCCTGGGCCTCTTCTGTCAGTTCACCAAGTGGGAGAAGATTTGATTCAATTATTTCACGACCATGTTGAAGGACTTTATGAACTGTTGGTGTAATTTCTTTCCAGTGATACAAATGTCGTATACGAGTTAACGCGTTGAGGGCATAGCAATGAATTTTTTCAGCATTTATTTGATATTTGCTATTTATTGCCGATAATATTACGTAGCATTTACGAAGAACTTCCTCATCAATTCCAGTAATCTTTGAAGTTGTTTCATAATTTTCAAAGAATAGCCTGGCCGTATTAACATCGTTTGTACTGCCATATCCTACAAGTGGTTTGTCTATGTTTAGACCCGTCATAGTTTTGAATTCTTCCTGAATCCTTTTTTTTCACTGGATCTCATTTCAATTAGTTCCTTATTATTTCTCACGGATTTTAGCTGATTATCAGGTATATTCCTATATTTCAGATCATATGCTATATGTAGCATAAATTCTAAAAATCGGATACGTGCATGTAGGGGAGATATACCAAATTCCAGAACCTCTTGATTAATTGCAGTACTAGCTGATGCATCTTCTGAAGTTTGTAGAAATTCCGATTTCTTCTTTCCGCATAATGAGCATTTCCAAGTTGAATGGGTTTCCGTTATAGCGTTGCTTACTTTTCCATCTATCATTGTCAATTGAAGCTCAAAATTTACATTAATCAAATATCCATGTATGTCTATGCAGACTGGACTCAAATTGTCTATTGAATATTTGATATCATCAACCCAATTTTTTGTGCTTGCTGCATTTTCTTTTAAATATTCGAATCTGATCGGTCTGCAAAATGCCTTTGATCCTGGAGATGTGTTAACCCACACATATTCAGTACGCTCTTTTGATGTGGATGGTTCAGAACGATTCTTTCTTAATCTTAGTGGTACTAGGGATGCCATAAAAACGCTTCTGTAGTCATTTGTGTTCTGATGAGATGTTGATTGTTTGTATTCCGGTAATCCAGATAAACCGTCACATCCCCATTTACATATTAAAGTTAAGTCCTTGTTGTCAAGTTTCTTGGCTTCTTCTTCAGACAATGTAGTAGATATCAGCCTTGATGCCGTATTTTCCAATAATTTTGATAAATCCACAGATGTACTTTCGTCTCCTATCACGTTTGTTCGTATTAGGTTTTTTTTGGTTTTTAATAACGCATTATATCCTGGTAAAATTGAGTGTCCTTTGTCTCGTAATGCCTTACAGAGTTTAATATATTTATTTTTACTCAATTTCAACTCGAGCATAAGAGCAAGTGCTTCTTCCTCCGAAAATTCTGATTGAGAAGAAGGACTTGGTATACTCTTAATAATTCGCTTATGACGTTTAGGAAAAGCCTCTGGGAGAATATCTGCTATTTGTTTAGCTTCAGCTGGTTGATTATTTCGTTTGAGCACTTCCTTAAAGGAATCTTTGATTTCAGTATCCGAATGAGTAGAAAGAACTTCGGATAATCGCATCTATTTAGATCTTTCTCCGAGTTTTTTAGAGGGGCTCCAGCACCAGAAGTTTTAAGCTCAATTGAGTCCTTCAGCCAGTCTTTAAATTTAGATTCAAATCTTTTTAAACAGTAATTAACCGACTTAATTTTAAGTTCAAATAACTTTACAAATTTCTTCCTCACTTCACTTCCTCACTATTGAGAATCATGGAGTTAGTTTGACTTTCAGCATATCGCATGATTATTTTAATTTTTTCTGCTCTCGAATTGCTTGGTTGTTCAAAAAGAATATCGCACAACACTTTAAATTCCAATGTTATAGCCATGATGTTTTAACTGTTAATAGCAGTTACATTTAAAACTTTCTTTTTTATATTAAAAAAAAACATTTTTTATATATACCTGTATCCAAAGAATAATAAAGAAATCAATGAATTAATGTATTTTTTACCTCTAAAAATAGGTGCATATATAACTCAACCAATATGTGCGTCTCGTAAAACCTACCTGTATGGAGGTGAATAACCATATCCTTTCTGACCATTATGAAAAACCCAAGTTGTAACAATTTTTACCTATTGCATTAACTTTCACATTAAAAAACATTTTATAACCTTAACATAATTTTTCAATTTTTTCAAATACACCAATTTTAAATACCGGAAAAATTAGTTCCTTATTATTTCTCACGGATTTTAGCTGATTATCAGGTATATTCCTATATTTCAGATCATATGCTATATGTAGCATAAATTCTAAAAATCGGATACGTGCATGTAGGGGAGATATACCAAATTCCAGAACCTCTTGATTAATTGCAGTACTAGCTGATGCATCTTCTGAAGTTTGTAGAAATTCCGATTTCTTCTTTCCGCATAATGAGCATTTCCAAGTTGAATGGGTTTCCGTTATAGCGTTGCTTACTTTTCCATCTATCATTGTCAATTGAAGCTCAAAATTTACATTAATCAAATATCCATGTATGTCTATGCAGACTGGACTCAAATTGTCTATTGAATATTTGATATCATCAACCCAATTTTTTGTGCTTGCTGCATTTTCTTTTAAATATTCGAATCTGATCGGTCTGCAAAATGCCTTTGATCCTGGAGATGTGTTAACCCACACATATTCAGTACGCTCTTTTGATGTGGATGGTTCAGAACGATTCTTTCTTAATCTTAGTGGTACTAGGGATGCCATAAAAACGCTTCTGTAGTCATTTGTGTTCTGATGAGATGTTGATTGTTTGTATTCCGGTAATCCAGATAAACCGTCACATCCCCATTTACATATTAAAGTTAAGTCCTTGTTGTCAAGTTTCTTGGCTTCTTCTTCAGACAATGTAGTAGATATCAGCCTTGATGCCGTATTTTCCAATAATTTTGATAAATCCACAGATGTACTTTCGTCTCCTATCACGTTTGTTCGTATTAGGTTTTTTTTGGTTTTTAATAACGCATTATATCCTGGTAAAATTGAGTGTCCTTTGTCTCGTAATGCCTTACAGAGTTTAATATATTTATTTTTACTCAATTTCAACTCGAGCATAAGAGCAAGTGCTTCTTCCTCCGAAAATTCTGATTGAGAAGAAGGAGTTGGTATACTCTTAATAATTCGCTTATGACGTTTAGGAAAAGCCTCTGGGAGAATATCTGCTATTTGTTTAGCTTCAGCTGGTTGATTATTTCGTTTGAGCACTTCCTTAAAGGAATCTTTGATTTCAGTATCCGAATGAGTAGAAAGAACTTCGGATAATCGCATCTATTTAGATCTTTCTCCGAGTTTTTTAGAGGGGCTCCAGCACCAGAAGTTTTAAGCTCAATTGAGTCCTTCAGCCAGTCTTTAAATTTAGATTCAAATCTTTTTAAACAGTAATTAACCGACTTAATTTTAAGTTCAAATAACTTTACAAATTTCTTCCTCACTTCACTTCCTCACTATTGAGAATCATGGAGTTAGTTTGACTTTTAGCATATCGCATGATTATTTTAATTTTTTCTGCTCTCGAATTGCTTGGTTGTTCAAAAAGAATATCGCACAACACTTTAAATTCCAATGTTATAGCCATGATGTTTTAACTGTTAATAGCAGTTACATTTAAAACTTTCTTTTTTATATTAAAAAAAAACATTTTTTATATATACCTGTATCCAAAGAATAATAAAGAAATCAATGAATTAATGTATTTTTTACCTCTAAAAATAGGTGCATATATAACTCAACCAATATGTGCGTCTCGTAAAACCTACCTGTATGGAGGTGAATAACCATATCCTTTCTGACCATTATGAAAAACCCAAGTTGTAACAATTTTTACCTATTGCATTAACTTTCACATTAAAAAACATTTTATAACCTTAACATAATTTTTCAATTTTTTCAAATACACCAATTTTAAATACCGGAAAAATTAGTTCCTTATTATTTCTCACGGATTTTAGCTGATTATCAGGTATATTCCTATATTTCAGATCATATGCTATATGTAGCATAAATTCTAAAAATCGGATACGTGCATGTAGGGGAGATATACCAAATTCCAGAACCTCTTGATTAATTGCAGTACTAGCTGATGCATCTTCTGAAGTTTGTAGAAATTCCGATTTCTTCTTTCCGCATAATGAGCATTTCCAAGTTGAATGGGTTTCCGTTATAGCGTTGCTTACTTTTCCATCTATCATTGTCAATTGAAGCTCAAAATTTACATTAATCAAATATCCATGTATGTCTATGCAGACTGGACTCAAATTGTCTATTGAATATTTGATATCATCAACCCAATTTTTTGTGCTTGCTGCATTTTCTTTTAAATATTCGAATCTGATCGGTCTGCAAAATGCCTTTGATCCTGGAGATGTGTTAACCCACACATATTCAGTACGCTCTTTTGATGTGGATGGTTCAGAACGATTCTTTCTTAATCTTAGTGGTACTAGGGATGCCATAAAAACGCTTCTGTAGTCATTTGTGTTCTGATGAGATGTTGATTGTTTGTATTCCGGTAATCCAGATAAACCGTCACATCCCCATTTACATATTAAAGTTAAGTCCTTGTTGTCAAGTTTCTTGGCTTCTTCTTCAGACAATGTAGTAGATATCAGCCTTGATGCCGTATTTTCCAATAATTTTGATAAATCCACAGATGTACTTTCGTCTCCTATCACGTTTGTTCGTATTAGGTTTTTTTTGGTTTTTAATAACGCATTATATCCTGGTAAAATTGAGTGTCCTTTGTCTCGTAATGCCTTACAGAGTTTAATATATTTATTTTTACTCAATTTCAACTCGAGCATAAGAGCAAGTGCTTCTTCCTCCGAAAATTCTGATTGAGAAGAAGGAGTTGGTATACTCTTAATAATTCGCTTATGACGTTTAGGAAAAGCCTCTGGGAGAATATCTGCTATTTGTTTAGCTTCAGCTGGTTGATTATTTCGTTTGAGCACTTCCTTAAAGGAATCTTTGATTTCAGTATCCGAATGAGTAGAAAGAACTTCGGATAATCGCATCTATTTAGATCTTTCTCCGAGTTTTTTAGAGGGGCTCCAGCACCAGAAGTTTTAAGCTCAATTGAGTCCTTCAGCCAGTCTTTAAATTTAGATTCAAATCTTTTTAAACAGTAATTAACCGACTTAATTTTAAGTTCAAATAACTTTACAAATTTCTTCCTCACTTCACTTCCTCACTATTGAGAATCATGGAGTTAGTTTGACTTTTAGCATATCGCATGATTATTTTAATTTTTTCTGCTCTCGAATTGCTTGGTTGTTCAAAAAGAATATCGCACAACACTTTAAATTCCAATGTTATAGCCATGATGTTTTAACTGTTAATAGCAGTTACATTTAAAACTTTCTTTTTTATATTAAAAAAAAACATTTTTTATATATACCTGTATCCAAAGAATAATAAAGAAATCAATGAATTAATGTATTTTTTACCTCTAAAAATAGGTGCATATATAACTCAACCAATATGTGCGTCTCGTAAAACCTACCTGTATGGAGGTGAATAACCATATCCTTTCTGACCATTATGAAAAACCCAAGTTGTAACAATTTTTACCTATTGCATTAACTTTCACATTAAAAAACATTTTATAACCTTAACATAATTTTTCAATTTTTTCAAATACACCAATTTTAAATACCGGAAAAATTAGTTCCTTATTATTTCTCACGGATTTTAGCTGATTATCAGGTATATTCCTATATTTCAGATCATATGCTATATGTAGCATAAATTCTAAAAATCGGATACGTGCATGTAGGGGAGATATACCAAATTCCAGAACCTCTTGATTAATTGCAGTACTAGCTGATGCATCTTCTGAAGTTTGTAGAAATTCCGATTTCTTCTTTCCGCATAATGAGCATTTCCAAGTTGAATGGGTTTCCGTTATAGCGTTGCTTACTTTTCCATCTATCATTGTCAATTGAAGCTCAAAATTTACATTAATCAAATATCCATGTATGTCTATGCAGACTGGACTCAAATTGTCTATTGAATATTTGATATCATCAACCCAATTTTTTGTGCTTGCTGCATTTTCTTTTAAATATTCGAATCTGATCGGTCTGCAAAATGCCTTTGATCCTGGAGATGTGTTAACCCACACATATTCAGTACGCTCTTTTGATGTGGATGGTTCAGAACGATTCTTTCTTAATCTTAGTGGTACTAGGGATGCCATAAAAACGCTTCTGTAGTCATTTGTGTTCTGATGAGATGTTGATTGTTTGTATTCCGGTAATCCAGATAAACCGTCACATCCCCATTTACATATTAAAGTTAAGTCCTTGTTGTCAAGTTTCTTGGCTTCTTCTTCAGACAATGTAGTAGATATCAGCCTTGATGCCGTATTTTCCAATAATTTTGATAAATCCACAGATGTACTTTCGTCTCCTATCACGTTTGTTCGTATTAGGTTTTTTTTGGTTTTTAATAACGCATTATATCCTGGTAAAATTGAGTGTCCTTTGTCTCGTAATGCCTTACAGAGTTTAATATATTTATTTTTACTCAATTTCAACTCGAGCATAAGAGCAAGTGCTTCTTCCTCCGAAAATTCTGATTGAGAAGAAGGAGTTGGTATACTCTTAATAATTCGCTTATGACGTTTAGGAAAAGCCTCTGGGAGAATATCTGCTATTTGTTTAGCTTCAGCTGGTTGATTATTTCGTTTGAGCACTTCCTTAAAGGAATCTTTGATTTCAGTATCCGAATGAGTAGAAAGAACTTCGGATAATCGCATCTATTTAGATCTTTCTCCGAGTTTTTTAGAGGGGCTCCAGCACCAGAAGTTTTAAGCTCAATTGAGTCCTTCAGCCAGTCTTTAAATTTAGATTCAAATCTTTTTAAACAGTAATTAACCGACTTAATTTTAAGTTCAAATAACTTTACAAATTTCTTCCTCACTTCACTTCCTCACTATTGAGAATCATGGAGTTAGTTTGACTTTTAGCATATCGCATGATTATTTTAATTTTTTCTGCTCTCGAATTGCTTGGTTGTTCAAAAAGAATATCGCACAACACTTTAAATTCCAATGTTATAGCCATGATGTTTTAACTGTTAATAGCAGTTACATTTAAAACTTTCTTTTTTATATTAAAAAAAAACATTTTTTATATATACCTGTATCCAAAGAATAATAAAGAAATCAATGAATTAATGTATTTTTTACCTCTAAAAATAGGTGCATATATAACTCAACCAATATGTGCGTCTCGTAAAACCTACCTGTATGGAGGTGAATAACCATATCCTTTCTGACCATTATGAAAAACCCAAGTTGTAACAATTTTTACCTATTGCATTAACTTTCACATTAAAAAACATTTTATAACCTTAACATAATTTTTCAATTTTTTCAAATACACCAATTTTAAATACCGGAAAAATTAGTTCCTTATTATTTCTCACGGATTTTAGCTGATTATCAGGTATATTCCTATATTTCAGATCATATGCTATATGTAGCATAAATTCTAAAAATCGGATACGTGCATGTAGGGGAGATATACCAAATTCCAGAACCTCTTGATTAATTGCAGTACTAGCTGATGCATCTTCTGAAGTTTGTAGAAATTCCGATTTCTTCTTTCCGCATAATGAGCATTTCCAAGTTGAATGGGTTTCCGTTATAGCGTTGCTTACTTTTCCATCTATCATTGTCAATTGAAGCTCAAAATTTACATTAATCAAATATCCATGTATGTCTATGCAGACTGGACTCAAATTGTCTATTGAATATTTGATATCATCAACCCAATTTTTTGTGCTTGCTGCATTTTCTTTTAAATATTCGAATCTGATCGGTCTGCAAAATGCCTTTGATCCTGGAGATGTGTTAACCCACACATATTCAGTACGCTCTTTTGATGTGGATGGTTCAGAACGATTCTTTCTTAATCTTAGTGGTACTAGGGATGCCATAAAAACGCTTCTGTAGTCATTTGTGTTCTGATGAGATGTTGATTGTTTGTATTCCGGTAATCCAGATAAACCGTCACATCCCCATTTACATATTAAAGTTAAGTCCTTGTTGTCAAGTTTCTTGGCTTCTTCTTCAGACAATGTAGTAGATATCAGCCTTGATGCCGTATTTTCCAATAATTTTGATAAATCCACAGATGTACTTTCGTCTCCTATCACGTTTGTTCGTATTAGGTTTTTTTTGGTTTTTAATAACGCATTATATCCTGGTAAAATTGAGTGTCCTTTGTCTCGTAATGCCTTACAGAGTTTAATATATTTATTTTTACTCAATTTCAACTCGAGCATAAGAGCAAGTGCTTCTTCCTCCGAAAATTCTGATTGAGAAGAAGGAGTTGGTATACTCTTAATAATTCGCTTATGACGTTTAGGAAAAGCCTCTGGGAGAATATCTGCTATTTGTTTAGCTTCAGCTGGTTGATTATTTCGTTTGAGCACTTCCTTAAAGGAATCTTTGATTTCAGTATCCGAATGAGTAGAAAGAACTTCGGATAATCGCATCTATTTAGATCTTTCTCCGAGTTTTTTAGAGGGGCTCCAGCACCAGAAGTTTTAAGCTCAATTGAGTCCTTCAGCCAGTCTTTAAATTTAGATTCAAATCTTTTTAAACAGTAATTAACCGACTTAATTTTAAGTTCAAATAACTTTACAAATTTCTTCCTCACTTCACTTCCTCACTATTGAGAATCATGGAGTTAGTTTGACTTTTAGCATATCGCATGATTATTTTAATTTTTTCTGCTCTCGAATTGCTTGGTTGTTCAAAAAGAATATCGCACAACACTTTAAATTCCAATGTTATAGCCATGATGTTTTAACTGTTAATAGCAGTTACATTTAAAACTTTCTTTTTTATATTAAAAAAAAACATTTTTTATATATACCTGTATCCAAAGAATAATAAAGAAATCAATGTATTTTTTACCTCTAAAAATAGGTGCATATATAACTCAACCAATATGTGCGTCTCGTAAAACCTACCTGTATGGAGGTGAATAACCATATCCTTTCTGACCATTATGAAAAACCCAAGTTGTAACAATTTTTACCTATTGCATTAACTTTCACATTAAAAAACATTTTATAACCTTAACATAATTTTTCAATTTTTTCAAATACACCAATTTTAAATACCGGAAAAATTAGTTCCTTATTATTTCTCACGGATTTTAGCTGATTATCAGGTATATTCCTATATTTCAGATCATATGCTATATGTAGCATAAATTCTAAAAATCGGATACGTGCATGTAGGGGAGATATACCAAATTCCAGAACCTCTTGATTAATTGCAGTACTAGCTGATGCATCTTCTGAAGTTTGTAGAAATTCCGATTTCTTCTTTCCGCATAATGAGCATTTCCAAGTTGAATGGGTTTCCGTTATAGCGTTGCTTACTTTTCCATCTATCATTGTCAATTGAAGCTCAAAATTTACATTAATCAAATATCCATGTATGTCTATGCAGACTGGACTCAAATTGTCTATTGAATATTTGATATCATCAACCCAATTTTTTGTGCTTGCTGCATTTTCTTTTAAATATTCGAATCTGATCGGTCTGCAAAATGCCTTTGATCCTGGAGATGTGTTAACCCACACATATTCAGTACGCTCTTTTGATGTGGATGGTTCAGAACGATTCTTTCTTAATCTTAGTGGTACTAGGGATGCCATAAAAACGCTTCTGTAGTCATTTGTGTTCTGATGAGATGTTGATTGTTTGTATTCCGGTAATCCAGATAAACCGTCACATCCCCATTTACATATTAAAGTTAAGTCCTTGTTGTCAAGTTTCTTGGCTTCTTCTTCAGACAATGTAGTAGATATCAGCCTTGATGCCGTATTTTCCAATAATTTTGATAAATCCACAGATGTACTTTCGTCTCCTATCACGTTTGTTCGTATTAGGTTTTTTTTGGTTTTTAATAACGCATTATATCCTGGTAAAATTGAGTGTCCTTTGTCTCGTAATGCCTTACAGAGTTTAATATATTTATTTTTACTCAATTTCAACTCGAGCATAAGAGCAAGTGCTTCTTCCTCCGAAAATTCTGATTGAGAAGAAGGAGTTGGTATACTCTTAATAATTCGCTTATGACGTTTAGGAAAAGCCTCTGGGAGAATATCTGCTATTTGTTTAGCTTCAGCTGGTTGATTATTTCGTTTGAGCACTTCCTTAAAGGAATCTTTGATTTCAGTATCCGAATGAGTAGAAAGAACTTCGGATAATCGCATCTATTTAGATCTTTCTCCGAGATCATCATAGTTTTTTAGAGGGGCTCCAGCACCAGAAGTTTTAAGCTCAATTGAGTCCTTCAGCCAGTCTTTAAATTTAGATTCAAATCTTTTTAAACAGTAATTAACCGACTTAATTTTAAGTTCAAATAACTTTACAAATTTCTTCCTCACTTCACTTCCTTACATTTAAAACTTTCTTTTTTATATTAAAAAAAAACATTTTTTATATATACCTGTATCCAAAGAATAATAAAGAAATCAATGAATTAATGTATTTTTTACCTCTAAAAATAGGTGCATATATAACTCAACCAATATGTGCGTCTCGTAAAACCTACCTGTATGGAGGTGAATAACCATATCCTTTCTGACCATTATGAAAAACCCAAGTTGTAACAATTTTTACCTATTGCATTAACTTTCACATTAAAAAACATTTTATAACCTTAACATAATTTTTCAATTTTTTCAAATACACCAATTTTAAATACCGGAAAAATGCCTTTAAATCTTATTTTAAATAAATTGTCACACTGTTACTATAACCGTACTCTTCTAATTAAACTTTTGCTACAAATTATGGATATATTACCTTTACACTGTTATCAAAATCGGTGCCTTACTCGTACTTACTTATTTAGAATCTTTTACTAAAATTTTATTTTTTAGCTTGGAACAAAAGGCAAAATCGAATAAAAATTTTTTAAGTCATTCTTATAATGTTTTCTTAAAAAAAAAAAAATAAAAAACTATTTATATCTTTTTGGAAAAAATATTTGTTTATTAGCGAAGGATCATTGTCATCTTATAGTGAAATATTTGAGTATGATAATTAACTTTATATGCACAAATTCATCACTTATATTTAAATAAACAGTGTAAAAATGCTACGGGGGCCAAAGTTTTCAGAGTTTTTTAAGACTCGGTATTAATGCTTTATATACATGTTTAGTATCATTAGATCGGGAAAGACTAGGATATTAGCACTAAGTAAAAGTTTTTTTTAAGTGCGTTACTTTTTTTACACTTTGTATCGTAAAACAAAAAAAAATTGTTTTTCTGCTTTTTTAAGGAAAATATTTTTAATCTTTGATATTCTGTGGAAATGACATGGATAAAGATATTACAATGAAATTTTGTAGTAATGTAGACCAATAAGATCTAAAAGCAATAGACTAAAAAAAATTCCCAATTTTAACTTAAAAATTCCCCAATTCCCAACTGGGGAAAAAGGGGTTTCAAAAAATGAGTTTTTTTTTTCAAATATGGCAACACTGTCTCTATTTGCAGCGCGTTTCAGAAAAAACTTTTCTAATCAATAACAGATATATTGGAAAATATGAACATTATAATTTTTTTCAAATCGGTGCTTTGCCTTTTGAGAAATTTTTGTTTAAACTAATTTTTTTTACAAATTGCCATTTTTTGGAGAGGGCATGTGCGAGGACCAAAAGTCCAATTAGCAAGAAATTTGTTTTATACGCATTCTCATTATGTTTTCTTTTAAAAACTTTAAAAATCTTTTTATGTTTCTTAAGAAAATATTTTTTTATTAGTGAAAAAATATAGCTATCTTTTGGGGAAAAACTAAAAAAAAGCGAAATTTTTTGTAAGTTTCAACTTTGAATATTTTTAACTTTTAAACAAAAGAAGATATCTATAACTAACTTGCACAAAAATTATTCAGAATTTTATTACAAATTTAAAAAATATTCTTAAAAAATTTTTGGTCCTCAGATGCGTCCACCAGATCAAAAAAAGCTTAAAAAAAGAGGTAAAAAATCAACCTAAAAATTCCTTTTTACCCAAATATCTCGAAATCCAAAGGAGATAACCTACACATTTAAGCGTATTTTTTGTAGATCTTCCCAAGGACAACTTAAGTTTAAAATTTCTTTTCAATCCATACATAAATGGATTTTTGGCGAATTTTTAAAAAAGTCGAACACCCGAGGTGACCAACTTTGAAGGTCCATCAATCACTCTCCCGACCCCTCATGGACCAGTGCTTTTAAAAACCAACTCGAATACTCCTTGACTATCACCATTCATTCAAATATCTCCAGTCGTTCAAAAGTTACAGAATTATTTAAAAAAGCGTCCGTAAACCACTGTGCGTCTGTCTGTTTGTCTGTCCGTCCGTCTACCTGTCTGTCCTCTTTTCTGTTGTAGTCAAGTTTTCGGAGCTCCAGTATTGCCGATATCTCAGATGTTTATTTTGATGAAATTTAATAGCGTACTTCGCAGGGGATTACCTAAACTCTGATGCATTCGGCAATTTGTGGTAAATATAATTTAGTGTTTAAGCGATATTTCAGGTGTTTTAATCGACAATGATGAAATTTAGGATGAGACGATATAGTAAAATTTTGTGTAAAATGCATATGCTTATACCTGCCATGAGCTCCACAAATCTGATTTTAGCAAACAGACACACTGCATTTATCTTAATTTTGTGTCTGACTTCTGAACATTATGATAACATTTGAGAATGTATTATATATCAAATTATAGGTAATCTTCCTAGGAAGTACAAAAATACAACTGAGTACATGATATCTGTTCAAAACCTACATATGTATGTATGTATCTCACATATCAACGAAAATTTTAATTTTTTAATTACAATTGGGAGAAATCCGTTCACGTTTGACAATTGCTTCCGTATAAATTCGCCTGAGGCAATCTCTTAGTAGCTAATAAATTACAAATTTTAATAGAAACGATGATGACATTTAGTATAAAGACATTGTACAATATCGTTATTCAGGGCGATAACGTCTAAAATAAACTTTCTAGAGGGGCAACATTTGACAAAAGTATTTTTGATCTCTTGAAAAGTTCGGTATTGAAAATGGTCGAGCTCGGTTCACATTTAGTGAAATCTCCTATATAACCTCGACCGGGAATTACTTCAATGCTGATAAATTAAATCACATTATAATTGCACTAAGAACTAGAGCAAAACTTTCCACACATCCATCGGACAGATCGAAAGAACAATACATTATTATTGATGAAGTATTCATCTTAATTCCATTTAAAAGCTATATATTTCACGTATGTATCTAAAACTAAGAGTTTATACCCCATAATTCTAAGGCTTGTTTACATTGACAATCATTGTTAAAGCTTTGACCTAAATCAGTCCGCTAACTTCAAAGTTTTACATAACTAATCAAGAATCAAAGCATGCCAGAATACTTAATCTTCATCAAATCGATGTGCTTTTGCAAATCTAAGGGCATCTACATTTTGAAGAATCTCTTATTAAGTGTTCGTAAAATAGACACATATATCGAAGCGTACTTCGCAGGGGATTACCTAAACTCTGATGCATTCGGCAATTTGTGGTAAATATAATTTATTGTTTAAGCGATATTTCAGGTGTTTTAATCGACAATGATGAAATTTAGGATGAGACGATATAGTAAAATTTTGTGTAAAATGCATATGTTTATACCTTCCAGGAGCTCCACAAATCTGATTTTAGCAGACAGACACACTGCATTTATCTTAATTTTGTATCTGACTTTTGAACATTATGATAACATTTGAGAATGTTTTATATATCAAATTATAGGTAATCTTCTTGGGAAGTACACAAATGCAACTAAGTACATGATATCCATTCAAAAGTGATGAATTTGTGCATATAAAGTTAATTATCATACTCAAATATTTCACTATAAGATGACAATGATCCTTCGCTAATAAACAAATATTTTTTTAAAGAAAATATCATGAGGATTTATGAAATATCAAAATGTAAATAATTTGTACTTATATTAAAAGGTGAAATACATTTTACTGAAGTATTTGTAGTTAAAGTTTAAACTTACAGTTTTTATTACATATTTATATAAAAGTAGTTATTTACTTAATTTTTATTTTCAGTAAAATAATCAGTACAATCTATTATATCAAGAACCTCTTCCAGGTGTTCGTTTTCAGAAGTTTTTGTATAACTGCTCCACCATTTCTTTCTTATCGTTGATAGAGCAGGATCAGAAGACAACAAGAGATAATTTATTAGATCCTGATTTTGCGATTTTCTTGAGCATTTTCTGGTATTAAATAGTTGGATATACTTGAAATCTGAATTCCGCGCTTCCTGGGCCTCTTCTGTCAGTTCACCAAGTGGGAGAAGATTTGATTCAATTATTTCACGACCATGTTGAAGGACTTTATGAACTGTTGGTGTAATTTCTTTCCAGTGATACAAATGTCGTATACGAGTTAACGCGTTGAGGGCGTAGCAATGAATTTTTTCAGCATTTATTTGATATTTGCTATTTATTGCCGATAATATTACGTAGCATTTACGAAGAACTTCCTCATCAATTCCAGTAATCTTTGAAGTTGTTTCATCGTTTGCCGTATTACCATCGTTTGTACTGCCATATCCTACAAGTGGTTTGTCTATGTTTAGACCCGTCATAGTTTTGAATTCTTCCTGAATCCTTCTTTTTCACTGGATCTCATTTCAATTAGTTCCTTATTATTTCTCACGGATTTTAGCTGATTATCAGGTATATTCCTATATTTCAGTAATCTTTGAAGTTGTTTCATAATTTTCAAAGAATAGCCTGGCCGTATTACCATCGTTTGTACTGCCATATCCTACAAGTGGTTTGTCTATGTTTAGACCCGTCATAGTTTTGAATTCTTCCTGAATCCTTTTTTTTTCACTGGATCTCATTTCAATTAGTTCCTTATTATTTCTCACGGATTTTAGCTGATTATCAGGTATATTCCTATATTTCAGATCATATGCTATATGTAGCATAAATTCTAAAAATCGGATACGTGCATGTAGGGGAGATATACCAAATTCCAGAACCTCTTGATTAATTGCAGTACTAGCTGATGCATCTTCTGAAGTTTGTAGAAATTCCGATTTCTTCTTTCCGCATAATGAGCATTTCCAAGTTGAATGGGTTTCCGTTATAGCGTTGCTTACTTTTCCATCTATCATTGTCAATTGAAGCTCAAAATTTACATTAATCAAATATCCATGTATGTCTATGCAGACTGGACTCAAATTGTCTATTGAATATTTGATATCATCAACCCAATTTTTTGTGCTTGCTGCATTTTCTTTTAAATATTCGAATCTGATCGGTCTGCAAAATGCCTTTGATCCTGGAGATGTGTTAACCCACACATATTCAGTACGCTCTTTTGATGTGGATGGTTCAGAACGATTCTTTCTTAATCTTAGTGGTACTAGGGATGCCATAAAAACGCTTCTGTAGTCATTTGTGTTCTGATGAAATGTTGATTGTTTGTATTCCGGTAATCCAGATAAACCGTCACATCCCCATTTACATATTAAAGTTAAGTCCTTGTTGTCAAGTTTCTTGGCTTCTTCTTCAGACAATGTAGTAGATATTAGCCTTGATGCCGTATTTTCCAATAATTTTGATAAATCCACAGATGTACTTTCGTCTCCTATCACGTTTGTTCGTATTAGGTTTTTTTTTGGTTTTTAATAACGCATTATATCCTGGTAAAATTGAGTGTCCTTTGTCTCGTAATGCCTTACAGAGTTTAATATATTTATTTTTACTCAATTTCAACTCGAGCATAAGAGCAAGTGCTTCTTCCTCCGAAAATTCTGATTGAGAAGAAGGAGTTGGTATACTCTTAATAATTCGCTTATGACGTTTAGGAAAAGCCTCTGGGAGAATATCTGCTATTTGTTTAGCTTCAGCTGGTTGATTATTTCGTTTGAGCACTTCCTTAAAGGAATCTTTGATTTCAGTATCCGAATGAGTAGAAAGAACTTCGGATAATCGCATCTATTTAGATCTTTCTCCGAGATCATCATAGTTTTTTAGAGGGGCTCCAGCACCAGAAGTTTTAAGCTCAATTGAGTCCTTCAGCCAGTCTTTAAATTTAGATTCAAATCTTTTTAAACAGTAATTAACCGACTTAATTTTAAGTTCAAATAACTTTACAAATTTCTTCCTCACTTCACTTCCTTACATTTAAAACTTTCTTTTTTATATTAAAAAAAAACATTTTTTATATATACCTGTATCCAAAGAATAATAAAGAAATCAATGAATTAATGTATTTTTTACCTCTAAAAATAGGTGCATATATAACTCAACCAATATGTGCGTCTCGTAAAACCTACCTGTATGGAGGTGAATAACCATATCCTTTCTGACCATTATGAAAAACCCAAGTTGTAACAATTTTTACCTATTGCATTAACTTTCACATTAAAAAACATTTTATAACCTTAACATAATTTTTCAATTTTTTCAAATACACCAATTTTAAATACCGGAAAAATGCCTTTAAATCTTATTTTAAATAAATTGTCACACTGTTACTATAACCGTACTCTTCTAATTAAACTTTTGCTACAAATTATGGATATATTACCTTTACACTGTTATCAAAATCGGTGCCTTACTCGTACTTACTTATTTAGAATCTTTTACTAAAATTTTATTTTTTAGCTTGGAACAAAAGGCAAAATCGAATAAAAATTTTTTAAGTCATTCTTATAATGTTTTCTTAAAAAAAAAATAAAAAACTATTTATAACTTTTTGGAAAAAATATTTGTTTATTAGCGAAGGATCATTGTCATCTTATAGTGAAATATTTGAGTATGATAATTAACTTTATATGCACAAATTCATCACTTATATTTAAATAAACAGTGTAAAAATGCTACGGGGGCCAAAGTTTTCAGAGTTTTTTAAGACTCGGTATTAATGCTTTATATACATGTTTAGTATCATTAGATCGGGAAAGACTAGGATATTAGCACTAAGTAAAAGTTTTTTTTAAGTGCGTTACTTTTTTTACACTTTGTATCGTAAAACAAAAAAAATTGTTTTTCTGCTTTTTTAAGGAAAATATTTTTAATCTTTGATATTCTGTGGAAATGACATGGACAAAGATATTACAATGAAATTTTGTAGTAATGTAGACCAATAAGATCTAAAAGCAATAGACTAAAAAAAATTCCCAATTTTAACTTAAAAATTCCCCAATTCCCAACTGGGGAAAAAGGGGTTTCAAAAAATGAGTTTTTTTTTCAAATATGGCAACACTGTCTCTATTTGCAGCGCGTTTCAGAAAAAACTTTTCTAATCAATAACAGATATATTGGAAAATATGAACATTATAATTTTTTTCAAATCGGTGCTTTGCCTTTTGAGAAATTTTTGTTTAAACTAATTTTTTTTTACAAATTGCCATTTTTTGGAGAGGGCATGTGCGAGGACCAAAAGTCCAATTAGCAAGAAATTTGTTTTATACGCATTCTCATTATGTTTTCTTTTAAAAACTTTAAAAATCTTTTTATGTTTCTTAAGAAAATATTTTTTTATTAGTGAAAAAATATAGCTATCTTTTGGGGAAAAACTAAAAAAAAGCGAAATTTTTTGTAAGTTTCAACTTTGAATATTTTTAACTTTTAAACAAAAGAAGATATCTATAACTAACTTGCACAAAAATTATTCAGAATTTTATTACAAATTTAAAAAATATTCTTAAAAAATTTTTGGTCCTCAGATGCGTCCACCAGATCAAAAAAAGCTTAAAAAAAGAGGTAAAAAATCAACCTAAAAATTCCTTTTTACCCAAATATCTCGAAATCCAAAGGAGATAACCTACACATTTAAGCGTATTTTTTGTAGATCTTCCCAAGGACAACTTAAGTTTAAAATTTCTTTTCAATCCATACATAAATGGATTTTTGGCGAATTTTTAAAAAAGTCGAACACCCGAGGTGACCAACTTTGAAGGTCCATCAATCACTCTCCCGACCCCTCATGGACCAGTGCTTTTAAAAACCAACTCGAATACTCCTTGACTATCACCATTCATTCAAATATCTCCAGTCGTTCAAAAGTTACAGAATTATTTAAAAAAGCGTCCGTAAACCACTGTGCGTCTGTCTGTTTGTCTGTCCGTCCGTCTACCTGTCTGTCCTCTTTTCTGTTGTAGTCAAGTTTTCGGAGCTCCAGTATTGCCGATATCTCAGATGTTTATTTTGATGAAATTTAATAGCGTACTTCGCAGGGGATTACCTAAACTCTGATGCATTCGGCAATTTGTGGTAAATATAATTTAGTGTTTAAGCGATATTTCAGGTGTTTTAATCGACAATGATGAAATTTAGGATGAGACGATATAGTAAAATTTTGTGTAAAATGCATATGCTTATACCTGCCATGAGCTCCACAAATCTGATTTTAGCAAACAGACACACTGCATTTATCTTAATTTTGTGTCTGACTTCTGAACATTATGATAACATTTGAGAATGTATTATATATCAAATTATAGGTAATCTTCCTAGGAAGTACAAAAATACAACTGAGTACATGATATCTGTTCAAAACCTACATATGTATGTATGTATCTCACATATCAACGAAAATTTTAATTTTTTAATTACAATTGGGAGAAATCCGTTCACGTTTGACAATTGCTTCCGTATAAATTCGCCTGAGGCAATCTCTTAGTAGCTAATAAATTACAAATTTTAATAGAAACGATGATGACATTTAGTATAAAGACATTGTACAATATCGTTATTCAGGGCGATAACGTCTAAAATAAACTTTCTAGAGGGGCAACATTTGACAAAAGTATTTTTGATCTCTTGAAAAGTTCGGTATTGAAAATGGTCGAGCTCGGTTCACATTTAGTGAAATCTCCTATATAACCTCGACCGGGAATTACTTCAATGCTGATAAATTAAATCACATTATAATTGCACTAAGAACTAGAGCAAAACTTTCCACACATCCATCGGACAGATCGAAAGAACAATACATTATTATTGATGAAGTATTCATCTTAATTCCATTTAAAAGCTATATATTTCACGTATGTATCTAAAACTAAGAGTTTATACCCCATAATTCTAAGGCTTGTTTACATTGACAATCATTGTTAAAGCTTTGACCTAAATCAGTCCGCTAACTTCAAAGTTTTACATAACTAATCAAGAATCAAAGCATGCCAGAATACTTAATCTTCATCAAATCGATGTGCTTTTGCAAATCTAAGGGCATCTACATTTTGAAGAATCTCTTATTAAGTGTTCGTAAAATAGACACATATATCGAAGCGTACTTCGCAGGGGATTACCTAAACTCTGATGCATTCGGCAATTTGTGGTAAATATAATTTATTGTTTAAGCGATATTTCAGGTGTTTTAATCGACAATGATGAAATTTAGGATGAGACGATATAGTAAAATTTTGTGTAAAATGCATATGTTTATACCTTCCAGGAGCTCCACAAATCTGATTTTAGCAGACAGACACACTGCATTTATCTTAATTTTGTATCTGACTTTTGAACATTATGATAACATTTGAGAATGTTTTATATATCAAATTATAGGTAATCTTCTTGGGAAGTACACAAATGCAGCTAAGTACATGATATCCATTTAAAGTGATGAATTTGTGCATATAAAGTTAATTATCATACTCAAATATTTCACTATAAGATGACAATGATCCTTCGCTAATAAACAAATATTTTTTTATTTTTTTAAAGAAAATATTTTTAAAGAAATATATTATGAAATATCAAAATGTAAATAATTTGTACTTATATTAAAAGGTGAAATACATTTTACTGAAGTATTTGTAGTTAAAGTTTAAACTTACAGTTTTTATTACATATTTATATAAAAGTAGTTATTTACTTAATTTTTATTTTCAGTAAAATAATCAGTACAATCTATTATATCAAGAACCTCTTCCAGGTGTTCGTTTTCAGAAGTTTTTGTATAACTGCTCCACCATTTCTTTCTTATCGTTGATAGAGCAGGATCAGAAGACAACAAGAGATAATTTATTAGATCCTGATTTTGCGATTTTCTTGAGCATTTTCTGGTATTAAATAGTTGGATATACTTGAAATCTGAATTCCGTGCTTCCTGGGCCTCTTCTGTCAGTTCACCAAGTGGGAGAAGATTTGATTCAATTATTTCACGACCATGTTGAAGGACTTTATGAACTGTTGGTGTAATTTCTTTCCAGTGATACAAATGTCGTATACGAGTTAACGCGTTGAGGGCATAGCAATGAATTTTTTCAGCATTTATTTGATATTTGCTATTTATTGCCGATAATATTACGTAGCATTTACGAAGAACTTCCTCATCAATTCCAGTAATCTTTGAAGTTGTTTCATCGTTTGCCGTATTACCATCGTTTGTACTGCCATATCCTACAAGTGGTTTGTCTATGTTTAGACCCGTCATAGTTTTGAATTCTTCCTGAATCATTTTTTTTCACTGGATCTCATTTCAATTAGTTCCTTATTATTTCTCACGAATTTTAGCTGATTATCAGGTATATTCCTATATTTCAGATCATATGCTATATGTAGCATAAATTCTAAAAATCGGATACGTGCATGTAGGGGAGATATACCAAATTCCAGAACCTCTTGATTAATTGCAGTACTAGCTGATGCATCTGAAGTTTGTAGAAATTCCGATTTCTTCTTTCCGCATAATGAACATTTCCAAGTTGAATGGGTTTCCGTTATAGCGTTGCTTACTTTTCCATCTATCATTGTCAATTGAAGCTCAAAATTTACATTAATCAAATATCCATGTATGTCTATGCAGACTGGACTCAAATTGTCTATTGAATATTTGATATCATCAACCCAATTTTTTGTGCTTGCTGCATTTTCTTTTAAATATTCGAATCTGATCGGTCTGCAAAATGCCTTTGATCCTTGAGATGTGTTAACCCACACATATTCAGTACGCTCTTTTGATGTGGATGGTTCAGAACGATTCTTTCTTAATCTTAGTGGTACTAGGGATGCCATAAAAACGCTTCTGTAGTCATTTGTGTTCTGATGAGATGTTGATTGTTTGTATTCCGGTAATCCAGATAAACCGTCACATCCCCATTTACATATTAAAGTTAAGTCCTTGTTGTCAAGTTTCTTGGCTTCTTCTTCAGACAATGTAGTAGATATCAGCCTTGATGCCGTATTTTCCAATAATTTTGATAAATCCACAGATGTACTTTCGTCTCCTATCACGTTTGTTCGTATTAGGTTTTTTTTGGTTTTTAATAACGCATTATATCCTGGTAAAATTGAGTGTCCTTTGTCTCGTAATGCCTTACAGAGTTTAATATATTTATTTTTACTCAATTTCAACTCGAGCATAAGAGCAAGTGCTTCTTCCTCCGAAAATTCTGATTGAGAAGAAGGAGTTGGTATACTCTTAATAATTCGCTTATGACGTTTAGGAAAAGCCTCTGGGAGAATATCTGCTATTTGTTTAGCTTCAGCTGGTTGATTATTTCGTTTGAGCACTTCCTTAAAGGAATCTTTGATTTCAGTATCCGAATGAGTAGAAAGAACTTCGGATAATCGCATCTATTTAGATCTTTCTCCGAGATCATCATAGTTTTTTAGAGGGGCTCCAGCACCAGAAGTTTTAAGCTCAATTGAGTCCTTCAGCCAGTCTTTAAATTTAGATTCAAATCTTTTTAAACAGTAATTAACCGACTTAATTTTAAGTTCAAATAACTTTACAAATTTCTTCCTCAC
Source organism: Stomorhina lunata (assembly GCA_933228675.1). NCBI lineage: Eukaryota > Metazoa > Arthropoda > Insecta > Diptera > Rhiniidae > Stomorhina > Stomorhina lunata. Next base: position 53,108,918 of record OW121741.1, on the reverse strand, counting down.
TTCACTTCCTCACTATTGAGAATCATGGAGTTAGTTTGACTTTTAGCATATCGCATGATTATTTTAATTTTTTCTGCTCTCGAATTGCTTGGTTGTTCAAAAAGAATATCGCACAACACTTTAAATTCCAATGTTATAGCCATGATGTTTTAACTGTTAATAGCAGTTACATTTAAAACTTTCTTTTTTATATTAAAAAAAAACATTTTTTATATATACCTGTATCCAAAGAATAATAAAGAAATCAATGAATTAATGTATTTTTTACCTCTAAAAATAGGTGCATATATAACTCAACCAATATGTGCGTCTCGTAAAACCTACCTGTATGGAGGTGAATAACCATATCCTTTCTGACCATTATGAAAAACCCAAGTTGTAACAATTTTTACCTATTGCATTAACTTTCACATTAAAAAACATTTTATAACCTTAACATAATTTTTCAATTTTTTCAAATACACCAATTTTAAATACCGAAAAAATGCCTTTAAATCTTATTTTAAATAAATTGTCACACTGTTACTATAACCGTACTCTTCTAATTAAACTTTTGCTACAAATTATGGATATATTACCTTTACACTGTTATCAAAATCGGTGCCTTACTCGTACTTACTTATTTAGAATCTTTTACTAAAATTTTATTTTTTAGCTTGGAACAAAAGGCAAAATCGAATAAAAATTTTTTAAGTCATTCTTATAATGTTTTCTTAAAAAAAAAATAAAAAACTATTTATAACTTTTTGGAAAAAATATTTGTTTATTAGCGAAGGATCATTGTCATCTTATAGTGAAATATTTGAGTATGATAATTAACTTTATATGCACAAATTCATCACTTATATTTAAATAAACAGTGTAAAAATGCTACGGGGGCCAAAGTTTTCAGAGTTTTTTAAGACTCGGTATTAATGCTTTATATACATGTTTAGTATCATTAGATCGGGAAAGACTAGGATATTAGCACTAAGTAAAAGTTTTTTTTAAGTGCGTTACTTTTTTTACACTTTGTATCGTAAAACAAAAAAAATTGTTTTTCTGCTTTTTTAAGGAAAATATTTTTAATCTTTGATATTCTGTGGAAATGACATGGATAAAGATATTACAATGAAATTTTGTAGTAATGTAGACCAATAAGATCTAAAAGCAATAGACTAAAAAAAATTCCCAATTTTAACTTAAAAATTCCCCAATTCCCAACTGGGGAAAAAGGGGTTTCAAAAAATGAGTTTTTTTTTCAAATATGGCAACACTGTCTCTATTTGCAGCGCGTTTCAGAAAAAACTTTTCTAATCAATAACAGATATATTGGAAAATATGAACATTATAATTTTTTTCAAATCGGTGCTTTGCCTTTTGAGAAATTTTTGTTTAAACTAATTTTTTTTTACAAATTGCCATTTTTTGGAGAGGGCATGTGCGAGGACCAAAAGTCCAATTAGCAAGAAATTTGTTTTATACGCATTCTCATTATGTTTTCTTTTAAAAACTTTAAAAATCTTTTTATGTTTCTTAAGAAAATATTTTTTTATTAGTGAAAAAATATAGCTATCTTTTGGGGAAAAACTAAAAAAAAGCGAAATTTTTTGTAAGTTTCAACTTTGAATATTTTTAACTTTTAAACAAAAGAAGATATCTATAACTAACTTGCACAAAAATTATTCAGAATTTTATTACAAATTTAAAAAATATTCTTAAAAAATTTTTGGTCCTCAGATGCGTCCACCAGATCAAAAAAAGCTTAAAAAAAGAGGTAAAAAATCAACCTAAAAATTCCTTTTTACCCAAATATCTCGAAATCCAAAGGAGATAACCTACACATTTAAGCGTATTTTTTGTAGATCTTCCCAAGGACAACTTAAGTTTAAAATTTCTTTTCAATCCATACATAAATGGATTTTTGGCGAATTTTTAAAAAAGTCGAACACCCGAGGTGACCAACTTTGAAGGTCCATCAATCACTCTCCCGACCCCTCATGGACCAGTGCTTTTAAAAACCAACTCGAATACTCCTTGACTATCACCATTCATTCAAATATCTCCAGTCGTTCAAAAGTTACAGAATTATTTAAAAAAGCGTCCGTAAACCACTGTGCGTCTGTCTGTTTGTCTGTCCGTCCGTCTACCTGTCTGTCCTCTTTTCTGTTGTAGTCAAGTTTTCGGAGCTCCAGTATTGCCGATATCTCAGATGTTTATTTTGATGAAATTTAATAGCGTACTTCGCAGGGGATTACCTAAACTCTGATGCATTCGGCAATTTGTGGTAAATATAATTTAGTGTTTAAGCGATATTTCAGGTGTTTTAATCGACAATGATGAAATTTAGGATGAGACGATATAGTAAAATTTTGTGTAAAATGCATATGCTTATACCTGCCATGAGCTCCACAAATCTGATTTTAGCAAACAGACACACTGCATTTATCTTAATTTTGTGTCTGACTTCTGAACATTATGATAACATTTGAGAATGTATTATATATCAAATTATAGGTAATCTTCCTAGGAAGTACAAAAATACAACTGAGTACATGATATCTGTTCAAAACCTACATATGTATGTATGTATCTCACATATCAACGAAAATTTTAATTTTTTAATTACAATTGGGAGAAATCCGTTCACGTTTGACAATTGCTTCCGTATAAATTCGCCTGAGGCAATCTCTTAGTAGCTAATAAATTACAAATTTTAATAGAAACGATGATGACATTTAGTATAAAGACATTGTACAATATCGTTATTCAGGGCGATAACGTCTAAAATAAACTTTCTAGAGGGGCAACATTTGACAAAAGTATTTTTGATCTCTTGAAAAGTTCGGTATTGAAAATGGTCGAGCTCGGTTCACATTTAGTGAAATCTCCTATATAACCTCGACCGGGAATTACTTCAATGCTGATAAATTAAATCACATTATAATTGCACTAAGAACTAGAGCAAAACTTTCCACACATCCATCGGACAGATCGAAAGAACAATACATTATTATTGATGAAGTATTCATCTTAATTCCATTTAAAAGCTATATATTTCACGTATGTATCTAAAACTAAGAGTTTATACCCCATAATTCTAAGGCTTGTTTACATTGACAATCATTGTTAAAGCTTTGACCTAAATCAGTCCGCTAACTTCAAAGTTTTACATAACTAATCAAGAATCAAAGCATGCCAGAATACTTAATCTTCATCAAATCGATGTGCTTTTGCAAATCTAAGGGCATCTACATTTTGAAGAATCTCTTATTAAGTGTTCGTAAAATAGACACATATATCGAAGCGTACTTCGCAGGGGATTACCTAAACTCTGATGCATTCGGCAATTTGTGGTAAATATAATTTATTGTTTAAGCGATATTTCAGGTGTTTTAATCGACAATGATGAAATTTAGGATGAGACGATATAGTAAAATTTTGTGTAAAATGCATATGTTTATACCTTCCAGGAGCTCCACAAATCTGATTTTAGCAGACAGACACACTGCATTTATCTTAATTTTGTATCTGACTTTTGAACATTATGATAACATTTGAGAATGTTTTATATATCAAATTATAGGTAATCTTCTTGGGAAGTACACAAATGCAGCTAAGTACATGATATCCATTTAAAGTGATGAATTTGTGCATATAAAGTTAATTATCATACTCAAATATTTCACTATAAGATGACAATGATCCTTCGCTAATAAACAAATATTTTTTTATTTTTTTAAAGAAAATATTTTTAAAGAAATATATTATGAAATATCAAAATGTAAATAATTTGTACTTATATTAAAAGGTGAAATACATTTTACTGAAGTATTTGTAGTTAAAGTTTAAACTTACAGTTTTTATTACATATTTATATAAAAGTAGTTATTTACTTAATTTTTATTTTCAGTAAAATAATCAGTACAATCTATTATATCAAGAACCTCTTCCAGGTGTTCGTTTTCAGAAGTTTTTGTATAACTGCTCCACCATTTCTTTCTTATCGTTGATAGAGCAGGATCAGAAGACAACAAGAGATAATTTATTAGATCCTGATTTTGCGATTTTCTTGAGCATTTTCTGGTATTAAATAGTTGGATATACTTGAAATCTGAATTCCGTGCTTCCTGGGCCTCTTCTGTCAGTTCACCAAGTGGGAGAAGATTTGATTCAATTATTTCACGACCATGTTGAAGGACTTTATGAACTGTTGGTGTAATTTCTTTCCAGTGATACAAATGTCGTATACGAGTTAACGCGTTGAGGGCATAGCAATGAATTTTTTCAGCATTTATTTGATATTTGCTATTTATTGCCGATAATATTACGTAGCATTTACGAAGAACTTCCTCATCAATTCCAGTAATCTTTGAAGTTGTTTCATCGTTTGCCGTATTACCATCGTTTGTACTGCCATATCCTACAAGTGGTTTGTCTATGTTTAGACCCGTCATAGTTTTGAATTCTTCCTGAATCATTTTTTTTCACTGGATCTCATTTCAATTAGTTCCTTATTATTTCTCACGAATTTTAGCTGATTATCAGGTATATTCCTATATTTCAGATCATATGCTATATGTAGCATAAATTCTAAAAATCGGATACGTGCATGTAGGGGAGATATACCAAATTCCAGAACCTCTTGATTAATTGCAGTACTAGCTGATGCATCTGAAGTTTGTAGAAATTCCGATTTCTTCTTTCCGCATAATGAACATTTCCAAGTTGAATGGGTTTCCGTTATAGCGTTGCTTACTTTTCCATCTATCATTGTCAATTGAAGCTCAAAATTTACATTAATCAAATATCCATGTATGTCTATGCAGACTGGACTCAAATTGTCTATTGAATATTTGATATCATCAACCCAATTTTTTGTGCTTGCTGCATTTTCTTTTAAATATTCGAATCTGATCGGTCTGCAAAATGCCTTTGATCCTTGAGATGTGTTAACCCACACATATTCAGTACGCTCTTTTGATGTGGATGGTTCAGAACGATTCTTTCTTAATCTTAGTGGTACTAGGGATGCCATAAAAACGCTTCTGTAGTCATTTGTGTTCTGATGAGATGTTGATTGTTTGTATTCCGGTAATCCAGATAAACCGTCACATCCCCATTTACATATTAAAGTTAAGTCCTTGTTGTCAAGTTTCTTGGCTTCTTCTTCAGACAATGTAGTAGATATCAGCCTTGATGCCGTATTTTCCAATAATTTTGATAAATCCACAGATGTACTTTCGTCTCCTATCACGTTTGTTCGTATTAGGTTTTTTTTGGTTTTTAATAACGCATTATATCCTGGTAAAATTGAGTGTCCTTTGTCTCGTAATGCCTTACAGAGTTTAATATATTTATTTTTACTCAATTTCAACTCGAGCATAAGAGCAAGTGCTTCTTCCTCCGAAAATTCTGATTGAGAAGAAGGAGTTGGTATACTCTTAATAATTCGCTTATGACGTTTAGGAAAAGCCTCTGGGAGAATATCTGCTATTTGTTTAGCTTCAGCTGGTTGATTATTTCGTTTGAGCACTTCCTTAAAGGAATCTTTGATTTCAGTATCCGAATGAGTAGAAAGAACTTCGGATAATCGCATCTATTTAGATCTTTCTCCGAGATCATCATAGTTTTTTAGAGGGGCTCCAGCACCAGAAGTTTTAAGCTCAATTGAGTCCTTCAGCCAGTCTTTAAATTTAGATTCAAATCTTTTTAAACAGTAATTAACCGACTTAATTTTAAGTTCAAATAACTTTACAAATTTCTTCCTCACTTCACTTCCTCACTATTGAGAATCATGGAGTTAGTTTGACTTTTAGCATATCGCATGATTATTTTAATTTTTTCTGCTCTCGAATTGCTTGGTTGTTCAAAAAGAATATCGCACAACACTTTAAATTCCAATGTTATAGCCATGATGTTTTAACTGTTAATAGCAGTTACATTTAAAACTTTCTTTTTTATATTAAAAAAAAACATTTTTTATATATACCTGTATCCAAAGAATAATAAAGAAATCAATGAATTAATGTATTTTTTACCTCTAAAAATAGGTGCATATATAACTCAACCAATATGTGCGTCTCGTAAAACCTACCTGTATGGAGGTGAATAACCATATCCTTTCTGACCATTATGAAAAACCCAAGTTGTAACAATTTTTACCTATTGCATTAACTTTCACATTAAAAAACATTTTATAACCTTAACATAATTTTTCAATTTTTTCAAATACACCAATTTTAAATACCGGAAAAATGCCTTTAAATCTTATTTTAAATAAATTGTCACACTGTTACTATAACCGTACTCTTCTAATTAAACTTTTGCTACAAATTATGGATATATTACCTTTACACTGTTATCAAAATCGGTGCCTTACTCGTACTTACTTATTTAGAATCTTTTACTAAAATTTTATTTTTTAGCTTGGAACAAAAGGCAAAATCGAATAAAAATTTTTTAAGTCATTCTTATAATGTTTTCTTAAAAAAAAAATAAAAAACTATTTATATCTTTTTGGAAAAAATATTTGTTTATTAGCGAAGGATCATTGTCATCTTATAGTGAAATATTTGAGTATGATAATTAACTTTATATGCACAAATTCATCACTTATATTTAAATAAACAGTGTAAAAATGCTACGGGGGCCAAAGTTTTCAGAGTTTTTTAAGACTCGGTATTAATGCTTTATATACATGTTTAGTATCATTAGATCGGGAAAGACTAGGATATTAGCACTAAGTAAAAGTTTTTTTTAAGTGCGTTACTTTTTTTACACTTTGTATCGTAAAACAAAAAAAAATTGTTTTTCTGCTTTTTTAAGGAAAATATTTTTAATCTTTGATATTCTGTGGAAATGACATGGATAAAGATATTACAATGAAATTTTGTAGTAATGTAGACCAATAAGATCTAAAAGCAATAGACTAAAAAAAATTCCCAATTTTAACTTAAAAATTCCCCAATTCCCAACTGGGGAAAAAGGGGTTTCAAAAAATGAGTTTTTTTTTTCAAATATGGCAACACTGTCTCTATTTGCAGCGCGTTTCAGAAAAAACTTTTCTAATCAATAACAGATATATTGGAAAATATGAACATTATAATTTTTTTCAAATCGGTGCTTTGCCTTTTGAGAAATTTTTGTTTAAACTAATTTTTTTTTACAAATTGCCATTTTTTGGAGAGGGCATGTGCGAGGACCAAAAGTCCAATTAGCAAAAAATTTGTTTTATACGCATTCTCATTATGTTTTCTTTTAAAAACTTTAAAAATCTTTTTATGTTTCTTAAGAAAATATTTTTTTATTAGTGAAAAAATATAGCTATCTTTTGGGGAAAAACTAAAAAAAAGCGAAATTTTTTGTAAGTTTCAACTTTGAATATTTTTAACTTTTAAACAAAAGAAGATATCTATAACTAACTTGCACAAAAATTATTCAAAATTTTATTACAAATTTAAAAAATATTCTTAAAAAATTTTTGGTCCTCAGATGCGTCCACCAGATCAAAAAAAGCTTAAAAAAAGAGGTAAAAAATCAACCTAAAAATTCCTTTTTACCCAAATATCTCGAAATCCAAAGGAGATAACCTACACATTTAAGCGTATTTTTTGTAGATCTTCCCAAGGACAACTTAAGTTTAAAATTTCTTTTCAATCCATACATAAATGGATTTTTGGCGAATTTTTAAAAAAGTCGAACACCCGAGGTGACCAACTTTGAAGGTCCATCAATCACTCTCCCGACCCCTCATGGACCAGTGCTTTTAAAAACCAACTCGAATACTCCTTGACTATCACCATTCATTCAAATATCTCCAGTCGTTCAAAAGTTACAGAATTATTTAAAAAAGCGTCCGTAAACCACTGTGCGTCTGTCTGTTTGTCTGTCCGTCCGTCTACCTGTCTGTCCTCTTTTCTGTTGTAGTCAAGTTTTCGGAGCTCCAGTATTGCCGATATCTCAGATGTTTATTTTGATGAAATTTAATAGCGTACTTCGCAGGGGATTACCTAAACTCTGATGCATTCGGCAATTTGTGGTAAATATAATTTAGTGTTTAAGCGATATTTCAGGTGTTTTAATCGACAATGATGAAATTTAGGATGAGACGATATAGTAAAATTTTGTGTAAAATGCATATGTTTATACCTGCCATGAGCTCCACAAATCTGATTTTAGCAAACAGACACACTGCATTTATCTTAATTTTGTGTCTGACTTCTGAACATTATGATAACATTTGAGAATGTATTATATATCAAATTATAGGTAATCTTCCTAGGAAGTACAAAAATACAACTGAGTACATGATATCTGTTCAAAACCTACATATGTATGTATGTATCTCACATATCAACGAAAATTTTAATTTTTTAATTACAATTGGGAGAAATCCGTTCACTTTTGACAATTGCTTCCGTATAAATTCGCCTGAGGCAATCTCTTAGTAGCTAATAAATTACAAATTTTAATAGAAACGATGATGACATTTAGTATAAAGACATTGTACAATATCGTTATTCAGGGCGATAACGTCTAAAATAAACTTTCTAGAGGGGCAACATTTGACAAAAGTATTTTTGATCTCTTGAAAAGTTCGGTATTGAAAATGGTCGAGCTCGGTTCACATTTAGTGAAATCTCCTATATAACCTCGACCGGGAATTACTTCAATGCTGATAAATTAAATCACATTATAATTGCACTAAGAACTAGAGCAAAACTTTCCACACATCCATCGGACAGATCGAAAGAACAATACATTATTATTGATGAAGTATTCATCTTAATTCCATTTAAAAGCTATATATTTCACGTATGTATCTAAAACTAAGAGTTTATACCCCATAATTCTAAGGCTTGTTTACATTGACAATCATTGTTAAAGCTTTGACCTAAATCAGTCCGCTAACTTCAAAGTTTTACATAACTAATCAAGAATCAAAGCATGCCAGAATACTTAATCTTCATCAAATCGATGTGCTTTTGCAAATCTAAGGGCATCTACATTTTGAAGAATCTCTTATTAAGTGTTCGTAAAATAGACACATATATCGAAGCGTACTTCGCAGGGGATTACCTAAACTCTGATGCATTCGGCAATTTGTGGTAAATATAATTTATTGTTTAAGCGATATTTCAGGTGTTTTAATCGACAATGATGAAATTTAGGATGAGACGATATAGTAAAATTTTGTGTAAAATGCATATGTTTATACCTTCCAGGAGCTCCACAAATCTGATTTTAGCAGACAGACACACTGCATTTATCTTAATTTTGTATCTGACTTTTGAACATTATGATAACATTTGAGAATGTTTTATATATCAAATTATAGGTAATCTTCTTGGGAAGTACACAAATGATAAAATGTAAAATTTTATCAAAATCGGTCCATAAACTACTGAGATATCGCCAAAACACTAAATTTGATGTATTGCAAATTGCCCAAAGTACGCATTAGAGAATGTTTGTTGAAAAAATAAAATGCAGAAATAGGAAAAACCATCCTCCTTTAGCACGGACATATATAAATTTTATATCCGATTTTAGGAAATTCTCCCGCCAAGCACGTTATTAACTTTTATCAAAAGCGGTTCATAAACAACTGAGATATCGCCAAAACACTACTTGTGATGTGCAGCAAATTCCCCAAAGTACTGTCTAAGAAATTTTGTTCACATTTTGTAAGTATTGTTTCAGCGATATCTCAGGTGTTTATGGGCCGATTGTGATGAAATTTGACAGCTTTCTTTGTGGGAGGATTTCCTAAAATCTAATGTATAAACTCTACAAATCTGATTATGAATACCATTCAAATTGTTCCGATCGACTCAGAATCGGCAGGAGAATCGATTTCGCGACCTCCGTCCGTCTCACAGTGGTTTACGGACGCTTTTTTTTGGAAATAATTCTGTAACTTTTGAACGACTGGAGATATTTGAATGAAACATGACATGGTGATAGTCAAGGAGTATTCGAGTTGGTTTTTAAAAGCACTGGTCCATGAGGGGTCGGGAGAGTGATTGAGGACCTTCAAAGTTGGTCACCTAGGGTGTTAGACTTTTTTTTTTAAATTCGCCAAAAATCCATTTATGTATGGATTGAAAAGAAATTTTAAACTTAAGTTGTCCTTGGGAAGATCTACAAAAAATACGCTTAAATGTGTAGGTTATCTCCTTTGGATTTCGAGATATTTGGGTAAAAAGGAATTTTTAGGTTGATTTTTTACCTCTTTTTTTAAGCTTTTTTTGATCTGGTGGACGCATCTGAGGACCAAAAATTTAAGAATATTCTTTAAATTTGTAATAAAATTCTGAATAATTTTTGTGCAAGTTATAGATATCTTCTTTTGTTTAAAAGTTAAAAATATTCAAAGTTGAAACTTACAAAAAATTTCGCTTTAAAATAAAAAGATTTTTAAAGTTTTTAAAAGAAAACATAATGAGAATGCGTATAAAACAAATTTCTTGCTAATTGGACTTTTGGTCCTCGCACATGCCCTCTCCAAAAAATGGCAATTTAAAAAAAAAAAAAATTAGTTTAAACAAAAATTTCTCAAAAGGCAAAGCACCGATTTGAAAAAAATTATAATGTTCATATTTTCCAATATATCTGTTATTGATTAGAAAAGTTTCTTCTGAAACGCGCTGCAAATAGAGACAGTGTTGCCATATTTGTAAAAAAACTCATTTTTTGAAACCCCCTTTTCCCCAGTTGGGAATTGGGGAATTTTTAAGTTAAAATTGGGAATTTTTTTTTAGTCTATTGCTTTTAGATCTTATTGGTCTACATTACTACAAAATTTCATTGTAATATCTTTATCAATGTCATTTCCACAGAATATCAAAGATTAAAAATATTTTCCTTAAAAAAGCAGAAAAACAATTTTTTTTTGTTTTACGATACAAAGTGTAAAGAAAGTAACGCACTTAAAAAAAAAACTTTTACTTAGTGCTAATCTCCGAGTCTTTCTCGATCTAATGATACTAAACATGTATATAAAGCATTAATACCGAGTCTTAAAAAACTCTGAAAACTTTGGCCCCCGTAGCATTTTTACACTGTTTATTTAAATATAAGTGATGAATTTGTGCATATTAAGTTTAATTATCATACTCAAATATTTCACTATAAGATGACAATGATCCTTCGCTAATAAACAAATATTTTTTTATTTTTTTAAAGAAAATATCATGAGGATTTATGAAATATCAAAATGTAAATAATTTGTACTTATATTAAAAGGTGAAATACATTTTACTGAAGTATTTGTAGTTAAAGTTTAAACTTACAGTTTTTATTACATATTTATATAAAAGTAGTTATTTACTTAATTTTTATTTTCAGTAAAATAATCAGTACAATCTATTATATCAAGAACCTCTTCCAGGTGTTCGTTTTCAGAAGTTTTTGTATAACTGCTCCACCATTTCTTTCTTATCGTTGATAGAGCAGGATCAGAAGACAACAAGAGATAATTTATTAGATCCTGATTTTGCGATTTTCTTGAGCATTTTCTGGTATTAAATAGTTGGATATACTTGAAATCTGAATTCCGCGCTTCCTGGGCCTCTTCTGTCAGTTCACCAAGTGGGAGAAGATTTGATTCAATTATTTCACGACCATGTTGAAGGACTTTATGAACTGTTGGTGTAATTTCTTTCCAGTGATACAAATGTCGTATACGAGTTAACGCGTTGAGGGCATAGCAATGAATTTTTTCAGCATTTATTTGATATTTGCTATTTATTGCCGATAATATTACGTAGCATTTACAAAGAACTTCCTCATCAATTCCAGTAATCTTTGAAGTTGTTTCATAATTTTCAAAGAATAGCCTGGCCGTATTACCATCGTTTGTACTGCCATATCCTACAAGTGGTTTGTCTATGTTTAGACCCGTCATAGTTTTGAATTCTTCCTGAATCCTTTTTTTTCACTGGATCTCATTTCAATCAGTTCCTTATTATTTCTCACGGATTTTAGCTGATTATCAGGTATATTCCTATATTTCAGATCATATGCTATATGTAGCATAAATTCTAAAAATCGGATACGTGCATGTAGGGGAGATATACCAAATTCCAGAACCTCTTGATTAATTGCAGTACTAGCTGATGCATCTTCTGAAGTTTGTAGAAATTCCGATTTCTTCTTTCCGCATAATGTGCATTTCCAAGTTGAATGGGTTTCCGTTATAGCGTTGCTTACTTTTCCATCTATCATTGTCAATTGAAGCTCAAAATTTACATTAATCAAATATCCATGTATGTCTATGCAGACTGGACTCAAATTGTCTATTGAATATTTGATATCATCAACCCAATTTTTTGTGCTTGCTGCATTTTCTTTTAAATATTCGAATCTGATCGGTCTGCAAAATGCCTTTGATCCTGGAGCTGTGTTAACCCACACATATTCAGTACGCTCTTTTGATGTGGATGGTTCAGAACGATTCTTTCTTAATCTTAGTGGTACTAGGGATGCCATAAAAACGCTTCTGTAGTCATTTGTGTTCTGATGAGATGTTGATTGTTTGTATTCCGGTAATCCAGATAAACCGTCACATCCCCATTTACATATTAAAGTTAAGTCCTTGTTGTCAAGTTTCTTGGCTTCTTCTTCAGACAATGTAGTAGATATCAGCCTTGATGCCGTATTTTCCAATAATTTTGATAAATCCACAGATGTACTTTCGTCTCCTATCACGTTTGTTGGTATTAAGTTTTTTTTGGTTTTTAATAACGCATTATATCCTGGTAAAATTGAGTGTCCTTTGTCTCGTAATGCCTTACAGAGTTTAATATATTTATTTTTACTCAATTTCAACTCGAGCATAAGAGCAAGTGCTTCTTCCTCCGAAAATTCTGATTGAGAAGAAGGAGTTGGTATACTCTTAATATTTCGCTTAAGACGTTTAGGAGAAGCCTCTGGGAGAATACCTGCTATTTGTTTAGCTTCAGCTGGTTGATTATTTCGTTTGAGCACTTCCTTAAAGGAATCTTTGATTTCAGTATCCGAATGAGTAGAAAGAACTTCGGATAATCGCATCTATTTAGATCTTTCTCCGAGTTTTTTAGAGGGGCTCCAGCACCAGAAGTTTTAAGCTCAATTGAGTCCTTCAGCCAGTCTTTAAATTTAGATTCAAATCTTTTTAAACAGTAATTAACCGACTTAATTTTAAGTTCAAATAACTTTACAAATTTTACGACTTTGTCTTCCTCACTATTGAAAATCATGGAGTTAGTTTGACTTTTAGCATAACGCATGATTATTTTAATTTTTTCTGCTCTCGAACTGCTTGGTTGTTCAAAAAGAATATCGCACAACACTTTAAATTCCAATGTTATAGCCATGATGTTTTAACTGTTAATAGCAGTTACATTTAAAACTTTCTTTTTTATATTAAAAAAAAACATTTTTTATATATACCTGTATCCAAAGAATAATAAAGAAATCAATGAATTAATGTATTTTTTACCTCTAAAAATAGGTGCATATATAACTCAACCAATATGTGCGTCTCGTAAAACCTACCTGTATGGAGGTGAATAACCATATCCTTTCTGACCATTATGAAAAACCCAAGTTGTAACAATTTTTACCTATTGCATTAACTTTCACATTAAAAAACATTTTATAACCTTAACATAATTTTGCAATTTTTTCAAATACACCAATTTTAAATACCGGAAAAATGCCTTTAAATCTTATTTTAAATAAATTGTCACACTTACTATAACCGTACTCTTCTAATTAAACTTTTGCTACAAATTATGGATATATTACCTTTACACTGTTATCAAAATCGGTGTCTTACTCGTACTTACTGATTTAGAATCTTTTACTAAAATTTTATTTTTTAGCTTGGAACAAAAGGCAAAATCGAATAAAAATTTTTTAAGTCATTCTTATAATGTTTTCTTTAAAAAAATAAAAAACTATTTATATCTTTTTGGAAAAAATATTTGTTTATTAGCGAAGGATCATTGTCATCTTATAGTGAAATATTTGAGTATGATAATTAACTTTATATGCACAAATTCATCACTTATATTTAAATAAACAGTGTAAAAATGCTACGGGGGCCAAAGTTTTCAGAGTTTTTTAAGACTCGGTATTAATGCTTTATATACATGTTTAGTATCATTAGATCGGGAAAGACTAGGATATTAGCACTAAGTAAAAGTTTTTTTTAAGTGCGTTACTTTCTTTACACTTTGTATCGTAAAACAAAAAAAAATTGTTTTTCTGCTTTTTTAAGGAAAATATTTTTAATCTTTGATATTCTGTGGAAATGACATGGATAAAGATATTACAATGAAATTTTGTAGTAATGTAGACCAATAAGATCTAAAAGCAATAGACTAAAAAAAATTCACAATTTTAACTTAAAAATTCCCCAATTCCCAACTGGGGAAAAAGGGGTTTCAAAAAATGAGTTTTTTTTTCAAATATGGCAACACTGTCTCTATTTGCAGCGCGTTTCAGAAAAAACTTTTCTAATCAATAACAGATATATTGGAAAATATGAACATTATAATTTTTTTCAAATCGGTGCTTTGCCTTTTGAGAAATTTTTGTTTAAACTAATTTTTTTTACAAATTGCCATTTTTTGGAGAGGGCATGTGCGAGGACCAAAAGTCCAATTAGCAAGAAATTTGTTTTATACGCATTCTCATTATGTTTTCTTTTTAAAACTTTAAAAATCTTTTTATGTTTCTTAAGAAAATATTTTTTTATTAGTGAAAAAATATAGCTATCTTTTGGGGAAGAACTAAAAAAAAAGCGAAATTTTTTGTAAGTTTCAGCTTTGAATATTTTTAACTTTTAAACAAAAGAAGATATCTATAACTAACTTGCACAAAAATTATTCAGAATTTTATTACAAATTTAAAAAATATTCTTAAAAAATTTTTGGTCCTCAGATGCGTCCACCAGATCAAAAAAAGCTTAAAAAAAGAGGTAAAAAATCAACCTAAAAATTCCTTTTTACCCAAATATCTCGAAATCCAAAGGAGATAACCTACACATTTAAGCGTATTTTTTGTAGATCTTCCCAAGGACAACTTAAGTTTAAAATTTCTTTTCAATCCATACATAAATGGATTTTTGGCGAATTTTTAAAAAAGTCGAACACCCGAGGTGACCAACTTTGAAGGTCCATCAATCACTCTCCCGACCCCTCATGGACCAGTGCTTTTAAAAACCAACTCGAATACTCCTTGACTATCACCATTCATTCAAATATCTCCAGTCGTTCAAAAGTTACAGAATTATTTAAAAAAAAAGCGTCCGTAAACCACTGTGCGTCTGTCTGTTTGTCTGTCCGTCCGTCTACCTGTCCGTCCTGTTTTCTGTTGTAGTCAAGTTTTCGGAGCTCCAGTATTGCCGATATCTCAGATGTTTATTTTGATGAAATTTAATAGCGTACTTCGCAGGGGATTACCTATACTCTGATGCATTCGGCAATTTGTGGTAAATATAATTTAGTGTTTAAGCGATATTTCAGGTGTTTTAATCGACAATGATGAAATTTAGGATGAGACGATATAGTAAAATTTTGTGTAAAATGCATATGTTTATACCTGCCATGAGCTCCACAAATCTGATTTTAGCAAACAGACACACTGCATTTATCTTAATTTTGTGTCTGACTTCTGAACATTATGATAACATTTGAGAATGTATTATATATCAAATTATAGGTAATCTTCCTAGGAAATACAAAAATACAACTGAGTACATGATATCTGTTCAAAACCTACATATGTATGTATGTATCTCACATATCAACGAAAATTTTAATTTTTTAATTACAATTGGGAGAAATCCGTTCACTTTTGACAATTGCTTCCGTATAACTTCGCCTGAGGCAATCTCTTAGTAGCTAATAAATTACAAATTTTAATAGAAACGATGATGACATTTAGTATAAAGACATTGTACAATATCGTTATTCAGGGCGATAACGTCTAAAATAAACTTTCTAGAGGGGCAACATTTGACAAAAGTATTTTTGATCTCTTGAAAAGTTCGGTATTGAAAATGCTCGACCATTTTCGGTTCACATTTAGTGAAATCTCCCATATAACCTCGACCGGGAATTACTTCAATGCTGATAAATTAAATCACATTATAATTGCACTAAGAACTAGAGCAAAACTTTCCACACATCCATCGGACAGATCGAAAGAACAATACATTATTATTGATGAAGTATTCATCTTAATTCCATTTAAAAGCTATATATTTCACGTATGTATCTAAAACTAAGAGTTTATACCCTTTAATTCTAAGGCTTGTTTACATTGACAATCATTGTTAAAGCTTTGACCTAAATCAATCAAAGTTTTACATAACTAATCAAGAACTTTTACTAATTGGATAATTTGTATGAATTAAAGTACACAACCCTCACTGGGCACTGTGTTTTTGGGTTGCATGCCAGAATACTTACGGTCTTTTGCTAAAAAAAATCTTAAATATTGCTTAAACAACACGTTAGTTACCAAATACTTTAAGGCTAACAAAGGATTGTTAAAAAATAGTATCCAAAAACAGTTCTTTAACTAATGAATACGTGAAGTCAATTTAACATGTTAATGCTGGCAACATCGTCATTCTCTCTTGTCTCTTTATAGAAATAAAGTAAATATACAAAACAACGAATTAATTATTCATTGTTTCCTCCGGGTAGTCGAATTTCTAAATAATGTTTTGTATGTTTTTAATATAAAATAAAATTTTTCTTCTTTTCTTAATGTAAAATTATGTTTATGTTACATAAAAGCATAAACTAAACACATTTATAATACAGTAAAATAACAAATAGACAAATTTGTATTAAGAGTTTAAATCGATTATTTAAAAATCGAGAACTTTTAACTCATGTTGAGTATATAAACATCACTATGATGTTTTTTTTTAAATTTCATTGACCGATGTCTGTTTTTTGTTGAAAACACGAATTTTTTGTTAAAAATTAGAATTTTTATGATCAATTTCTTTGAAAAGTTTGATTTTAGTATGAAATAAATACATTTTAGTATGAAAATAGGGTATGGCATATAATGGAAATTAGATTTGATAAATTAACCACCCCCTGAAACCTTTTATATGATATAAAAAATAGCAAATTACAAAAATATGATAACGAATTTTAGCAAAAAACATTATTTTTATTAGGTAAGTCTAAAAACTTAAATATTTTCTTTAAAAGTTTTCACAAAATATTATTTGTCAAAACAGTAAAATATTTAACGTAGCTTTAAATTATGTAGTCAGCTACTTTAAATTATTTGATGTTAACAAAAGGTTAGCATCGGTTTGTTAAGCCAACAATCGTTTCAGGATAATACTTTAAGGAATTTTGCTTAACTTTAGTTTACCAATCGTTGTTAATTTTTTTTTGCATAAGACCGTTAATCTTCATCAAATCGATGTGCTTTTGCAAATCTAAGGACATCTACATTTTGAAGTATCTTTTATTAAGTGTTCGTAAAATAGACACATATATCGGAGCTACTGGATGGCTTAAATAAGCATTCTCTACCTGCCCAACCTAACCTCTGGGTCCATAACTATTCTAGATGATGACGCAACCGAAAAACTTTTGGTTTTCCGACATAGCTAAATATTTCTAGGAATTGCATTTAGTATGAACAAAAGAAAATTAATATACATATCAAGCATTTGTGTGGGGTTCAACTAAGTCAGTAATAAGAAACTATATAATTATCAATATATTCTTACGATTTGTACTTTACTTTTGGAACACCATTGGTGAAGGGTATCCAAGATTCGGCAAAGCCGAATATCCCACTCATACTTGTTTTTTTTCATACATTTGAAAACCCGCTGTAATGCGTATATCAAGCAAAAAACTAAAATTTTGAGAGAATGAGCGAATTCACTAAATTGTGAATAAATTAAAAAAAAATCAATCGATTTTTATGGTCGATATCTCATTTTGTTGCTATTATATGTCGCTATGCGATAAAATAGTAAATCTGGAAGGTTTTTGCCGTTTTCGATTTTTCATGATTTTTTCAAAACGAAAATTTTTGTCATTTTTACCTAAAAAATATATTTTTTTCCTAAGTTTTTTATTATAACTCCGATACTATTGATCCGATTGAAACGCGATATATAGACTAATTAAAGGCTATATAAATCTGAATTTTTCTGATTTTATTTTAATAATATCGGACTAGTAGTTTTTGAGTTATCATTAATTATTTGAAGAAACGTCTAAAAAAATTGCAATTTAAGAAAATTTTTTTTTTAATTTTGCCATAGAATTTAAAAATTTTACCATTTTTGTACAAAGGTAGTCATGATACATTAAAATTGTATAGTGGTTTTAAGAGCACATGAATTTTTTTTATTTTGTTGTGCTGTGTTATATATCATATCTTGTAGGAAATGGTTTCCCAAAGCACTCTGTATAATTTTATCAAAATCGGTCCATAAACAACTGAGATATCACCAAAACACTGTACAGCGAATTGCCCAAAGCACGAGTTACAGAAGCAACTGCAATAACAACAACAACAATATCAACGAACCCACCAACAAAGCCACCTAGACTAAGCGGTTAAGAAATAATTGAACTCAATCTTGCAATAACCTAATTAAACACTGACCCACTTGCTAAAATAAAAAGAATTATTAAAATTTAGTTAGTAAGCACTTTTATATCTAGGAAGTAAATTTATAAATTAAAATAACATAATAAGCATTTTTGTATTTAGTATAAATAAAAAGAAAATTTGAAATAAAGAATCAATTGTAATTTAGAAGTAAAAACTAAAGCTTGTTTTTTTTTTAAGTAATTAAAAGTTAACAAGTTAACTGGCGCAGTCGAAAACAAGTTGAAGGAATATCAACTTGAAGAGCTCCTTAAAAGTTGAAAGGATATCAACTTTAAAACAACTCCTCCAAAAAGAAAAGTTGAAAGGACATCAACTTTGAATCAACACTAACTCCAGGAAAAAAAGGATATCAACTTTAAACAACTCCTCCAAAAAGAAAAGTTGAAAGGACATCAACTTTTGAATCAACTCTAACTCCAGAAAAAAGAAGGATATCAGCTTTAAATTTTCCAACCCATCATGAAAATAATTTTAATAACAATCCTGTAAGTTTTATGTATATAATAAGTTATATTAAGTCCATAAAAGTGTAAATCAAGTGAAAAAAAAAAAAACGAACAACCAAAATTCCAATTTTAACTAAATAGTGAAGAAATTTATAAATTTGTGATTGTTAAATATATTGTTCGTTTGAAAAATACTTAATTGTCCTTCGAGTGTAAAATTACTTTATGCGTAAAACAAACCGAGGAAAACCATACACAACAATATTTAGACATCTAATACCCATACCAGAAAATAGAGAAATGTCGTTAAACAACCTAGACCCTTCAGCTTCCAATCCTCAAAATCCAGCCCAAACTCCAATTCCAAATCAAATATTTGACTCACTGAGGATCCCAGACGCAGTGAAAGACCTCCCAAAATTTGACGGAAACCCCAGACTACTATACGAATTTTTGACAAATGTAGAGGAAATCTTAGGATACCTAGTCAACGTAGACGGGACAAGCTATGCAAAAATTATATTGAGAGCAATTAGGAATAAAATAGTAGGACAAGCTAATGAGGTTCTTAATGTATATGGTACCCCTTTGATTTGGGAAAATATAAAAAACAATCTTATCTTACATTATTCCGATAAGAGAAACGAAACATCTTTAATAAAAGATTTACATAATCTAAAACAAAATAATCAGTCGGTCCAACATTTCTATAGCTCAATAATAGAAATACAATCATCTATCAATAATAACATTCTGATTCATGAAACCAATGTTAGTGTCATAGAGGCAAAACAGAAATTATTTGCAGAAATGTGCCTAAACACATTCCTATCAGGCCTTAAGGAACCTTTAGGCTCAAACATTAGATCAATGAGACCTAAGACACTAGCCGAAGCCCTTTCCTTTTGTATAGAAGAACAGAATATATATTACACGAAGAAACAACCTACAAACACATACCCTGTCCCTCAACAAAATACTAAACACTACTCACCACATTATCAGACATACCCTAATTCCCAACAAAATGCTAAATACTACTCACCATACGTTCAGAATTATGCACCTTACCAACCAATAATAAACAACCCAAACAGACCTTTACAACAATTTCCAAGAAAAGATTATCCAACTGTACCACAATTTCAGAATAACATCATTAGATACCAGAACCCAATTAATAACGTTCATAAACCCATTAATACATTCGGACAAAATACACATTTTAATACATATCAAAAGAATATGTCAAATAACGGATATGAAACAAACAGAACACACTCACTTAATCCTAACTCTGGAAATCGCCCACAAAACTTACCACCCCCAGAACCAATGGACGTAAGCTCAGGATACACTCATATAAGAAAACCATCTAGCATGCAAACAAAAAGAACAACAGGTGGTTATAAACCTCAAGAGATATACAGCATAGACGCGGAAGAAACTCCTTACACAAACTTAGAAGACTATTACTATTACCACCACAACGACGATGCTCAACAAGATGATATGTATAATCAGAATAATTTTAACCAAAACTTTATTTTTGGACAAAATAATCAGAATAATAGTAATGAAATTGATGATGGTGAAAATTTTCTAGTAATAGCCTCCCCGGACCAACAGGATATATAGACCTAAACAAGCACGGACATACATTACCATACATAAATATATCTTCTCCTTTCAGTAGACCATTAAAATTTCTGATCGACACCGGTGCTTCTTCATCATTCATAAATCCAGAATTTGTTGATAAAGACAAATGTCAGAACTGTGAACCAATCACTATTACCACAATTTTAAATAAACATTCCTTGGACAAGAAAATCAGGTTACCATACTTTGTAGAATTCGGAGAAAAAGGTACGATGGATCTATTTGTATTCAAATTTCACAATTATTTTGACGGACTAATAGGACTTGATATTCTGAATAAACTAAAAGCTAAAATAGACTTGGGAAATAAAACCCTAATCATGAATAATTCTATAATACCACTACAATTTAAGCCGAACCTAACCTCAGGAAAAATTATAGTTCAGCCATGCTCAAAATCTGTTATAAGGATACCAGTAGATTTTCGAAACGGTGACCTTTTTATACAAAAAACATTTTTAGAACCTGACTTATTTATTTCAGAAGGTATTTATTCTTCAAACGAATGGTATAGTTCCGTTGAGATTGTAAACACATCCAGCCAAGCAAAGGTTGTATATATTGAACAACCTGTAAAATCCATTCCATACCAAAATTTCATTGAAGTTAACAACTTCAACATAGATTCTGATATACCCCTCCAGGATGACAATATAATGAAATTCCTGAGAACAGACCACCTGAATAAAGAAGAAGAAAGAGAGTTAACAAAAGTTTGTAAAGAATTCGACGATATATTTTTTAAAGAAGGAAATCCTCTTAGTTTTTCCAACCAAATCAAACATAAAATAAACACCACCGACGACATCCCCATTTTTACAAAATCGTATAGGTATCGTTATGTTCATAAGGAAGAAGTACGGACACAAATAAACAAAATGTTGCAACAGGGCATCATAAGGCCAAGTTTTTCACCTTGGAGTGCTCCTGTATGGATAGTTCCGAAAAAAAAAGACGCTAGTGGCAAACAAAAATGGAGGTTAGTTATAGACTACAGGAAACTTAACGAAAAAACAATTTGTGACAAATATCCCATACCCAATATTACGGACATTTTGGACAAATTAGGACGAAGTATGTATTTTACTACCCTAGATCTGGCCAGTGGTTTTCACCAAATAGAAATGCACCCAGAACATATAGGAAAAACTGCATTCTCTGTAGATGAAGGCCACTATGAATTTGTTAGAATGCCCTTTGGCCTCAAAAACGCACCGTCCACATTCCAACGGATAATGGACAATGTGCTAAAAGACCTTATAGGTACGGTTTGCCTTGTATATCTAGATGACATAATCGTCTATTCCACATCTTTACAGGAACATATGTTAAATTTGAAGAAAGTCTTCGAAAGACTAAGGGAATCAAACTTGAAAATTCAGTTAGACAAATCTGAATTTTTACACAAAGAATGTGCGTTTTTGGGACATATTATTTCCACTAAGGGAATAAAACCAAATCCTGAAAAAATTCATGCTATAAAAAACTTTCCTATTCCTAAAACTCAAAAGGAGATCAAATCTTTCTTAGGACTATTAGGTTATTATAGAAAATTTATACAAGATTTCTCAAAAATAACAAAACCCCTGACCGAATGTTTAAAAAAAGGAAGAAAAGTTATTCTAAATGACCGATACTTAAAGACATTTGAAATGTGTAAAAATTTATTAATCAACGACCCCTTACTTCAATACCCGGACTTCACAAAACCTTTTATCTTGACAACTGACGCAAGCGATTTTGCTCTAGGAGCAATTCTTTCTCAAGGACCAATTGGCAGCGACAAGCCAATCTGCTACGCTAGCAGGACATTAACAGACACGGAAATAAACTATTCAACGATCGAAAAAGAATTACTAGCGATCGTCTGGGCTACGAAATACTTCAGACCCTACCTTTTCGGACATAAATTCAAAATAGTAACCGACCATAGACCGCTTACCTGGATAATGAGCCTCAAAGAACCAAACTCTAAGCTAGTGAGATGGAGGCTCAAACTTGAGGAATTTGACTACGAGGTTATTTATAAGAAAGGTAAACTTAATACAAATGCGGATGCTCTAAGCCGCATCAGACTCCACGATCACGTATTCAATAACGAAGAAGTTAACATTAATACAGTCGGCAATGAATCAATTCAAGGAACAGCAGGAACAACTATTCACTCTGTCGAAGAAAACAATGATGACGGTATTCCTATTTCAGAAAGAGCAATAAACACATTTAATATTCAAATCATTCTACAAGTGAAAAATGAAGGTTCCCCTCTTACACTGGAGACCGTGTTTAAAAATAAGGTAAGGAAGATAATACGTAGACCTGAATACAATGAAAGAGTAATGACAGACATATTTAAACATTTCCTTGCCCCAAATAAACTCTCTGCAATAATGACAGATGATGATACATTTAAAATTGTCCAGGACACATATTCAAAATATTTTTCAAGCAGCAAACTTTTTAAACTCGTTCGCTGCAAAATCCTACTACAAGACGTTAGGAAAACCGATGACCAAGACAAACTGGTGAATGATTACCACATTAATAGCAACCACAGAGGCATACAAGAAACATTTGAACATTTGAAACGAGAATATTTTTTCCCTTATATGAAAGAAAAAATAACCAAATGTATTAATCATTGCAATGTATGTCAAACACTTAAATACGACAGACGACCTCCTAAGCCTACATTTGAGACCCCAGAAATACCAGAAAAACCACTAGACATTGTCCACATTGACATATACTGTATAAATAAACGGAACATTCTCACACTTATTGACAAATTTTCGAAATTTGGGTCAGCATATCTTTTAGAATCCAGAAATAGCATATCAATTTTAAAAAATATCAAACATTATATAAGCCTACACGGCACCCCGAAAAAAATAGTTTGCGACCAGGGCTCAGAGTTTAGTGCATCCATTATAAAAGACTTTTGCAAAATTAACAAAATTAATATACATTACACCTCATTTCAACAAAGCACAGGTAATTCCCCAGTCGAAAGACTACACTCGACAATGACAGAAATATATAGAATAATTATGCAAAAGTATAAAGAATCAGAACTACCATTAGATACCGATGAAATTCTTTTTGAAGTAATCACGACATATAATAATTCCATACACTCTGCAACAAATCTGACACCATTTGAACTGTTCTACGGCAGAACCCCCACATTTGAAAAAGATTTAAATTATAATACCCAACATGAATACTTGCAAAGGCTAAAAGAATTTCAAACCAAATTACATGAATCCATTAAAGAAAAATTAACAAATGATACAAATAAGCGTATCAAGAAACTGAACCAAAATAGAGAAGAACCTGAAACTTTTATAGAAAACGATAGCATATACAGAAAGGAATGTAGAAGAAATAAAATGACTCCTAGATTTTCAAAGAAAATTGTAAAACAAAATAACAGAGTAACCCTTCTAACACTGAATAACCAAAAGCTCCATAAATCCAAAATTAAAAGGAAACACAAGAACTAATAATAAATTTTCTTTTAGATTTATATCGACACGAGCCGATGTTAAAATTGTAGACATTCCCCTAACACAAGGAATAATACCTTTGAAATTAGGACCTGCTAGAACAATAACGGACTACAAACATCTCATACACATAATCAACCTCAATTCTTACGCTAACAACATACAGGAAATAGAAAAAACTATAACCCATTTTGAAACTACAAAATTCGCCAAAATCGCTTTGGATACAACAAGACTAAAATTGAAAACACTTACCACAAAACTAGATCTATTAACACCCAGAGATAGACAAAAAAGAGGTCTTATAAATGCATTAGGTTCGACAATAAAATTTATTACTGGAAACATGGATTACGAGGATGCTGAAAGACTAAATAAAGACATTGAACTCCTACTGAAAGAAAATGGAAAAATAAACTCTACACTAAATCAACAACTAATTCTCAACACTAACATGATAGAAAGATTTCAAAACATAACCAATCATATTAATAAAGAGCAATATCTTATTACAGAATCCATAAAAAACATACAAGACCAAACCCGTAACTCACTAAACCCTACAATAAACACAATAACACAAATTCAACAACTTAATCAGATAAACTATAACATCGATATACTTACACAACACCTGAACAATATCGCCGAAGCAATAGTATTATCCAAACTGAACATTATTCCTAAATTAATACTAGATCCCATAGAACTAGCTCAAATTCATAATATACTAAATAATACAATAAGTATAATCTCCTCTGAACACATATTTGAACTTTTAGAATTAAGTGCATACTATAACAATACAAATATTATATTCAACATAAAAATTCCAATTATATCAAAAATACAATGTACATTATATCATATTATTCCAACACCAATTAACAAAACCTTAGAAATTATAAGTGAAGAATACGCATTAATTAATGAAAATAATTTGACATTTTATAAAGAAAAATGTAGAAATATAGAAAATATATTTTATTGCAAAAACATTTATGAGACAGAATATAATATGAACTCAAATTGTATTAGAGATATAATACTTAAAAACGAGAATGCTTCTTGTCATTTGCGAGATATAGGACAAAAGTCTGACATCATTCATCCAGAGCCTAACTACATTATCCTCATAAACCCTCCAGTACAACAGATCACTTCCACATGCAACAATGTTAGCAAAGAACATACCATAAATAGCACAACTCTGATTCAATTTATTAACTGCAAAATTGCCATCAATAACATCTGGTACAATAACGAATATAACGTATATTGGGACAATGGAAACCCTGTTGAAATGCCACCCAACCTTCACAACAATATCACTATCCTTTCCAACAAAAAAGAAATAACACTTCCAAAACTAAACGAGTACAGATTTCAAGATAAAAAAGTAGTAGAAAACCTACAAACGAGTACAGAAATACATGAAAAAGTAACATATTCAGTCTTTGGATCAACAATAATTCTCATTATTATATTAATAACTGTTATAATGAAAAGAAAATCAACAACAATAACATACCTACTTGATCAGAAAAATAATGAAGTTCCGCCAACAAATTGTGCAATGCCCCTTTGGCCGTCACTTCATTTTAAGGAGGGAGGAGTTACAGAAGCAACTGCAATAACAACAACAACAATATCAACGAACCCACCAACAAAGCCACCTAGACTAAGCGGTTAAGAAATAATTGAACTCAATCTTGCAATAACCTAATTAAACACTGACCCACTTGCTAAAATAAAAAGAATTATTAAAATTTAGTTAGTAAGCACTTTTATATCTAGGAAGTAAATTTATAAATTAAAATAACATAATAAGCATTTTTGTATTTAGTATAAATAAAAAGAAAATTTGAAATAAAGAATCAATTGTAATTTAGAAGTAAAAACTAAAGCTTGTTTTTTTTTTAAGTAATTAAAAGTTAACAAGTTAACTCACGTGTCTAATAGCGTTTTCTTTTCTGACACACATGTTGCATTTTCTTTGCCCTTTCCACTATTTTGTGTTCTATTCTGAAAAAAAGTGTATTCGTTTAAAAATAACAATGTTCTTTTGTGAAAATGTTGCACTAAGTAGTGCAACATTTTGTAACGATTTTAACACTCGATTTGATGTAATTACAGAATCAAAACAAAATTATTTGTTTTGATTCTGTGATTGATTCTTATTCAACAGAAATTTATTTTTATGGACGCTAAAAGTGAAATTGTTTTAACATATTTAAAATCATCCTCTTCATCCGATGATGAAATATATGAGGCTATTTTAGGAGAATATTGATGAAAACGTAATTCATCAATATTCTGAAACAGATGTAAGAAAATAATTAAAAGTATTTTGTGAATTTATTCATTCTTCTATTTTATTCCAGTTTAAAAAGAATTTACGTCTTAGCCGAAAATGTGATACATATATTATAGAAAGGTACTCCGTATCAAGCTTGACAAGAACATATCAAGGAGGTAGACCACAATCAACTGTAGAAGAGCAAGTCATTTCATTCTTGTGGTAGTCCAATAACAAATATTCTTGCAAATTTAAATAATCACATTTGTTTTTTTAAGGTTCGCTGGGAATAAAACAACATTTCGAGATGTGGCGAACCTTTTTGATATGTCTATATCAAATCTTCATAAATCCTTTAAGTCTTGAATTTTTTAGTAAAGGAAATGGCCCTAGAAGTAATCAAATTTCCAAAATCAGAACTGGAAAAAGAAATAATTTCGAAGGAATTTGAAAAGGTACAACTGCATTCATTTGTAGTTTATATTATTTACAAATCTGTACAAAAAAAAATTCTTTATAGATTTCTGGTTTCCCAAACGTTATTGGATGTGTGGATGGAAGTTATATATCAGTTAGAAAGCCGAAACACAAAATACGTTCCACGTACGCTAACAGGCATGATACTCTGTCTATAACACTTCAAGCTATCTGTGATTCAAAACTGAGATTTTTGGATGTTTTCACTGGTGTTCCCAGTAAAATCTATGATTCAAGAGTATTGAAATTATCATTTATTGGAAAAGATTTACACAATTTGTGTTTTCCAAAGTACCACATACTGGGAGATTCTGCTTACCCCTTAAGAGAATATCTTTTGACACCATACCGAGACTACGGCAATTTAACTGAACCGGAAAAAATTACAACGCAAAATTTTTTTCCTATCCGTGTAAAGATAGAAAATGCTTTTGGGATTCTTAAGGGTCGTCTTCGACAATTATTACGTCTTGACTTTCATGATGTTGTCACTATGTCACAATTTGTCATTGCAGCATGTGTTCTTCTCAACATTTGCATTGACAATGAAGACATTTTTGAGGAAGAATTAAGCTGTAACGTGCCCAATGTGCCTTCCGAGAATTTTGATGATGACAGAAGAGATCATATATTAACTCAACTCGGCCTAATGAAAAGAAATAAAATAAAAACTCTTTTATATAACTAAAAAAATATATTAAGTTTTTAATTTAAAAGGTACAATGTAGGTTAGGATAGTAGTTGTAGTAAAGGATAGTTAACTAAAAAATATCTTTAATTAATTTTTAATGTAAAAGGTACAATGCAGGAATTCAATAAAAAATTAAATTACATAAAAAATTTCATTATAAATTAAATTAATTTTGTTAGGTTTGGACAAATGTATTTGGCAAAGAAAAGGTGTAGTGGGTTGGGGACAAATGATGGCTCATAAAGGTCAAAGTTAAAAGGTGAAAAAATACAAAAAATGGCCAAAAAATATATAATATACAACTAACTTTTGACTCCAACATTTTTCCAAACATACTGTTCACTTCAGTGAACAATGAGAAAGTTCCAACCCTGAACTCAAAACAACCTACGAAAATAGTTTAAAGCAAGTGTCAACATAAAATAAGGTCATATCATCATCGGCAGAATAAGATCGTACACAGATAATTATAATTCCCGAAAACCCCCAGAAGTCGTGTGTGAATAAAAGCCAACATAAATTATTAAAATTAAATCTAATTACTAAAGTAGTTAAATCTAAATACTTAAAACTAAAATAAATAAGAATTTAAAATAAACATAAAATTAAACATAAATCTAAACCCTATAGAATACAAATAAAAGTGAAATTCTAAAGCTTAAATAAATTCCCTAATTAAAACCCCCTAATTAAAACCCTTGTATATAAAATCTTAAACTTAAACTTATTCTAATATTGCACATGAATTATTTATTAGACTTTAAAATAAACAATAAATTTATAAAGTTTTATGAAAAAACCTATTGTGTTTTTTAACCCTTTAACCCGTCTAACCCGTCTAAATATGGTCCTTCTGGAAGAAAAACAGTGATAAAAGAAAATAATACAGTCCACAAACAATTACAAAGTGCCAAACTAAAATTAGAACATAAATTGTCTTCTAAGAAACAAACAATTACATATTTACAAACCAACAAATTAAAAAAAATATCAAAATAAAACAATATTATAAACATACATCAATATTTACACAAAAACAATGGTCAAAAAATAATTAAAACTCCTAAAAGAAAAACACAAAAGAGAACTCGCGAACTTAAATTAACAAATGCAATAATATACACACGTACGTATATTTGTACAAATTACAAAGTACCCTGCAGAACCAAGTGACGGCATAAACTGCAGTTCAAAAATTTTGTTACAAAAAAAATATATTTTTTCAAAAAATTAAATAAAACAACACAAATTCAAAAATAAATAAAATAATTTTTATAAAAATAAATAAAATATATTCAAACGCAAATAAACAGTGGAACACAATAAACAAAATTGAAACACAACAAAAACTCCAACAACACACATTACACCCTACACCAAACGCTACTTACACAACTGAAGAGGGAAGCCAATAAGATAAATTTATTAAAAACTATAAGTGGTTTGTACCCTACCTACAGCAAATCGTAATATATGGATATGTATATGTACATATATTTGTTAACATTACACTACCCTGCAGTTCCATTACACGTTAGTACCCTACACCAGCAAGGTCAGTGAGTTGAATTATTTGTAATATTATTGTAAAATTGATTTTACAAATTTAATAAAAATACACAATATTTAATAATATTATTATTATACAACCACCCAAACCCCATTTTACCCCATATTTATATAATTTTACCCAATTACCCTATTTACTACATTTACCCAAAAAATGTCTGACTTAAAATCTTTGGCCACCGATTTGATGCGATATATTCAACTGGACTTAGGTGCCTTTGAGGAAGATTATCGTACTTCACCCGTAAATACCCAATCTTTACCCGCACTGAAATTTAAAAAACAGGAATTATTTGAAATATGGTCAAATATTGAGAACAAGTTTAGGCAGATCAGAGAAACCCCCGATATAAATAACAAAGAAACGGCAGAAAGTATTAAATTTGAAAGACTGATCAATGTCGTAAAGACTGCTAAACAGTTCTATAGAACTTGTACAATTTCCGTTGACGAAGGAATAGAAAAACTTACTCAAGAAAAAACCCAGTCCAATTTACCCAAGCATGAAGATACCCAACCCAACAATTCTGCTGCCTTTAGCTTACCCCCTGTTGACATACCCGTATTCAGTGGAAATTTTCAATATTGGACCTCTTTTAGAGACTTATTTAAAGCTGTGTATGGAAATAATACCCGTTTAAGCGGAGTTGAAAAACTGTTTTACCTTAAACTGAAAACCAGCGGTGAAGCCAAAGAAATTGTCGACAATGTACCCTTAACTAATGATGGCTTTCTTATTGCATGGGCTCATTTAGTGTCTCAATATGAGAACAAACGAATGCAGATAAATTCGGAACTTAAAACCCTTTTTAACTTACCCCTAGTAAGCACAGTATGTAGTGCTGCAATAAGAAAACTTCAGAGAAAGATGAAATGTTGTATTGCAAGCTTGAATTCTTTGGAGATTGATACAGATAGTTGGAATCCCATCTTTGTATATCTCTGTTTAGCAAAACTACCCAAGGAAACCCGAAGAGAATTTGAAAGAACCCTTCCAGATTGTGCGGAGATGCCTTCATGGACACAATTAGATTTGTTTTTAACAAATACATTCAAAGAATTAGTATCTGTGGATGATATTCTACATCTTACTGCTAACAATAACCCAAAACCGAAGCATTTCGAAAATAATAAACCGCAATTTAACACACGAGGCCACGTATTCCACAATATAAATCATAAAGCTAATGAATCTACCCAGGAACACATAGAAACCCAAGAATACCCTACCCAAAATAATAATAATGGTTCTATTTGCAAACTCTGCAGAAACTCTCACACTCTTAGAGAGTGTCCATCGTTTTCTTCCTTTGGAATAGACGAAAGGATACAATTTGTAAATAAAAATGCCATTTGCTATAATTGCTTGGCAGTTGGGCATGTAATTGAAGAATGTCATAGCACATTTACTTGCCGATATTGTGGAGGCCTACATAATACCCTTCTGCATACAACTGTTAAGCCAAACCCACATACCATACAATCTTTCTCAACTCAAACCCAAACAAGCAAAACCAATTTTGCTGAAAAAATGAAGTTATTAGGAACGGCTAATGTAAATATTGAATCAAATGGAAAACTTTACCCAGCCAGAGCGCTAATTGACCCGGCATCCGATTCATCATTTATTTCAGACAGTTTGAAAAGAAATTTACGCTTACCCACAAAACCCATTACTGCCAAAATCTCAGGCTTAAATAATGCTGATTCTGGTCATTCCAGTCATGTATGTGGCATAACGCTACACACAAATACCCAAACTAAATGTAAAATAAATATAAATGCGATGGTTGTTCAAACACTTACGAAAAACTTACCCACCCAAAAAACACTCACCCATAATTTGCACACAAAAATAAAAGATTTGGGAGATATTGAGCTAGCCGATCAAACATTTTATGAAAGTCGACCTATAGATTTGATCATAGGAAGCGATGTATACCCTCAGATACTAAAAAACGGTGTTAAAAATGTTTTCCAAAACAAATTAATAGCTCAAGAGACTGTGTTTGGATGGATTTTAACTGGACCGTTACAGTAAAAACACTACACATACAACCAGTTCCTTGCTTCATTTCTACTTAGATTAAATAAACCCCATTGAAGAAGATCCTTCTTTTGAAGGAAATTAAGCGACAACTTACCGTCGCCTACCCTATGAAGAAGCTCCTTTTCTTGAAGGAAATTAAACGACAACTGACCGTCGTCTACACAATGGCCGTTATAAGCCTAAAGTTTTATTTTATGAAATACCCTCTTCTTCATTTAATAATTTAATACCCACTTCTTTTAACAATACCCAATGATGCGATTTACTTGCACGAATTTCACCCAAACATACCCAATAATTATTATGAATTATTTTACGGCGGGGACGTTCTGTCGTCATTTACGACAGAATTTTCTTAGCTGATATATCACATAAAGTTTATAAAATATTATAAACTCATATGCATACATACATATATACCCAAATTTTATACAAAAAAATAATCGGGTCACTAACATTCCCTAATAGTGTACAAAAGCTATAAATAATTTTATAGTTACAGTGATTCGGTAGTAATGTATAAACTTATCTTTTAATTAAATTCTATTGTTTTTTGTTTTCACAGAAAAGTAAATCCATCAACAATAAACCCAGGCTAATAATCTATCCGCCAACCGTTTGGAAGCAGAAATCACTCATTTGTGAATCAAATGGCTTTACTAATTTAAAATACCCTTCTTACGAACTAACCCCATAATAAACACTTAAAAATACTTGTTTTCTTTGTTCACAGGTCCCAGGCCCGGGAGGATGTTCACTTCAGTGAACAATGAGAAAGTTCCAACCCTGAACTCAAAACAACCTACGAAAATAGTTTAAAGCAAGTGTCAACATAAAATAAGGTCATATCATCATCGGCAGAATAAGATCGTACACAGATAATTATAATTCCCGAAAACCCCCAGAAGTCGTGTGTGAATAAAAGCCAACATAAATTATTAAAATTAAATCTAATTACTAAAGTAGTTAAATCTAAATACTTAAAACTAAAATAAATAAGAATTTAAAATAAACATAAAATTAAACATAAATCTAAACCCTATAGAATACAAATAAAAGTGAAATTCTAAAGCTTAAATAAATTCCCTAATTAAAACCCCCTAATTAAAGCCCTTGTATATAAAATCTTAAACTTAAACTTATTCTAATATTGCACATGAATTATTTATTAGACTTTAAAATAAACAATAAATTTATAAAGTTTTATGAAAAAACCTATTGTGTTTTTTATTGCTAATATTGCACCCTTTAACCCGTCTAAATACATACTTAGCCCCTGTGTAGCACTGTGTATCATTTTATAGCAGTTTCGAGGAACTAGTGCAATATGTATATCGTCACCTAAAATACATAAGAACGTAACTGACAAAAAATTAGCAAAAATTTAATTCAAAATGTTTTGCAGTTACGCCCTTTTGCATTTTAGGTGACGATATGTGTGTTGTATGGAGTTGTTGTAGAAGTTTGGCGTACTCCAGAAAATTCTCTGGGAGTAAAAATCAATGGAATCTTTCAGACGCATCCTAAAGTGGGACCATAAATGTAAAATTTATAGGGCAAAATTAACATTTAACTTTTGGGAGTGACACCGCGAGAATTATTGGATCTGTTCTGGATTTTTTTCATTTTTCCTATCAATTTCGACGTCGACGAGTTATCATTTGTCACCATAACCCACCACTTCCATTTTTTGCATCACAAAATGGTAACTACTAAGTCTCAATTCTCTCAGTTTTTGTGTAAATTAGTGGATGTAAATAAAACTTGTTTTATTTACTTTAAGCTTCTAAAATCTTCCTTAGCATATCAATTTTTTCCTGGTGACGCTTTTCCTTCGCTTCCTCTTTTTTCTCTATTATTTCCACTAATTTCTCCTGAACTGATTTAGACTTTTTCTTAATTTTTTCTATGTTCTCTCCTTTTTCGACCTTGATGCATTTGTTGCTGCTTATTAGTTCTATTGAATCATCCAGTAAGCATATCTTCGCGAGCTCTTCCTCAAACTCAATGTCTTTTCTTTTCGATCCAGAGGCTATGTTATTTCTTCTGTTTAAATCCAGAAGTTGGCGCGTATCCCCATCAGTCCAAAGTGGAAAAAAATGTTTTTTTATTCAATTAAATAATTGTTAATATCATACTTTACTTACTTTAAATTCTTTTGTGCGTTATGGGAGATTCTTCAATTTTTGCTTCAATTTTTTTCTTCCATTTTTCTACTTTATTTTAGTTCCTTTTTATTAATTTTTAAAAATTTTCTTCCGAAAATTTTTGCTTTATAATTAACAGCTGATCGTTTGTTATTATTAAAGACGAGTGTTGTAAGTATTGTTTCAGTGATATCTCAGGTGTTTATGGACCGATTCTGATGAAATTTTTATTTTATTTGAG